>VZTY01028959.1:1258352-1403352 GCA_013400935.1 Turnix velox
GATCTAAACAGTGCATTAGGAAGGTTTCTTTGCTTCTGGTAACTATCAGAATCTGAAAGAAAAAGAAGACTAAACATCCGTCTGAAATGCTCCTGATAGACCTGTTGCTCATCCTGGAAGAAAGAATCTCAGGGTTGTGGAAACACAGGAGATTGTGTGCCTCAGTAGTGTGTGTATCTGAAGCTCAATATAACTTCATTTCTGCGACAGTAGGTTTTGTAGCTTATACAAACAATGTTTGCACCACCAGCTGTCTTATTGTTCTAAAAACAATAGAACCAGTACCCACTTCAGAAACACAGTAATGACAGCCTTCTAGTCCGACCTGTTTTTGTGTTGTTTTCATCAGCCTTGTTTCTAACTTTACAAAATTCAAGATAGAAGCAGGAAGAGGAGCTGAATACACAGAGCACACATTCCTCTCAGGACATCTGTAAATGAAACAGGACAAGTGGACTAGAAAGTTTTTGAGCAGTATCATGTAATTTTGCTGTTTTTGAGATTGTTCACCACTTTTACACTCGGGATCTAATTATGAACAAAAAGGATAAACAATTCATGGTTGAAGCCAAGAATTTTCTAAAAATTTGGAATCTTAAGTGTGATAAAATTTGTAGTACTGGTTAATAGTACTAATAGTATCAATAGTAGCTTTTGTAAAAAGGGAAAGGAAAAGATCAACTGTTTACAGAACAATTCTCTTTAATAACAATACAATTAAAACCTTTGCCTGTGTAATTTATGTCCTCCATATAGCAAATGGGGGCATACAGGCTTTTGGGGGGACACCTAGTAGGATTGTTTCAACAAATCTGGCCTTTTCAGAAAAGTGAAAGGAACTTGGAGACATCATTGTGTGGAGTTCCATAGATTCATAGCAGAAGTCATATATTTTATACATGCCTTATTTTAATTGCAGAATAACTGCTGCTTCTGGGATTAGCATTGACAATGGATTAAAAGATCTTTCCTGTTAAAGGGAAATATCATTCCATAGCATGTATGGAATTTGGAGTGGACATATGCTGTGTGTTCTGTGACTCTTCTGCCTTGATTTCTGTTGTCCACAACATCCAAATAACACAGATTTCCATTAAATAGCAAGAGAGGTTTGTGAGTTGATGAAGAGCAAAATGGTGTTATCTCACTGTCAGATGGTTATGGGGAATGATGGGATGGGAAGTAAGTAGTAAAAGTAACAAATAGCTGTGCTGTCTGATTTGTCACAGGATATGTTTAATTTGCATTGTGAATGAGCAGTTGAATTTTCCAAGTTCATGGGCTCAAAAAGCACCTCACCGTAAACTATCCAGAAGTTTAATTATCTTACTCTGTTAGGTTAAATTACTAAACAGCTTTTTCAAAGATGCTGCTCTCTGTTTGAATAAATATAATATGCAAAAATGTGAAAATTGCTCCTAGTATGATACCCAAGTGGGCTCCGGTGGCTTTGTGGTGTCATATTTTGAGAAATTATTTAAAGACACACAAAAGGACACTGTCACTCTGTTATAAATGTTAAAAATGGTTGATGCTCTGTGCAGTGTGTTTTTCTAATTAGAGGAAAGCTGTAGAGTACCATTTCCATAATCGACATGGGAACAGAAACTCAGCAAAATTTCATGTGTTTGCAGTGAAACTGCTCCTCAGCAACATAAAAATGGCTTTTATAACATAAAGGCTGTAATTAGAATAAGTCAAATCAGTTGGAAACGATTAAAGCCAGAACAGGCTAAGCTGCCTTCTAAATATTTGTCTGGAGATTAGCCCTACTCTTACAGCCCCTGAGAAGCATCTTTGATTTACTTATAATGCTTGACGTAGCAAAGATAATCCTGCAGAAGGCAAATGAACACAGATGTAGATGTGCTGTTAGGCTGTCTTTGTTGATTTGACAGGAGGCAACATATTGGAAGTGATGTTGGAGCAA
Organism: Turnix velox; assembly: GCA_013400935.1. NCBI lineage: Eukaryota > Metazoa > Chordata > Aves > Charadriiformes > Turnicidae > Turnix > Turnix velox. The sequence goes on from VZTY01028959.1 coordinate 1,260,283, forward strand.
TGAGTATAGGGTCACATTAGACAAATTGCTTAACCCCCTTCCTACCCACCCCCCAGCCCAGATCATCATTTTGGATTCTTTTAAAAACGTACTCATTCTTTGAAGCTTTTAGGATGCACTTTAGAAATCCACGTGGAATAATTTTCCACATGTCTGTGCGACAGTTGATGTGAGTCTTATTGTATTTAAAATTATAGTCCTGAGATGGAACTTTCTGCTTGTTGTCTGTCTGACATCAGCTATTAAAATACAAGTGAAGCTTGGCAGGTATAAATTTGGAAACGAAAAGGTATTATGTAAGAAGATCAGAATTTTTAATGAAGTGGCTTGTGGAAGAATGGTGATTTACTCTGTAGAATAATTCTGTTGTAAGAACAAACAAAGTAAGCAGACACTGAACAGCCAGTTACCTAGTGGCACCTCTGTGCTGCACTTCTGAGAGCTGGAAAGGAAAAGAGAATTGCTGTAGATAATAGATGGTAAATATGGACTGGGCATGGCATTAGTTTGTAGATTTAATGGCAATGGCAGAAAGTAACTATTATGAAATCCAGCCCCTATTTTAGGATGATGAACCTCTACATTATTGTAGACTGCATATGGTATAAGGTATAGAGTGAGGAAAAATTGTTAAGGAAGTAAAGCTGTATAATTTGAAATGAGTTTGAAACATCAGTCAACTTCCTGGTGCAGATGAGATTTGCCCTTAGCATGGCTTTCTCTCATTTATAATCTCGGCAGCATCCCAAACTTTTTGTTTAGCTGGTGAAAATATAATCAGTCTAATGTATTCTCTTACTGAATTTTAAACAAGACCATTAAAACTCCTTTAACGTGGTAAAGTAAGCTTCAGAGAGGGTTTCCATTTCATCTTTATTGAACTGAGGCTATAGCACTCCTTCCCTTTGCACCACAGTGAGTGGCTGTCAATAATTCAATAGCCATGGCCTTGATGGGCCAAGGCCTAACTTAGACTTTAAACAGAGCCAAGCAGCTTGTCAAAGTGTGATGTGCTGTCAATGCCTGACTGATCTATACTGCATGAATTCTCCCTCAGCTCTTGATGTATCCCTGAGAATAAAAAGAAAGCAATTTTAGAAGTAGACCTGGTGTGAAGCACCTGTTTGTTGGGAATTTTTAATAAGGGAAGGTTGTGTTAGTAATGAACCTCCATGAAGTCAATGAGTCTTTGCCTAGAGGACCCATACTTCATCCTTGTCTAATAGAATTTGTACTTTTCTAAATTCTTCAGGAAAAGAAGTCATGATATTTGTAAATAAGTTAGTGCATTAGAATAAGTTCACTTGGAGTAATTTTAATGACAAGTGTCTTTGCTTGATCCAAAATTACATATTTAAATCTTTTAGTTTTGCTGATACTATACCATTAGCAGTCAATATTGCAGTAATGAAACTTTTATAGCTATTTTTTTCAGGTTTTTTCCCCACATAGGAACTGACATGTGAGATGTATTCATATCCTTTTAAATACTCTGTTGAGTATGTTTGTATTTTATAGTTTACTTGTTTTTCTAAGAAAATAGCTAAGAAAAAAAAATGTGCTAATGTGGTAACTACCTGTGTTGTAGTATTTTTAAACTTTTTATCTAAATGTAAAAGCAGAATTATTTCTAAGGCGCCTTTGAAAAGGTGTAAGAATGCTTAAAAGAGACTACACAAGGTTTTTCTAAAAGCCAAAAAGCTAGCATTACTAAATGTGTACTTAGTTATATTTTAAAACATTTGAATTTCAGTCCTTGTGTTGCTAAGCTTCTCAAATGATAAGATTTATCCGGATTTAAAAGAGAAATGTAACATTGCTATTCTCACTTGAAATGCATTTGTTTTGTCATTGTTTTCTTTACAAATCCATGTTTTTTGAAGTTTCTGTATCGGCAGAAAGTCTCATGAAACATGTTGGTTCTCAGCCTTCAGGTGATTTTTTTAATAGACCCAGTGACAGAAAAACAAATGAGGCCTTTCTAGTGTCTTTAAAACGCTGAAACCTTGTGCTAATGGATTTGATAAAAGTTTTTGTTAAGCTTCTTACATGTTTTAGTTTAAATAGCTTGCTCCCTAAATTCTTCTTTGCTCAAAGAACTTGAATTTCAATATTTGATCTGTGGTTGGTGATAACTGAAGCTTTTTTCCTTTGTGTAAATCACAGTGGTGTTTGTCAATTAAGACTTTGCTTTAGTTGTGTGGATGCCATGTAGTCCAGACTGTAAACTCATTGCAGTCCCCTGTGAAGAATGTTGTATGGAGAGACAGACAGATTTTCACTGAATACAGAACAATTGAAAAAGATAGTGTTCTTTTCCTGTTTGCCAAGTTGTTCCTTTAACTACTAATTAAATGGTCCTGCTCCATTTAAGTACAAAGTAAGAATGATTTTCTCCTACAGCTGAGACTTTTGTGTAGGGCTATGGGGTTTGTATTGGTGCTAAAGTAATTGTATTTTGGGCAGTTGGTCTTTGTGTAAGAAAACTTGAGACACCCCCAATTTACTAGTGTTGCTTGAGGTGCTGTTTGCTTATTGTAATGTACAGTGTGCTAATTATAACACTGCAACACTTTCTGCAATAGTAATCTTTTGTTAGAAAAATTGTGCAAGGTGGTCCTGATGGTCTCTGACAGTATCGGAGATCATGACCAAAATCCACATTTTGAACAGTGATCTTGCAAGGAAATTTACTCTTCCAGATTAACTACCTTTGACTCTCTAAGTGTGCATTTGTATGGAAGTAGAGCAAAATATTAAGTTTTTTAAATTTTGACTTTGAGCAGTGCTGTAGGCTTTGAAACTTAGAGTGATGAGCATGGAGGTTGTTATGTACCCTCACAGGATGAGCAGAGAATGAACTTGACAAAATTGAGTGTATATCCTGCATGTAGTGATGTGCATAGAGTGCAAGTAAGATGAAAATATTGCATATTAACATGCAGGCCAAACTATAGGTATAAACCACTCTTCTGCAACTGGAGTGAGATGAGGTGCTGCTATACTCTGACAGTTGTTTATATTTTTGCTTAACTCCTTAGCTGGCTCAGTAGAATTTGGTTGGTTTTCAACAGATGATATGTAGAGGGATTACAGCATGAACCTTGTCCAGACTTGTTCTTTGCAGCCCCAAATTCATTAAGGCACACTCAGGTGTGTAATACATTATCTGAGCATATATGTTGGAAGAGTTGTGCCATGCATGTGACAATAATGTTAGTTAGAAATAAGCTTATGCTCTTTTAAGACTAGTTTTACTAATTCCTCTTTGAGCAAGTATCTCTGTGAGGCTTTTCTCCTCCCTGGGACAGAAAGTCCTCAACAGATACTGGTGCAGCACTCACCAGCTTTTGTCATCACAGGTCAAGGGATGGAAATCCACTCTTTGTGAACCTTTGTAGTTCTTTTGTGTGTGGCAGAAGTAAGGAAGATGTTGCAGCCACCTTGGGATATTTTTATCACTGACCTTCAGAACTGTAATAACGATAGTTTTCACAGAATTGCAGAATGTCAGGGGTTGGAAGAGATCATCTTGTCTAATCCTCCTGCTGAAGCAGGACCACCTAGATCAGATCACACAGGTACATCCAGGCAGGTTTTGAATGTCTCCAGGGAAGGAGAATCCACAACCTCTCTGGGCAGCCTGTTCTAGTGTTCTGTCACTCTCACTGTGAATCTTGTTTTTTATTTCTGTGAAACCTCCTATGTTCCAGCTTGCACCTGTTGCCCCTTGTCACTGAGATGAGCCTGACTCCACCCTCTTGACACTGTCCATTTACATATTTATAAACATCAATGAGGTTGCCCCTCAGCCTCCTTTTCTCCAAGCTTTTCTCCTTAGCCTCTCTTGACCTACTGACCACCCTAATATCCCCCAGGGTGGCATTGGCCTTCTTGACCACAAGGGCACATGCTGGCTCATGGACATCCTGCTGTCTGCCAGAACCCCCAGGTCCCTTTCCCCTGCACTGCTCTGTAACAGTTCAGTCTCCAACTTGTACTGATCCATGGTGTTGTTCTTGCCCACGTGTAAGAGTATACACTTGCCCTTGTTATATTTCATAGAGTTTCTCCCTGCCCAATTCCCCAGCCTGTCCAGGTCTCACTGGATGTCAGAGCAGCCTTCCTGTGTGTCATCCACTCCTCTCAGCTTTGTGTCATCAGCAAACTTGCTGACAGTGCACTCTAGTCCCTCATCCAAGTCATTGATGAATATGTTGAGTAGTATTGGTGCCAGTACCAATCCTTGAGGGACTCCATTAGACACAGGCCTCCAGCTGGACTCTGTCCCGTTGACCACAACTCTCTGGCTTCTTCCTTCATCCATCTCACAGATCCACCTCACCACTCCATCATCCAGATGACATTTCCTCAGTTTAGGTGTGAGGATGCTGTGGGAGACAGTATCAAATGCTTTACTGAAATCAAGGTAGACAGGATCTACTGCTTTACCTTTATCTAATCACTTGATTAGGTCTTCATAAAAGGCTATCAGGGTGTTATCTGAATGTAGGCATTTAAAATTGGCTACTTACATGCCTGACTTTAGACATGTAACGTAGAAGGCACTTGCAAGGTTTCCCAGCTAGTGCCCATAGGAAAAGTAATGATCATTGTACTTAGGGATTTTAGCAATTGACAGAATTGACACACCAAAAAATCCCTGCTTCATTTTGTTAATATTGATTATGACACAGATTCTAAGAAAGGAAATCCCTGCTGGTGTTTTCTGGGTTTTGGGTTTTTTTTCTCCCTTTTACCTTTTATATTTTTTCCCTTGGATATTTTAGGTATCACAGGTGCTAAAAATACCAGATGAAATAGCAAATGCACTCCTACAAGTGTGAGTTCTCAGGCATGTTTATCTGCCAGCCTTAATCCTGCACATCTCAGTTTCTCTTTTTATTTTAGCATGTGTTTGATAGTTTTTAGGCAAAGGGACCTTTTGCTAATGTCATCAGAAGAGAATCCACTCGGTTTTCTGATGCTACATCTCAGTATAGAAGCATCTAAGGCTTACAAACAGACAGAACTGTGTTAGCTTTGCAGTTCAGAGGGAACTGTGTGGAATCCTGAGTGTGGTGTGAGTTGTGGAACAGCCTTGCTTATTGTAGAAAATCATTAGAAGCTGTATCTTGGAAGCACAAGAAACTCGAATGGCTAGGTGAAAGTGAATAAAAATGAGGAGACTCACAAACTGCTTTTGCTCCAGGGCTAGTTTTAATGAGCTTGTCCCTAATGAGTTGTCCCTGCAACTAGCTTCAGGCCTAAACAGATGAGGCAGGGGTTCTGCTAAATTTTTTATGGGATTTGCACTGGTTTTATAAGAAAGCAAGCAGTAGAGAGTGCAAAGTTGTGTCATGAATCTTTTACGAGACCGGATTGTTGTCCGCCTTGTCAATAGGGATTGTAAGAGCTGATTGCTAATAGAAGACATGCCACATGCTGCTTGTACTGACAAACTTGAATAAATAGGGTGGCATCTATGGCAAGGAAAGATTTGGTTTGTCAGGAGCAGGAACTTGACCAATATGTGATACTTTCTAAAAATTACTGTCATACGCTACTGAAAGATTACTGGTGTTTTCAGTCAGCTATAGTCATCTGCAGAGACAGACTGCATACCATAGACCATTCCATATTTGTTCTAAAGATTACTTTAAAATTTCAGTCATCATTTGATACTTCTATGACTTGTACTTAGTCCTTCAGTTTTATTTTTAATTATATGGACATCTGTTTGTGTTTTATTAATGGTTTGTAAGCTACAGAAGTACAACAGAAGTTTTACTGAAATTATCTCAGATTTAGAGAGTATTTTTGATGTTTTCAATACATTTATTGTTAATAACGATCTATATTTGAGTTATCCAACATGATTTTCCTCATGGCTTCAGTGGTTGATCATGAAGATGTGTGTTATCAGTCTTTATTGCAGGTACTCAAGGTGTTTTTTCCCCCACTGCCTGGCACACACATGGTATTGCACCTGTATTGATGATGTAACAGATGTAGATAGGCCTTGCTTTGCTTTCCTGAGCTGCTTCCGGAGAGTTTCACAACTATGTAATGTTACAGCTTTTGACAGTCAGGCTGCAGTGTGAAAGGCTTGTTTGGAAAGTGTAGGAAAAACTTCTTTGAAAACTGATACTTTTTAGATTAATTAACTTCCTAAGTTATTCTTTAAGTGTATTTTGAATCCATGTCTTCTTTATCTTTTCCTTCAAAACACAAGTACTGGTCCATGATGTCTTTGCAAGTCTTCAGCCAACTTCTTCATAGCTCTATGTTCCTTGCCTTGTGCTGCATCTGCTTTTGTTTTTCTTAGAGCTAGAAGTTGAACCAAACAATTTCTGCTGAATTTGCTCCACATATACAGTACTATAAACAGAAATTGGATTTAGGAGATTTAAGGAAAACACTGTTTTATTCATTCAGCTAGACTACTTTGACTGAAGGGAAAGTCTGAGTCATTTTAGAACTTCGAATTTTTAAGTGTCCAGCAGTATTGCTTGGAAAGTGCCAGTTCTCTGAGTCATCTAGAGGTATTCAAAGAGCCCAGTTATTTGAATGATTTAAAAGAAGGATGTTGTAGTTCTGATTATGAAATTGTTTGGTTATTGTATTAGATATTTCTCCCTTCTTGACAACAGGCTCACTGAAAAATACACTCTGAGCATGCTGTGTATTCCCATCACAGCCACACACAGCCTCTTCTGAATACTTAACTTTTTCAGCTGAGACCACTGGCCAGACCTCCTTCTCACCTCCCAATTCCCTAACCTAATCTAACTCTGTGGGGTTTATGGGGGTTCATTTAAGCAGCAGAAGCTATGCTATAATTGTTACATGTGCCAGCAGCGATTTGTACCATCTGGGTATGGAAAAAAAGAGGCTAGTACTACCATGGAAAAAGATCTTTATTCTATTACTAAGCCAATATCATTCAAGAGCGGCTGCAGAGCAATTGGAAACTGAGAAATGGGCAGCTATGTAGTTATAGTGAAATGTCAAAGTATAATGAAACAAGGGAAATGTACTGCTTCATGGTATGAGCCAAGTTACAAGCAGGTGGCAGCAGTAAATATGTATATAAATAACAATATGGATGAAATGTCAAGGTTTCCAGCTGGCTTTGTAAAGGCCTTTCAGGAATATTAGAGTAACTATGTAGTTTGACAATTTATTCCAGATTTGCATCACTTCAAAATGCATTTATTTGCATTAAGGGTTTAAGTATGTTAAGGTTTCATACTTAAAATGTACCTTCTGTCCCTGCAGAATCACATAATGGTAGGGGTTGGAAAGGAACTTTTGGAGATCACCTATTCTAGCCTCCCTCTCAGAACAGCCTCATAGTTCATGAAACCTCAAAGCACACTGTATGTTTTATGGGAGATTAGCTTCAATTTAACACCTTATTATTTCTCATAATGAAACCTGTGGTGTTTCTACCTGTACGAATTTCAAATCAAATATAGACTGAGATAATTTCTGTGTAATGTTACAGAACTTTATGTGGGGATCTGTTTCTATGTCAAGCCTATAAAATTACATGTGATGATAAATACAGCCTGAGTCTGTGTTGGCAGTGATAGAAGATCATAGAGAGAGAGCAGAAGAATTTCAGTGCACTCTTCAGCATGTTTTAATCTCAAGCTTGAAGTTCTAGTTTGCACTATCAATCCAATAACATTATTGGCTTTGAAGAAAGAAATTTTCTATCATCAACACTATAAAAGTTTCACAATAGGGAGCATCAAAGAAAAAGAAGAAAAAGCATTTTAAAATAGAAATTTTTTTTGGTATTTAACATGTGTCAGTTCATACCACCTTCTCTTGAAAGAGTTTTGACAGTCAGATGCAGGAGGAGAAAGAGCTCTGACACTCATTTCAGAAGCTTTCAAAGCAAGTGTTCACAGTTAAGTTGCAGTAGCCAGAAAGTCACAAATTGGTTAGGGAAGCAGACAATACTGAATATGATTTCTTAAAAAAGCTTTTAAAACCAAAAATATTAACAGTTGTTAAAGAAGTCTTTTATTTGCTAAGCAGATCCTTTGGAGAGCAAACACTAGCATTGTGTGCATCTCGCTTCTGTATCCTGAAAATTATGAAACTCACTACATTTCCACCATGGTGTAAGCATGAGATCAATGCAAGTGAAACTCTTTTCAACTTTTTGATGATATTCAGCTAAATTAAGACTTAAGACAAGAGTTAGGATATTATGCTCCAACTTGAATACTTTAATCAGTCTAGATATTTTTCAAAGTCAAATTGTGAAGCTATAAAGTCATTAGATCTAGAGCTTACCAATTCACCAACAATAATTAATACAGTAGGTGCTGATGGGTTATGGTCAATTGAAAACCATTCACTGAGGGTTTATAACTAAGGCAAATGACCTTATAATGCATAGTGAGTTAAGGACATCTGTTATGTTGATGTATTACTACTTTTATGGACCTGTATTAATTCCAGAGTAAACATGGAGTGCTCTGCTGAAAGACTGTGAACACAGATACAAGTCATTCATCTAGAAATCCCCAGAGTTTGCCAATGGGCTAAGTGGCTACAGTATTTTATCCTTTTTGATGTAGCAAGACTGATATTCTCCATGTTGCAATGCTGAGGATGGCTGGGGGGAAAAGTAGTAAGGTTTGTTGTTTTTTTTTTTCTTTCTTCACTCATAGTTAAGTTTGCTTCTCTCTAATACTGGAGTACTATAAATCCTAAAATTTGGCTATGAATTCATGAAGTGTTATGAATTTACTATTGGTGAAATCTGCAGTTTTCCAAAATGAAAGTCATCCATTGCTCAGGTACCCATCCAGGTAACTTAGACTTGTAGGTCCTTTTCGAAATTAGATATGAGTCCATAGACTGGAAGGAGCATGGGATGTAAAGTCATTAATTACATTTGAATTGTACTTATCTGATCTTAGAATTTGTCTGTCCATCTCGAACTATTTTAACAGTTGGGGTTTTGAATTGAATATTTCCTTTTCATTCATGCAATAAACGTTTGCAGGAGGTCAGTCCTATGACATGGAGAATGTGCCTGATGTTACAGAGAAAAGTTTTATACTGTCTGATCCATAAAGATCTTGCTCGTCTGGAAATGTAAGAATATTTGCTGTAGGAGATGAAACAACAGAGAATCACTACTGAGAACAGGAAGCAAATCCAAGTGCATCTATAGAGGAACTCCAGCAGTCCACATACAAATTTTAAAGACTAGCCTTTCATCCCAAAATCCTGTCGCTTTAGGACCTGACTTTGGCATCTTGATCTTTTTTCCTATCCTACTTGTGATGGGGAGAAGGGAAGAGTAATCGGTGATCTGAAGGAGGTGAAGTTTAGTAAAGCTGGAGTCATTTATTTTAAGGTTATTTGGCTTTGATATCAGTGATTGTTATTTTTATCTGTATGTATTGCTCAGTTGGGAGAGCATTGTACCCCTAATCTGAGGGTCAGGGGTTTGAGTCCCCGTCCAGGTATGAGACTTGTCAGTTGGGCTGATGGTTGGACTAGATGATCTGAAAGGTCCCTTCCAGCCTAGATGACTATGACTATGACTAACTGTCAAGGATACTGTCCAATGGGATGTTTCTTGCAGTCTGAGGAGGAAGAGTTAATCTGTTCTTTCTGAAATTTATCCCAGGTCTATGAACCTAAAATTACTCTTGGCAACTGGGAATTAATTGAATTTAATAACTAGGTGGATTTCCATCTTGTACTTAATGGACATATATTAATCAGTTGAGTGTCATTATCTTCTATAACCTGCAAAAGGTGTTTTATAGGTTACTCTGCTGCACTCTGTGTTTGGGTACTCAAAAATACTTTATAGCTGTCACTGTATATATCATTTCCATGGATGCTTAGCATCATCCTGCTACAAACACAGAAATGACCATTGGGCTCTTCTGCTTTTGCCTTGGCTGTATGTTATTTAGAGTATAAATAATAGATAAATAGCATGGTTATATTTAGCTGATAGACACAGTACTTGCTTCTTACTGCTGCAAATTTTGTAGTGCTTTAGAAGCTACTTCTGTCATCTTTCAAAGTTACCAGCTGAATACAGCTGCTAATGTAAAATAAATGGAGTGGAGATTTGTGAGTGTCATGAATTTTTATGTTTAAATGATATTTTTATAACTAAGTATTAAGTAAGACACTAACGCCTAGAATTGAGTTTAAATGAGTGCCACATACAGATCAAAAAAGAAAATGCTCTCCTTCAAGGACAGGTCATTGCTTTTTCTTAGGAAGTGATCAAAGCTTGCTTCATTGAAGCTGTGGTTAAACACTGCTGCATCATTCTGCTGCAAGTACTTAGGTTTTGGGTTTTTTTTCCCATGTCGTTTTCCTGTACCCCCTACAAGGACAGTGAAGGTAGGCAGCTGAAGGACCTCCTAGAAGAAAGGGCAACACGTGTGGCAGAATTCCCCATGAGGTTCTATCACATTTGATTTAAGCATTTCATATTCATATTGAGTCTCTTTTATGCTGGCCTTATGCTGATTATACCTGGAGGCCATTAAATGTTACCAGATACTTTATATTTGCAGTCTAGGATGCAGTGCCTGGTGTGACATTCTTTTAAAGGGATGTGTTTGACATGGAAAATGAACATGTTAAAATGAATGTACTTTTGTAAACTCATACAAGTTGAGAGTGTCTCTTTCTGTTCTTTTAGCTCTCACCTGCTGGTTATAGCTTATGGTTCTGAGGGGTGCAAGATGAGGTTGATTTTTAAATGCCTGTTCTGTGACTTTTTCTGGTTTGTTTTTATTATAAAAAGACAATGCTTCATACAGGTGATGGTGTTTGTTCAGGCAGTCCAAGGTACAATTTTAAGGAGTATTCTTTGGGAATGCTTGGAGATCTGCACCTCATGTTCTGTTTTGTTCTATTCCCCACAGCTAATTAAGATGATATACAGGAGAATAAGAAGCTGAAATAGAAAGGAGCACTTAATAGAGTCTTCTGTGAATAAACAAGTGTTTTACTGAGCTTTCACTGGAGATCTAAGAACTTAAGCTGTTCATGTATCAGATAAAATTTCTTCTGTGTAGAAGTATGGAGTGTTGGGACTGTATGTGAAAGAAAAATTGAATTACCAGAATTGTAATCTTCAAAGCAGTTTAGAAGCTGTAATCCTGACATGCATGATAGAGATGTAGGTAACCAATCTAATCTGTGTTCCTTCAAGGAGAGGGAACAGACATGAGCTCTAAAGTGGTGCATCAGTGCCAGAAAAAGTCTGAAAATTCTGGAATCCTTTGTCTCTCTATGAATGGTGGGACTTTTCCATTCTGTATAATTTCTCATCTTGATATCTGAGACAAACAGTAGGGGCCAATGTCAGTGGTGGTTTTTTGGTATGAAAGACATCCACCTCCTCAACAAAAACACATTCAGATAATTAATTTGACCTTACCATGTGGCACTGGTTTATTGCTCTTTTGTTTTGTTCAACCACAATTTCTTGCATTAAGCATTTTAATAGGAAGATGTACATTTTGTTGATGAAACAATCTATGAGAATGTTCCTTTCTAAAAAATAGGCAATATATGCAATCAGAACTTCTCATTAATAATATGCTTTTTTTTTACCCTTTTACATATAGCTCATCTCTTTATAACCACGTTATTAGATCAGCATAACCCTTTGAACTGGTAACAAGAATTCAGCCTAACTAGGTTAAAATTGCTTTTTGTTAGGTTTTATCATTTCCGTGCTGACCTAGTTTAGTCTCTGTCTCATACATACATCACAAAATTGTGTTGAAGGGGAAAGAAGGTAACAAGCTGTGTCTGAAAGCTCTAGGATTAAGCACATCCAGCAAAAATGCTTGACAGATCCTTTGAACACACTGCTGAACAATAAAAAGAATGAAAATATCCAATCTTCTGTACTCCACATTTTACTTCCGGAGATAGGTGAAAGGATACATTTTGTGCAAATTAATTGAAATAAGATCATATGTGACCTGTCATAATTCTGAAGGTCTTTATTAAAGTCATTTGCAGTATGCCCCAAGACTTGCTGGCAAGTCCTCTAAAGAAGACATAATTATTTTTTACTTTTCTCTAATCAAAATTAAACATCACATCTCACATCATCTATATAATTTAAAAACACTGTAGCATATATTAGTCTCTTGAAACCATTTACATTCCATTTTAGTCCAAAAAGAGGACTATTTTTTAGTACTAAATTTGGATTTGCATTGTTCTGATATCCCACAGATTCTATCTGGAAAAATTTGGCTTTTGTGATTTCTGAATGTATTAGTGCCAATAGCCTGTTCTGGAACGTTCATTTAAAATAGTCAGCATTCTATGAGCCATTCCTTCCCAGTAGTACAGATCAGTTAACTGAGACGAAGCGTTTTTGCTTCTTTAGCCTGGAGACTGTGTTAGCAGTCTGTTGTCACTAGGAATATGTTTGTGGTTGTTGTTTCACCTCTAATCTCTGTAGGGTTACAGATTCCTAGTAGATCCACAGGACAGCACATGTGCCTACAGAACTGATGTGTGCCGTAAGGGTAATGTGTTCTCCAGAAATTTGCATTCCCTCTTAGCCTTCTCATTCCAACTGAATGCCAGAATGGCTAATGGCACTTTAGGGGAAGAAGCAGTGTATTAGAAAACAGCTATTTATTGTCTGACCCAGTGACCCCTTTTGCAGGATTTACTCTTGCCAGGGCCAAGAGAGCTCTAAAACTCCAGCTTCTTCATGCCCATCATTGCTGTGATCCAGATTTTTACTCTAATTTTTGTACTGTTTTTGAAATCTGTGTACTTCACAGAACAAATTCACAGGTTCTCCACGAGGAGAACCACTAATAAATTGTGTACATGTAGACTTCATAGTTGCTGAAACAAGAAGGGAAAGGGAAACATGAGAGCTGCATAGAAGGAACAAGGATGAAGATTTAAGGTATCATAGAATTATTGCAAGTAAGGTTAGTAACTTAAAGGTTTGTTTTAAACAGGGGTTTGGGTTTTTTAAATTTTTATATTGGTTGTGTTTTTAATTTAATGAAAGATCATAGTTTACCTTCATCAGTCTTTGGTTGCTTAGTCTTACTAGTTTAGTACTAGTTTATCCATTTTTACTCAGTAATCAAACACTGCAGTGTATTTGGTTTGTGAGTAAAGATGTTCATAAGACTAGTAATAGAATGTTGAATGGCAGGGTAAAAATACAGTGGTTATCAATCTGGCTTTTGTTGGCTAGTAAGTCTGACATGTTCCTCATGGGTGGAAGATTTCAGAGGAGCACGGATTTGGCCATCCCACAGCCTCCCTTTGTGGAAATTAAGCCAGATTCCAGCAGTGCTTTGCATGACCCTGTCTCCTGCTGTGTGCTATTTATAATTAGTTTGAGCGTGCAATCACAAATATTATTCTGTGAGCTAATAATAGCTTTTACTGATTGCTTAACTCATTTCAGCTGTTGAATCTGTTTACAATCAAATAATAATGTGCTATTAGTGTTGACTTACTGTAGTAATTCCACAACCTCCAAAATCTGCTATGTTGGCTCTAGTTCTCAGTCAAGAGAAGATGATTTAGCTGGGGAAAACCTGCTAAAATACATCGACAATAGGTATCTGAAAATAAGAATTTTAATGAAGGGCTAGTAGTTGAGAAATAATTGGTTTTCTTTTTTTTTTTTTAAATTTTTTGGGGTAAATATGGTTATATTGTTACAGTTTGCTGAGCTGGTTCCTAAAGGCCTTTTTCTATCCTGGCTGCCCTGGTCAGTGTAGATGTCTTTGCTTATAGAGAAATAGCTTGAATGCCCTAGGTGGATCTGAAAGTTTCACGTAAGTATTTGGAGAAATAGGCTTTCCAGTGCAAGATGTCATTTCTAAAGAGTTTTTATTGAGACATTCTTAAAAGACGTGGTTTAAACTGGAAATAATTCTGGAAAACAGTAATGCAGAGCGAGTTTATTCTCTTGGGACATGAGGTAAAATTTGGCTTATTGCCTGAAAATAGGGGAATGAGAAAAAGGAGCTATTTTACTCATTCACCTTAAAGTTTAATCATATTGATCCTGTGTTCAAGCCATTTGCATCTCTTGTATTCCACCCTCCCTCTCTCCTGCCTGGCATGGCCCACACTGCATGGTGCCAGCAAACTGCTGTGCTTATTGTAATTCCTTAGTCCTTTCCTCTCAGTATGGTCATGGGGCAAGCACAGTAACTGTTTACCTAGAAAAATGGCATTAAAAATGGCATGACTCCTTTTTTTTTTGCTCTTTTTCACCTCTGTCTTTTATAGTGAGTAAGCAGAGGGAGGCAAGGCAAGGATCCAGCTCCAGGTGACTGGCCAGCTGCCTGTGGATTCAGACCAGAAAGTGCTCCACAGATTGCAATTTGAGACCCATTGATATAATGGATGAAGTCTGTGAAGCATTTTAAAACCTCCCTTGCTCATAGTGCTGCGTTTTATAAGCTAGGTGACATCGAAGGAATTGGTTCTGGCTCAGACCAACTAACAAAAATGGATAGGGCTTATTTTTAGGCTGAATATCAGTAAAAGCATGAGCAAAAGATTACATTTAACATTCTGTCTTTTACCCAGAGAGCAACAAAGTCTGCCTTATTCCCATGCATCAGAAGAGAATTCAATGTGTTTGGAGATCCCAGATTTTTATCTCCTCTTATTGAAGCGTGAAGCACCTTGGACTTGCACGTAGATGACATGAACATGACACTGCTCATCCTTAGTGTTATGTTTTATTCTATTAAAAGGATGGAATAACTATGTATATTGTTTAAATAGAGTATTTTAAGTTATCAGTGCTTAAATGTGATACAAAGCATTTAATGTTGTTTTGCCTTACTATACAAGGAAGAATGGAAGGGAATCACAGAGTGATTTGGGTTGAAAGGGACATCAAGGAGGAAGCACAAGGTCTTTCAGAGTCCAGTAAAAATCACATATAATTGGTTTTGTGCCTATACAGCTTTAATTATTGTTGGTTTTTTTCTATTCAAGCACATGTTTACTTAAAACTGATTTTTTTGGTTCAGTAGTCCAGCCTGTACCAGCATTAGCCTCCAGATCTCAGCAGCATCCTGTTTATTCTGATCTGGCTGCCTGACTGACTCCCAAAAGATAAAATTCACTAAGTGAACTTGACAGGTTCCAGGCTGTATCCATATGGCAGGGACTGGGCTGCGGATTCAGAATCTGCCTGGGATTTAAAAAATGCTCTCACCTTATTAAGATGGCAGCAGTTACATGCAAGTCAGGTTCGCAGGGGCCTGTTTTAATTCTTTCAGCCTCTGCTTGAGGCAGATCCATGCCATTTTTGATGTGTGTGAATTAGGTAGAGCAGGACCAGAAAGATGACCTTTATTTTCCAAACAGTGGTTACACCAGTGAAAGATTGGATTTGAGGAAGAAATCTGTACTTCAGTTGCTGACAGGTCTTTAAGAGGAGTTTGTACAGTCTGGCCTAAGCAGATGCTAAACCAATGAGATTTCTGAAAGAAGTGATGAAGCAACAGGAATTTGTCTGTTGTTGTGTCTTCCCAATTGCACTTACGTAATTGTTGCTTATCTGCTGCTTATTTTTTTATCTATTAACAAGTTAGTATTCTTTTCCCATATTAAAAATTTCAAACCTATGTTCAGTCAACACCAATACATTGAACTTTCCAAACTGAATTGTAGGGAGCACTTCTGAGAATTCAAAGCAGCTGAAGATCTTTCCCTGCCTGTTTAAATTCATGCTGTGTGTGGCAGATAGCCAAAACCATGCACAAAATAGGGCTTCTCATAAAGTGAGTGAGTACTGGCAACAGAAAATACTTCTGGAAACACATATGCTCTGTGCATAAAATGCAGTATTAGTATTTGTCATCTTAATCAGCTTTAATAAAAAAGGTAGAAAAATTTAAGAAATCCTGGTGTTAGTTCTATCCTCTAATTCATTTTTTAAATGAGTTCCCAGTATTGAAGTAATTTACTCTAGTAGGCTTAAACAGATCATTCTTAAAATTAAAATGTTACACAAAAGAATTTAGAGGAAGTACACAAATTAACAATCAAAAAAAGACTTTTTAAAGTAAAGTTTTGTATTTAAAAGTGACTGAGTTGAGTAAAACAAGCGATGAAGTGTCATAATATTTTCCTACTGATTTTGTGCTCTGAGAAATAGTGATTTTTATTTCCTCTCTGCGCCAAATACTGGTTTTAGATTTGGGAGTTTGTCCTTGCATCCTTTTCATTGTGGGAAACGAGACTCTGCTGTTGATTCCATCAGTGCTCCAGTCTCACCCTCTCTGGAAGGAGAAGCTCTTGAGGAACCCCCTTCAGCATCTTGGCACTTTCTGCTTTTTCTGAAGCTGTGTGAATCCCTTTGTGAAAACTGTGATTTTTCACTCAGATATGTTACATGTTTAGTTCTTGAAAATCATCTGTGTCTTCCTAAATGTCATTTGTAGTTTGTTTTCTTTTTTAATCTTCAGATAATTTGCATTCAGTGTATGTGTGGGTCTCATAAGCATATATAGGAAAATGTCAACTGAGTCATTATTGTGGTCGATGCTCTTACAGCACTTATTTTAAAAGCTACAAGTCTCTGAATAAAAAGAGGCTAAATTCCCACTCAGAGTTTTATAATAAGCAAATAGGTTAAACTTTTATCTTAGTTGTAGTAAAATTATCTCTCTATCATGACAATCTAATTTTCTGCTCTATCTATTAAGTTGAAGGGGGTTTTAGAGCCTTGCTGGAGCTCAGATATACAGGGTATACTGGTGGGTAGGGAGTATCTTTGAGGAATGGGCCTTTAATGTTATATTTGCATGAAAGGGCAGGTTGGTTTGATTTTTTTTTTAACAATGCACTGCATTTGTTTTGTTAAATCTGTTAGAAAATTCACAGGCATCTTCCTTTTAGAGCAACTGTAGCAGAATTAAATGCAGTGCCTGTTACAGACTTACCTTTTATTTTACCCAAACCTATTTAGAGCTGAAAGCCATAGAGGTACCTCGTTTGTATGTGTGTGGAGGGGTTTTTTTTTTGTGTCTTTGATGTTGATTTCTTTTCAGATTAATAGTATGATGCAACCTCTGTAGCATTTAAAAATTGGGCACCTAATCTAGAGGAATTAAAAGACTTACAACAACTGCTATTATTTTTTTAAAAATTAAAAATTGTAAGGGAGTTAATGCTAGTAGTTGATTTTTTAGGTTGTTTGGTGTGGTTTGCTAAATTTAGGATAGACATACCCAGTAATACTGATCTGGGGACCCTGAGAGTGTTTAGGAAGTTGAAGCCCGGGTTATTTGTGCACACTATACAAATGTCTAATAGAATGTATGGAGGATGTGGAGCAATATTGTCCAGAAGAGAGCTGTAGCTGCTGCGTTTGTGTACTGGGAGGTACAGTGGGGAGTACTTATCAAATTAGCTCTTGACATAATCTGTGAGTCCTGCCTTTAGGTGTTGCTCTCCAGAAACAGGAAGCAATTCCTCATAAAATATATGGGTGTAGATCAGACCAAATTATGGATTTCTGAAAACTGTAAGAGGCTCCCTAGAATGAGTCTAGCTGGTGGATGTTTGCATCCTGCAGAGATGGGCTTAGGAGCCTCCGTGATAATTTTTCTCTAAAGTAGTCCCAATGGACTGACCAAGGGCATGAAGGAGTTTGGTCAGCTCAGATTTAAAGGAAGAGGGCAGTTTTCGTGGAGTCCTTCAAAATGTCTCGTGCTTGAAAAATCAAGCTTTTGTGTTGGTTTCTGCAGAGTACTTTTGCAGTCTGGTAATCTCAGATTGGCTCAAAACAAAGATGTGTCCTTTCCCAGTCAGTTAAGGAACTGGATTTAGACATTTACAGTGAGCCATGGGTTCAAGACAAGTGCTGTGCACAAGAAACTGGACCATGTTGCCTTCTGTTTTACATTTTTTCTTCATTTTTTTTTCTTCTCTGAAGAGATATTAACAGAACTGTTCACTATATTTGGAATGCTAATGGCAGTCAAGTTACATCAAAAGAGAGATCTATTATTAAATTGACAGAATGTCAGTGTCAGAAATCAGCTATAACTTGTTCTGCATGTCATTAGCTTGAGAAATCACATGCAAATTTTTAGCATTGATCAGATTTGTGCTGTGCTAGACCTAGGACAGAATAAGAAATTGTTCTTGGGTATAGTTTGTTACTTGACTGAAATTGCAGTGCTTGAAGCCAGTTTTAGCTCATGAGGAGTTTTCTCCCATAGAAGTGATGTTTTCCTTAACCAGTGAAACCTGGGCGAGGTCTTTTTACATTTTAAAGAGATTTCCCACGTAGCTGGTTTTGATTGTCATATCCTTCAGTGTGCTTGGCCAAAGCCTGCCCACATGCCACCATGCAAATGAGGCACTCCCACATAGTCAGTGTTCTACAGAGAAATCATGAAACGCCTCAGCAGCCTTTTTTTGCCTTTTAACAAATAGAATCCTAAGAATATACTAAAAATATTCTAAAGCAAGTAGGATTCTGCCCACCAGCTAAGGAGAATCCAGGGCCGTGTCTGAAGTGTATTGTTACATAAGCTTCTAAGAAGAAACGAAACAAAAATGGCAAACTTTTCCTGCAGCGTTAGAAAGTTGCAGACTGCCTGTGGTGGAAAATAGACTAATTCACTTAAGGTACTGATTATATTAAATTCAATAATCAACTGACACAGACTTAGCTGCCAAAACTCTGCATCTTCGAGTGAAGAAAATAGTGACAATAAAGTCAAGGTTAAAAATCATTTGCTCTCAGCACTTTTCCAAGGCATCACCTGTAGTAGTGTTGGAGGTGATGCTTCTCACAGAAGTACTAAAACTGATTAGCTGATTGTGCTTTAATTTGTGGTTTAATACAGATTTAATTTACTTTAGTTAATCAAATTAAATTCTAAATCTTTTTGTTTTTTAGAAAAGCAAGCTCTGCTGTTTTGGCCAGTCCCAGAAATGACCCAAGTAGCTCTTTGACAGCTTTCTTCCTGCCCTCTCAGTTAATCCCTTTGCTGTCTCCTGATAATGCCTCCTGTCAATTGAGTCATTTCAATATTTTGTATGTTCTGTTTTGAGAGCAGGTTTGTTCTAGAGCAAGCACTGTATGCATGTTGATGGCAAGTGAAATGTTCATAGGTGAATTTATAATCTTTGGGGCTTTATGATAGTAGATGGATTAAAAATGTAAATGCATCACAAATTGTGTCACTTAAAAAATTGTATGTTTAAAAAAAAAACCTCGAATCAGTGTTATGAACAAAATCTAAGTTTATATTGCAAATTTAATGTTTTTAAACATACCTTGTTCCATTAAGATTTAAATAGAAGCCATCGTATTAGAAGCTGGGTTCTTTTGTTTATGTGTTGTAATCTTATGTTTTGTTCCTATTACTCAAAATAAATTAAAAATGACTGATATTTTGCTGCTGGATTCTTCATATGCCAGTGATTCGTTTCCATATGTTGAAATAAGTAACTATTTCAAGCCATCTGCTTCCTTTGGAATTAAAAGTGGTTGTATTTTTGTGTCGAGCATTTAGCTGATACTTTAAAAAATACCTTTTTTATATTTTTCAATTAACAATATATACTTTTTTTTAACTACAGGCTTTTTAAATTTTTTTTTGGGTATTTGCATTGGGAAGTCAACTATCTGTTACTAAAAATAAGTCTGATAAACAAATTAGCTGAAAGGGATGTCAGCAATGTAGGGGCTTTCCTCAGGTCCTTTGGATAAAGGTAAATTGATCAGAGAAATGCACTGGCCAGAAACCAAATTTATGTTTCCATACTTTATCACTTGAATCAGAAGTTCTGTGTGCTTTCCACTTGTGTTTGTGGTGGTGCAGTTTCACTGCTGAGTTTTGGATGTTACAGATGATATCAGCTAGTTCCTGGGAAAGCCATAAAATCCTGAGTCAGGTCACTTGGCAGTCAAGTGAAAGAGAAAACTGCTTGTGAGCTATATTGTATTGCTTTAAATTGCAAATGTCTTTGTATTTGCTTCAGTTTTTGTTTTTTTTTTCTTTTGTTTTCATTTTAATCCTGCTGTTGCACTCCCTGTGTTAGAATCTAAGATTTATATTTCTTTGTCTGCTTAATGTTTTCTTTCATTGCCTTCATAAATAGTAATGACTAGCTTATGTATATCCAGGGAAGTAAGGCGAAAAGCCCTTGAGTGTGCCAAGTCTGAAAAAATTTAAATTACTGTATCAAATGGTAGAAGAAGAAGAATTAAGGCTCTTATCAGTTAACCATAAGCCAAGAATCTTTTAAATTCTAACAATGTTTTGTTCGATTCAACTAAATCTTGCTTTACTTAAAAAAGACAAAGGCAGTCGTGTGGTTCAAATCAAAAGGTTTCAGCTTAATGAAAGCTATTTAATGTGTTATTCTAAATCCACAGAAAGGGAAATCTTTATTCCGAGGTGTAGATAATTTCTGTTAGGGGAATCCCACAATTCTTAATGAGGGATTCTTGTTCTCATTTCTAATTAGCTTCAGCATTTAGGTTCTACACTGGTAGCTCCCAACACTGAGATTTCTAATGGTAATAAAGCACTTGAGGTGGTATTTAATTAAAGTAGAGTGGTGGTAGTAAAGACCAGAGCAGGGCTGCAATACTGTTCTTTTTCCATTGCTCAGTGTCCCATTGTGATTGATGAGTTGATTTCTCTTTACAACTTCATTTGCATCATGTGGTACTACCCGCGGGCAGAGGTGCTGTGTATTTGTGGCTGAGAGCTCACCATTAGTACAAGCTGGTGAGTGAAATATGGGGTAGAGGTAGGGTGAAGAGTTCTCTTAGCTCTTAAGCAACCTATTAAATTACTGGTGGGTGATGTGACTCCCCATGTAAGTGCTTGTGCATATATAGTATCTTTATTTATCTGTCCTGCCCCTTTCCTCTCAGGGTTAAAAAAATTGTGCCAGGTAGTAGTTGCTCTGTAGAAAGGCTATAGAGCTTTCTTAGATTCCTAAAGGCAAAAGGTATTGCTCAGGGAGCATAGTGAGAAAACAGAAGGGTGAAGTGATTATCAGCCTTTACCTGGTACTTGTTAAATTGCATCCAAGGAATGTGACCCTTTCTGAGGCCTTCCAGTACAAGAAAGATGTTGATCAACTGAGGTAGATTCAGTACGGAGTTCACAAGGTGTTCAAGTTCTGGAGGGTGTGCCATGTGGTCAGAGGGGGAGGGTACTAGAGTTCAGCCTGGAGAAGAGAAGGCTCTACCTCCTTTACAGAGGTGGACTGTGGGGAGGTAAGAGGATAGCACACATTACTCTCTGACTACATATGAGGAAAAGCTTGCCCCGTGAGAACAGTTTAGCATTGGAACAGGTTACTTGGAGAGTTTGAACAATCTTTGTCCTTGGTGATTTTTAAATAATGGTTGGTTCTAGTCCTTAGTCCCTGGCTCTGATCACGTAAGTAACCAAGATCTAAGCAGGCAGCTGAACTAGAGACCACAGCACAGAGTGTATTTATAAACATTCCTTACTTCCCCAGCCAGATACTTTTTTACTTTTCACAGCTGATACATGTTCTCTAAAACACAATTTTCTTAAATTAGAGGATCCAATATAGCATGGATGTGAAGATTTTTAAAGCAGCTCATACCCAATAGACTGTCATCTGTGTATAGGTAGGATTGTTCTAGCAGCCACTTTCTGCTTGCTGTTTCTCTCTGTGTCTCCAGTGAGTAGAATCCTCTTGTTGGCCTTTTTGATTTTAATTCAGTTGTTCAAACACCTTTTCTGAAGAAGCACAATCCTTAGCATACCTGATTCCACTAAGTCTGACAAAAATCAGTAAGCTCTAAGTGAACTCATAATTTTATTGCTCCTTTTTAAATGTTCTCATAACTAGGAGAAAGCAGATGATATTGCTTTACTCTCAAGAAAATTAGCAACAATCTCATTATACCTATTTCTCCTTCAAGGAAAATGTCTTTCCTCTTTCATAGGCAGACTTCAGAAGAGCAGAAATAATTGACGGTGCACTTTATGCCATAACTGCAAGCTCAAGTGTACTGGGTGTGCATTAAAAAGATAATGGAATAGATTAGTTTGAGGGTATAATACATATCAGAATAGTTCTACACAGATATCAGAATATTAAATAAAAGGAAAAGGCTTCATAAAGTCTTATATAGTCCCTCTTGGCTGAGGCACATGAGTAGGTGTTAAGGGTTTTTTCCTTTAAGGATGCTGATATGATTAAATTTAACCTGACACTTTAACTTTTCCTGTGTGATCTGGTCTGGGTGTTCCAGCTCCACCAGGACGATTGGACTAGGTGGTCTCTTGAGGTCCCTTCTAATCCCTGACAGTCTGTGATTCTGTGACACAAGTGATATACTGTACCATGTGATAGTAATATTTAAAAGAAAAAACACTTTTCTGATTGAATACCTGCTAGCTATCAATTTCTATGTAGCAACATCTCATCTGAATTTCTTTTGCAGCTTGAATGCTAACATGTTTACTGTCTTCTCCATCTTGCTCGGTGTGCACTCAGTAAATACTGAACCCTATTTTTTCAATATCATATTTAATCTGTTGTTCCCAGTGTAAAAGGCAGCCAGTTCACTTCATGGGGGTTATAAGTGCTTATCTTACTGTAACTCTTCTCTCCATTCTTAATCTACATAGGTGCTTATTTTCACTAATTCTAGAATTTGGCTGCTGTGAGTATTATGCATGCTTCTGCACTCAACAAACACAAATGCTGGATGTTGTTGCTATACATTAGCCATATGCTTCTGGTAAATATGCCGAAGTTTTGTTCTAGATGTTTGTTTCTAGATGTTGTAGTTCAGGTCATCTATATATTCCATCAGAAGTGAGAAAGTACTTTAGAGGGAAAATATAAAATTGAATAGAGGTGAGAAACGGGCATTTTCTATAGTAAAACAATTCATTCTAGATTCCTTATAATTTTCATTTTTCTGAAAGTTTAAGATGAGAAACAGCAGAATGGTGAGCTTCTTAGTTAAGAAACTGTCTTCAGCTCCGTAGAAGTAACTTCATTTTAATTAAAAGTTTATGGGCGTCAAGATCACAGTTCTCGTCTCTTGGAACTGATAGCTGTGAATTGTGGATGTACTGAGTTGTGCCAAATGTGTTCAAAATATTGGACAAGACATTTAGAGTAGAAATACTCTGCCTACTGAAAAGCTGTGAAGAAAATGCAGGATATACGTGATTACTGCATACATTTTATTATATAGCATCTCTATGAGTAATACACAGATTAATTTGTTGGGGTTTTTTTAATGGAAGAAAAAAGGAAAATACACTATAAATTTCTTAAATTGCAAATTATTTTCTATGAACAATCCACTTCTCAGTGGAGTCTGGAAGAAAGGGTTACAGATGGTACAAGACCCTGTCAAGATTAGACATAGGTCTTGCTATGTAAGCGTGGTGTGTCCTTTGAGCTACTGTATCTGTACATCCTAGTGAAATAGTCTTTCCAGCTCATCTTTGCTGGAAAACTTTCCAAAAAAACGGGGTGGCTGGAGAATTCATTTTCTGTGATTGCAGAAGCAAATGATCTGAGTCGAGTGGCCTGTTCAGATAATTAAGCTACAGCAAAGGAAGCTCACAGAGTCAGTCAGATGTGATTAACCATCCAGTGTGGTTTGGTGTCTGATTCTTTCTGAAAAATTTGAAATGGCTGCTTTTAGTATCATTAATAGGGGAGTGCCAGCAACAAATCTGGAAGAATTATGTTACCACTTTGAAGAAATGCAGTATACTTCAGTCAGAATATAACAAATAATTGGTTATTGTTTATCTTTTTTCCTGAATACCGCTTAGAATTTGAACATTAGTAAGAGTAATTTCCATGTGGTATGCTTGCCTTCTTCCTGAATTCTTGAGTCTGCACATAATTAGCAACAGAGAGGCAATTAATGAGTATTGTTTGAGGCTTTCTATATCTTTTTAGGTTTTGGGTAGTGGTTTTGGGATTTTTTTAATTCACTGTTTGATTTCATCAGAAGTTTAGTAATTTTAAAACTATGAACTATGTCTGGAGCATCTATGAAAGTTTGTTTTTTTGGGTTTTTTTTTACAGTCAAGCATTGAGTTGCTTCAGGTTCCTTACTGATCTAAACTTTGGAAGCATTTCTGAAATGCTTCCCCTGATAAGCGAGAAATGAGAAAAAAAAGAGGAAACAATATTTCATTGTTCCATACATTTCATGTATGGAATCATAAAGTACATTTAATCTAAAACAGGCTGGTTCAGTACTGATGGTTTACTTGTGGAGTTCAGTGATTTTAAAGTAGAAATCTTATTGGTATTAACTCACATCAAAATGTACACGTTACTGTACATCATAGCTATCAAAAAGCCAAAGCATCCGAGTTTTCTGGCTTTGAATACAGCTGTCTTAATTTTGAAACAAAAATATTCAGCTTCCAGCAACTTAGTAGCATTTTTAATGTTTTTAAAACAGCTATTAATGTAGTCAAGCTGTGTTTTTTCTTCTTCTGTGTGTAATCATCTGCTCAGTGGTGCACTCCATAACTAGTAGCAGGAGACAGAGGAGTGGCCTGCTGTGATTGATGGAGTGAGGCCCTGCAAACTGAAAGAGTCCCATCTGGATTAGGTTTTGGGAGCAGTCGGATGTTGCGAGGGAGGTCAGTGAGCCCTGCCTTAGCTCCCCCTCCTTCAACACCCTCATCATCCACACTCATGCACACATTGCATCGCTCACTCGCCCTCAGCCATAATTGATGCTTGCTTTGGGCAGATGCTGAATGGCCTGGGACTAGAGCAGCTGCTAAGTTTATGGAGAATAAAGGGAGCAGGATGGTACAGCAGGTATTTTCGCTTTTATTTTGAATTGAAACTCTTGATTTTAGTCAAGCCGGGATGTTTCTTATAATCAGCAGCACCGCTGCATGTACAACTTATACATGTTTTGTTGCTTAAGTCTGAAGGAGAGCAAAATATGGCAGTGATTATGTATCTCTGCTGGCCTTGATGTATCTAACTGAGCTGTTCTTACAACCAGCAGGTTTATAGAGTAATGTTGCATTTTTCTCCTTTGTTTCTGTGCCCTAAGGATATGATGCAGTTTGGCTCATTTAACTACAGCATGAGAAGCTTTCTCTAAACATGAAATATCTCTTGCCAAAGACACAAAATGCACCAAAGAGAAAATGGAGTAAAAGAAACAATAACGTGTTAGACTTTAAAATGCAGGCGAGCAGAAATGTTTTCATTGAATACATTTTTGTGCTGCAAATGTGTTTTTTGAAAAGGAACACTGTAAGTAATGTTTTCTCTGCTCTGTCTTTTGTGTACAAACACAACGGGCTTGCTTTATTATGTTTTGACACTTTTCACGCATTTCTTAATTATGAAATTCTTTCAGCATAGAGGATGCTGAAAAGGCATGTTTGAGATTTGAGATACTAGCAGCTTTTTAAATTCTAAGCTTTTCTTCAAATAGAGTAATATATACGGTGTAGAAGCGACTGCCCTTACCTGCATCATTGGAATGTTCTCTTTTTATTTTTCTTCATTCTTAAGACTTCAACATGTAACCAGAAAGCAATAAATTGGATTTTATACACTGCCACGTAAAGCATATTTTTCAGTTGAAATGTGGTTTTCATTAAAACTCGGGCCAGAACATTTAGCAGAGCCTGACTGTCTGCCATCCTTTGTTCTTCCTTCTGTTGCCAGCAACTACTTTATTAAAAACCATGCACAAAGTAAGCATTAAGGGGTCATCTTAAAGATACTTGAAACTGAGTCTGGAGGGACAACTTCTGTTTAGCCTCTCATGCCGTGGTTGTATTAAGTGATGTCTGTGGACTGTCATCTGCAGGTTGGAGATTACTCTGATAGCTGAGTTCACAGGCTAATTCAGGATCAATAGTTCCTGCTGCTTTTAGGGCCATTTTTGCATTTTCAACTTAATGCACTAGGGCTATTATTTCCCTATTTTAGTTTACTGTATCTTAAAGGGCACAATAAAGGGATGTTTCAGGTGATTACAGAATTTCTGAATCTTAAAAATTTATTACTATTTCTCTGATTTTGGGTTTTCATCAGCCATGTGTATATAGTGGTGTGTGCTAGCTGACATTGTTGTGTGCTGGTGCATTGTTCTTCATAAAGATTCATATTCTAAACAATGAACCACTGCCTTCCTACCCAAGGAAGTAGTAGAGAATGTGTTTACACATACATGCTCTTATACTGCACTGTAATACAGTGTCCATTGAATTAATAATGAGTTACAAATTCTCTCTAATAATACAGGCTAGGTAAGGAAGGCTTCAGTAGACATCTATTTCAAGAAGACAAACCCCTGAATCTTTCTTGTATACTTCCTAATTGGATTTTGTGCAGTAATCCAGACCTCAGCTGAAGTGTAGTGACAGTAGTAGAAGAGGCTCAGCAGCATATGGATGCTGGAATGGCCAGTGCTGTTTGCCATGTTATGGTAAATCTATCAAGTTAGTAGTTTTGAGTTGCTGGTATAAAGTAATATAGAAGTTCAACCCTCTTAATTAAATATTAGCTGTAATTAGCACTCCAAATGCCTTGAATATTAATTAGGGTCACATAGAACTGCTGTCATGTTAATGAGAAGCAGTGGGGAACTCAGCAACATCTGGTTTAGAACTCCAGGTAGTATAAAAGCCTTCATATCAAATGCACCTGGACATTAGCCCTTGGTCCCTTTGTTGCCATTGTTGTGCTTTTTTAACAGCTGGTGACTCTAATAGCATGTTTAGCATCTGACATGAAAGTATACTTTCAAGAGCAGCAATAACTGGCTACCGTGTTCCAAAGGCAGCCCAGTAAAATGCTGATAAATGCAGTAGGTCCATTTGCTGTTTTTCATTCTTACTGCTTGCTGAAGTCCTTCCTGAAATGGTTGTTTAAGAAGTTTAAGGTCCCCTGCCTCCTCCTCAAGTTTTAAAAATACTCCTTTAACATTTACCAAATGTCTGTGGTGTAATCAAGTCATTGCTGGTTTTACTTAATCTGAGTTCCTTTTTATAATAGTGAAAATATTAGGTAAAAGAAATAAGAAGGAGACCTTGCTATTTTAATATGAAGTGTAAGTATACATTTACAAGAGTTTTAGCCTCCAATGAAATTTAAACAGGGCAAGTTTCAGTGCTGCTATAACCTTGGAATGACTGTAGGTACATGCAGATGAAACTTACTGGCTTGGGGCTGGGAAGCAGGTAAATGTCACTGTTTTCAGTTGATGGTTGAATAAAGCAATGTAAACTACTTGCTCAAGGCCATGCACTAAAGAGGTAGCAAAGATGGGATAAAAATTAGGGAGGATTTGATTGCTGGTATAAAGACTCAACTTTATATGACATACTGAATGTCTTTTACAGGGAAAAAAAAAAATCATCTTTCTCTCTAAGCTGCCTTGTACCAGGGCTTATTCCTGTGTTGTGATTTTGAAAATTCTTATGTTCAGGACTCTTCAGGTCAGAGAACTGATGTTTGAATGAGCTGAAAATGGCTGGTTATGTCCTTGAGTACAAAGTATAAAGGAATGTGTTCTATTCATCCAGTCTGTTTTGAAATTAGGAAATCAAGGGTAGATCAGTACAAATATGCAAAATCCCTACAATAGTGCTGTACAAGTACCTGTATGTGCTTTGGTAGGAAAACAGTGGAATATTCCAAGAACTAATTGAAGTTTCACTCAAATATTATTTTCATATAACTTGATATTTAGAGGAATAACTATCTTGTAATTCAGTTCATCTGAGGATGGGTAGTCCCTGTATTAATGGATTCTAATGCTGTATTGTCTGCATCATTATATTTTGGATATCTGATATCTGTTCTGAAAGATGGTTCTGCATATTTCCTGCCCTGACATTCTTGCTCTTTGATATGAGCAGAGAATTTAGTTAGTCTGTTCCTGATTAATTAAGAGAACTTGACTGTTGTGTAATATGTCAAACATACAGATTGATCTGTGTAAAAAGAAAAGAGGGTATTTGCTTTAAGTAGAATGGGCTTATTGAAATATGCAAATGAAATACTATTGCCTTCAAATTCAAAGACTTTAAAGTTTTATAACTATTTCTTTTGTCAGCCTACAACACAGAATCTTTTATGTTAAGATTTTGAACTGTTGCAAGTTTAGATGCAAATGTTTAATATTTTGATCGTGTCTTGTAGGTTTTTTTTGTATTTGTGGCTGTCAGTTGCCCAAAATAGTGTACCTCAAAGTAATTGTGAAAATCTCTTATTAGATTATTTCATATAATTATTTTCACTTATGGTAACAGAATGCAACAAAAACCTGGTCTCTGTGTATGTTGTGTGTATTGTGTTATACAAATGGTAAGTCAGCCTTACCCCACCTCTGTGCTGGCAGATGTGCTCAGTGGCCTTTAGAACAAACTGTTCTTTGGCCCTCTTTGTTGTCTGGATTGAGGCATCAGTTAGAGTAGATTTATCTGATTTTTCCCAGTTAAAGAATAATGTGCAGTTATCCAGAGAACACCAGATATGTTTGTCTAATTTTAGGAAGATTTAAGAGGGTTAGCAAAATGGATTTAATTCACAGAAGAAATTTTGTCCTCAACATATGCCCTTTTCTGGCCAAAAATCTTAGCGAATATTACCATCGCTTTCTGCATTATATGTGCGGGATCATCACTTACCTTTTCTTATGCCATATTTCTTCTTCCTTTTTTTTTTTCTTTTAATTTTTACAGGGTAATCAGGAAGCTACAGCACCTCCTGACACAATGGCACAGCCTTATGCCTCAGCCCAATTCGCTCCACCTCAGAATGGTATCCCTGCAGAGTACACAGCCCCACATCCTCATCCAGCTCCAGACTACACAGGCCAAACCACTGTTCCAGAGCACACGTTAAACATGTACCCTCCTGCTCAGACACACTCTGAACAGAGTGCAGACACAAATGCACAAACTGTCTCCGGCACAGCCACAGTAAGTAAAGCTTTCAGCCATTTCAAAGCCCTATGTTTCAAGTTACATGTGTATTTATTAATGACTTTTCTTTTTACCTCACACTTACTTGTTTTACACTTCATTTGTGTTTGTATTACTCACCATTTCTAGGTTGAAATTCTTTCAAAGTTTATTGTTGAACCTGGAGAATGTGATTTTGCTGCTTTTGGAGCCTTTTAGTGAGTGTAAGAGCTTTGTAGAATCTGCAGTTTCTTTTTCTATGGTATTAGACAAAGTGATTAACTGCAAGATCATGAATCATTTAATAAAGGTTGACTCAGTCCAATATAGAAAAACATTCAAAAAGACTTTGAAAGCATTCATTTGGAAAAACAAAGCCACCTAAAACCAGACTAACTTTGTTATTTTTAATAACCTCCCTATTTTTCACGTTTATGAGTAGGTTTTGGTAGAAATGTTCATTGAAATTTATTGCAGAACTGTATGAATGAGTATTGTGAAGAGCACCTCTGTAATACTCTTTCTAGAGAGTTTGTTTGTGCAGCCAATACCAAAGCTGTGTGCGGATTGATGCTCAACAAAGCAGAAATGATAGGCTTTCCTACTGTTTCATTTATATATAAAGTTCTGAAGTGTCATGAATTATGCAAGAGACTTCTTGGATGGCCCTACCTTGTAATTTAAGGCACAAATTTCACACACTGATAGTTTAGTACTTCCTTCTTAATTCTAGATTGGGGCCCAATATAGCCAGTGCCAACAGCTGGCAGGTTTCTGAGCCACCACCCTCTTGAGTTACAGAACAGAAAGCATGCTGCAACTTGTATGCTGGAAACATGTCTTCCAGCTGTCTTCATCCTTGCTGCAACTCCAGAGCTCATCTTACCTTCCCTTCCTCCACTGGCATGTACCCAACCTGCAGAGTTTCATGTTTTAGGATGAGAAAAAAGAGAAAGTGTGTTCCCTTAAAAGAGTTGATCTGAAGATTTATATCTATTGCCATGATTCCTTTGTGTAGATATGTACAAGAGAGAATCACTATCAGTAGCAAAAGTGTATTCCTGGACATCATCATGGAGATGTCCTTGTGAAATAATTACACGATTTGGTAATTTATGCAGTAAAATGCTTCAGAGCTTTTATTTTTGATTTGGTAACGTTTTATTGCCCTGATTAGCCCTTTTTGCTTTAGTAGCATGAGAGAGTTTAAGTGGAAGAGTGTCCTGTTTATCAATATTTTACAGTATTCTTTGCAGCTCTACTCTGCAGCTCTTAGTCATCTCTTTGCTTAGTTAACTTCTGGTTCCTTACAGCCTTTAAAAGTTCCACAACTGTCTACTCTTGTCCTATGCCCCTTGTCATATTTGGTTAAATCAGGAACTCTAAGCTGAATAGATCCTCCAGACGACATTGGATATTGACTAAAAATATAGTCATTCCTACCATCCCTGTCTCATTCTTTTTGTATTCCAGGATTTCCCTTGCTCTCTTGACCGCAGCCGCACACTGAGCTTCCACTGCAGTGCCCAAATCGACCTTCTCATATTTTGAGACTGTTGTTTGCTGTTTGCTGTTCCATTTGAAAGTGAAAGGCAGTTAGTGCTAAAATCGATGGTAAAACACCTCTCGATGTGAAGGGGACAGGAGCTCATCCCTCATCATTTATTGCTTTCAATTTACTGTGCTTCCTACTCCCCTTTTTGATTTTTCAGTTTGAAGAAGTGTTAGTCTCTATCAAAAAGTCAGGTATGTGCTTTTCCAATATATTCCATGGCAAAGGCTGATGAAAAATTATTTGGGTTGTTTGCAATGCCCTTACCTTTTTCAAGTGCTCACTTCAGTATTGCTCTAGCAAATTCAGTGATTCCCTTGAAAATTCCCTGCTTCTGATATACTAATAGACTCTATTGTTATTTGGCTTTGTAGCCTTTGCATTTTGCTCTTTTTATTTCCTTTTTGCTTCCCTAATATCCAATTTAAATTTTACCTGTCATATGCTTTCTTCCTTTTGGTTCCACTTGGAGTGAATTTCGATTCTATGAAGAATAACTCTTCAATTCCACTAACCTTTTGTATTTGGAGAATATAGAATAGTTATTTGCTCTTTTTATTGTGGGTCCTTTTCTTGCCTTCCTGCTTTCTTTCTTACAGAGGAATGCACATAACTTTTTGAAGTAGCTCCCATGCTGTTTGTGAAGAATTAGATTTGCTTACTTTTGACTTTAGGGTATTTTTAAGAGGAGGTTTTTTTGTTTGCTTTAAAAAAATGTATTTTTTCTAAATTGCAATCTTATATTGAAAGTTGTCGGTACTATCCTCCCCTGGAGAGCAATGCGTTGAGATTACAAGTTTGCAAGTGTGATCTGTGGATCTACATTCTTCAAAGCCTTGACATTCAACATACTACTCACCATTTAATTTTACAAATTTACATGCAAATATTGTTTGCACGATTAAGTTATGGCAATCTAGATCAAAAAATTTATTATGCATTAACCTCATTAGCATCGCACTTAACGTGCTGTAGAGACATTATGAATAGGTGTATGCAAATGAATCTCAAGCAGATTATACGTGGACTTTGTACAATTGTGAAGATCCGTCTGCCTATGTATCTCTGTAGATTTGATAATGATTTTTTGTTATGGAATAGGGCTTCAATAGCAGTATGTCAACAGTGTCACCCCATTATTGTTGTCTTCATTGTTGAAGGAAAAAAAATTAATGTTTCTTTCCAGTTCAAGGAAAAAGGTTCTGTGCAACTTCTCTGGAATTCTTTACTGCAATACAGATTGTTACCCTGCAACCTCTGTCACCATCCCATTTGCTGAAAATTAAACAAGATTTCAATCATTAGCTTTATTGCAGTTTTGTGTGCAGTAAAGTGCTATTAGTGTAGAAAGTCTGTAGGCTTGATTTCTTTGTGATTGTAAAATCCATTAGCTCTAGGAAAGGTTTCCTGTGTTGTCTGTGGTCATTCAGAACTTTTTGAAATTGGTGTACATTACTACCAAGCCAAAAAGACAGTGCTTTAAACAGACTTTGAGTTGTTGTGGGAGTGAACGCAGTCGTAAAGAATATAGAGTATTTCCTATATGCTGTGAAAACAGATAAATCTTTTCACAATGGAATGTATAGTTTGAATAAAACTTAAATATTTTATTGAGAAATTTTTCCCTCCATCTTAAATTTTACTTATTATAAAAAAAATTTGCATGAACCATTTAATACCTGGAGGTTCTCCTGGGAGTATGAATATAATCCTCTAGATATCTTTTACCGTTTTTATCACTGACTTTCTGTGAACTTCTAACTGGAATCTATTGACTGGGCATCTACCCTGTCAAAACCCATACCATTTAGCCTGCACTCCTCTCCTAATTCTGTATTTCTTTTCAGTTAATAATGTTTTCATGCTTGCTCTTGCTTGAATTGATGAACAAGCACTTTGAAAATTGCAATTAAGGAGTAGGGAATGTTCTGATACTGTTAAGATTTTACTTTTCTGCATGTTATGCTTAACTAATTGAAGTATAATTGAATGGAGACTCATTTAGCAGTGGAGACAGGATTCAGAATGCTCTTGTTACTTCCAAATACTATTTTCCTAGTGCAATTTAAAATCTGTTATTGTGGTGAAGTATTATTTAAAAATACTCTGTTAGAATTAGTATAGGCCATAAAAGGTACTTAGATTGTATGTATAGATTTGCAGTCTTTGTATTTTGATACTGTGAAACAAAAAATGTATGGAATTAAAGGGAAGTAAATGTTAAAAGATTGTATTATTTAGCTGAAATAATATGAAATCATGTATAGGTGATAAAATACCGTCAAAAGTTACTTTCATTCTTTTTGAAATAATATGGTTTTCATCTTTTTGTATCAATGTTTGTTTAATTTCAATCAAGGAAGTGGTCCATCTGAGTATATGCACAATCAATACTCATCCTGTTAAGCCTGGGTTATTTAAGTGCTGGTAGACTTTGAAGCCTCAAATGTGCTTTTAGTCATTAACAAAAATAGTAAATTGCTTCTTTCAAGAAGGATGGATCAATAGGTATGTTACAAAGTTATGGTAAAAGTAATTATCTGATTTTACAGAGTGGTGTTTAAATGTTATGTTAAATAGTTATGTATTTCAAAGGATTTTTCAGTGAGACGTTTGATCATTTTGTGAAATACAAAATCATCTTTTATCTGTGTGTGTGTGTATATAGACAAACACATTGTGCAGATTTGAGAGTAAAACTTCATAAAAACCACTTCTGTTGATGTCAGTAGGTGAACAGAGGGCATCAACTGGGCACTTCCAAGAAAGCAGGTCATAGTAAATGAGGCTTCTCTAGTGTTTCCTGTTCTAACTGTGTTAAGCTAGTAATAGAAGAAAATACCATGGTCTGGTGAAAGCTGAGTCAGTAATAAATGCTCTATGTTTCATGTGTGTGAATTCTCTGCTCTGCTTTTGCATTAGAGAAGCTTGGATGGAGGTCACTCTGCAGTGTTTTTGCCTTGGACTGTGGCTGGCAGCTTTCACAAGCTGAAAAGGCTTGATAAGATATGTAGGAGCGCTGGGGAGAAAATGCAGTTTCCTTGGAAGATTATTGGTGCATAGAGCTTGTCTGTCTAAGGTGCATGATGTTAAGGGATGCAGTGCTGCTGTGGTCCTGTAGAACATCTGTTATGACTATATCTTTGCTTGACTACTACCAAAATTCATCCTATAGCATCCACTGAACTTGATGCTATTTATAAGTGAAAATAATTGGTCCATTAAATACCAGATCTCTGTTGCAGTTGCCTTCCCTTCCCCTGAAATTATGTATGTTCTTGGAGATGTAGTGGTTTTTAAGTTAGATTGTTGCTTTTCTTGGTCTTAATTCTGCTCAGGTTTATGAGTTCTTTACTCATGTTGCAGAGTGATGCTCTGAATTGAAAAACTGCCATGTTCAACTTGGTAGTTTTGGGTGAGAGGAAGGTATGCAACCTTGGAGTTTTTTTGTACCGATTTCTCTGTTCCTTTTGTTAATTAGGGTAAGAAAACTGATTGTAGCAAGCATTTACAGTTGTCTAAGCCTGTGGGTGATAGACTGTCACTGCAGTTCTCTGCAGCATATTTCTAAGTTTTATTGACTCTTTCTCCTGATCTGGTCTTTATGTAAATTATTGGAAAAAGTAATATTGTTTATCACTTTATAGTAGTGGATTTTTTTCCTTTCTTTCTTTTCTCCCTAATACTTCATATTTCTCCTCTCTCCTTCTGTTTTTCCCCTGGTGTGTCCATAACCTGGGCTGTGAGATAGTTTAATTGTTTTAGAGAACTCTGTTCCTTCATCTCCATTCCAACCCTGGAACAGGTTGCCCAGAGAGGCTGTGGATACCCTCTCCCTGGAGGTGTTTAAGGCTAGGCTGGATGAGCAACCTGATCTAATCGTAGGTGTCTGGGCTAATGGCAGGGGGGTTGAACTAGATGATATTTAAGGTTCTTTCCAACCCAAACCATTCTATGATTGTGCAGTAGAGTGGGACATATCTTGTTTGTTTTAGTGGTATCCATCAATTGTACTTACAACAGTGTGTTGTTGAAGACAAGATGTTTAACATACAGATCTCTGTACTTTGCTGATTCATTGTGTAACTGTGTTTGTGCTTGCTAGCCTTGAGGTAAACTTCCTGGATGTCTGTCATAGCAATGATACATGTTGTGAGTGGGATACTTTTCAGCGCTGCTGAGCTTAGCTGGTGCTGTCTTTGGCTCTGAGCATTCTGCTTTTGGTTTTGATAGTGTTCCTGGAACATGGAGCCCAAAATAGCCTCTTGTGGCTTGGGAAAAAAAGTGAGTGGCTTTCCTCTGTGTGGATCTGTCTACAGAGCTCAGAGACCAGAATTAAAGCACATATAACTGTCAGTCATTTCTCAATGTAGTGGCACTGGGAAGACTCCACTCCCCCTGTGGAGTAACTAGGAACTTTTCACCATGAAGCAGCTATCTTGCAATTCAGATTTCCCCATGGATACTTTTTATTCCCAGTTGCCCTCAATGACCCATTTTTTATTTTATTTCAATTCCATATTTTTGTGTATAGATGTTTGCCACCAGTATGCTGGGTAGTTGATGATACAGCAGTGTTTATTCCTCTAAATCATACCCAGCAGGTGTAAGCTATTGTATCAGCATGGTCTGCTATTTCATTTATTATATTTGGTCCCAACTGCTACTTGAAGAAAATACTTAAAGGAATTTTTTTTTTTCAAGACCCCGAGTGCTTCAGAGCTGCAGTAGTGAGGAACCTGGTCCAGCTCTGACTCTATAGTGAAGAGATCAAAACTGACATCCCAAATAGGTAACATAATGCTGTGCTAGTTTGGAGAGGCACAGTAATGACTTGTGATCATAGGCATTATTGCTTCTAAGAGGCTTCCTGGCTGAGAGGCCTATGTGTAAACTTTATAGCTATGCCCCATGTGCATTTCTCTGCTTATGCTATGGAATAGCAGGAACATGTTGCTCACTTTAGTTGGCTGTATGTGTCAGTACAAGCTCTGATAGAGATCCTCCTCAAGGATACACAGAACCTTAAACTGTAATTTATGATACCATTTATAAAGCTTCTGGTTGTGCAATTAGTTGTTTTGCTTGGTGAGCAGATAACTGACTTTTTCCCCTGTGTTGCTGAGTTAAGTTGGACTCGGATCCCAGAAAGTACTTGTTGTTCTGGAAGAGGGTATCAGGTGAGAGGAGAGCAGCTGTTCTGCTGCCAATAGCTCTGCTACTGTCTGCCTGGCAGGGTATCCAGTATTCTTTAGAAATCTTAGTACCCGATCCTTCTGATTTATGTATCACATCAGCTTCTATTTCTTTCTGCTTCTCACAGCAAGAAGGGATTTTGAATGTGATCTTGAAAAGGAAAACTTAACAGTGATTGTTCTGTGGCTTTTTTGGATAGCATGATTCTAACTTCATGTTTTGATTTTGAATTGTTTGAAATTAGTGTTGTCATACAACTGGAGCTTGTCCCCAAAACAAAAGAGAGTCCCACACAGGGATAAAGAGAGCAATTACACTTTGTCATCTCTAGTCATGTTTGCTCCATTAAATGTCATCAAATACCCTCTGTATGTCCACTGTGGAGTGGACTAACAGTTCTTAAGTTGTTTGTGCCAGTAATTCCAGCCCACTATGGCAGATTTAAAGCACAAATTATTGCAAATATCTTCTCAGTCCCACTGTCAACTAGAGATACAGCCGTATCACTTCAGCTTGAAAAGTTTCTTCTAAAAAGCATTACCAATTAATTTCTGATCTGCCAAGTTTAATTGACCAATTAGGCAATTTAAGATTTTCTTCCTTCTTGGACCTAAAAGAGTAAACAGTATTGGTTTTTTGAGTTGCCTTGTACTTTGTAGTGTCTCTTGGGCTCTTCCCTTCTCCATACCATTTCTATTACGTGTTAAGTTATTGACTTTTTCTTCTCACTGCAGTCTCAGTGGCCCTGGCATCCAAATGCTTTGGCTGTGCTTTAGGTTCTGATATATCGAGTAAAACATTTGTTGCAGATTTTGCTGAATAAACTGAGCATAAATTTCAAAGGGGATCTTGGTATGATGAAATAGCTAATTACATTACTTTGTATTTGACCTTCTGCATCTTTGCTTCACGTTGTAACACGGTAATTAAAATTGATCCTTATGGGGTGGATTTTTTTGGGTGAAAATTAGCTCTCATTTTTGTTAAATGCAGAAGTGGCTGTGCTAGGTAAGGTAAGACTAATGATGTTTTCCATTCTCTTGTAATTGGCATGCAAATGATAGTTAATGGTTTGCAACTTTATCAGAAGTTGTCGATTCCTCCCTGCAACTCCATGTAATTGGAACATAAACTTGTTACTGCCTGGCGTACTTCGAGCAAGAGCATGAGGAGAATATCCTTGTAACTTCCTTAAGTCCTTCTTTACATGAAACTGGCTCTCCACACTGGTGAGAATAGCCAGGTAGCACAGATAGGTGGAATACTGGAAAGCTATGAGGATCATTCAGATAGGATTCCTCTTTTCTTCATTAAACCATAAAGCTGAATTTCTGTTGATGTGATAGTCTTTGGTCAGGGTTACACAGGAGCTACACTTGCTCTCCTGCATGACTACATGTGGGTCTCAGTTGAGGGTAGTGTAGTGTCTTGTTAATCCCCAACCCAACCCCGAAAAATAGTTTGGGTGGGTTTTTTTGTGTTTTTTTTTTTTTTCCTCAAATACTGTTGGTACTCTCGAGCTTTCATTTCTCTCCCACACACCCATCTCTTCAGCTTTCCCACACACCCACCTACCTACCCACAGAATTACTTTAATTAAATGTTACTCATCTGTGTGCTTGCTTACCACGTCTCCCTACTTAATCTGTTCCATTCCTAAGGTCAGCATACAAGAATGACTTGGTTCAAACATTGAGTTTTGCTGTCCACTAATATTAGTACAGCAGCAAGGCACATCTGTCTGTCTTGGTTCCACCTGCAAGCAGTGAGACCCATGTGGAAGTCTGAAGTTTCCTTATGGCTTCCCAGTGTCATGACAGGGCAAAGAACATTACAGAAAGAAATCTACAAGATAGTAATTCAGGAAATTATTAGAAATTATTCCTTTCAGAGTCCACTAAGAAGCTAGTCTGAGATAATGGCTGAGCACTATCTCAGTGCTGGTTTTTGTCTTTCTGGGATATGCAGAAAGATTTGTGTGGTAATTTTAAACTGCAGGGATCTAGACGTTAAATGGCCAGTAATTTACTTAGTGAGTAAAAGGCTTTTTCCTTGATTTTGAATTAGTCCCATGTATTTATGGCAATTTCTCTACAAAAGTATGGCATGGAAATAGTAAGCTACAGGTCTAGATTCATGTTGCAATTTCAGGAAGACCAGAATAGTGATATGGTTTAATTCTGTCCTAGTTCTACTGGAGGATAAGAATGCAGCCAGGAGGTCCATTCAGGACACTGGGCTATAGGAGGTGGATTTTGGTTATGAAGGCACGTGTTCCTCTGTGCCCTGAACTGCAGGTCACTTCTCTTTACTAATAGCAACCATGAGATGACTGTTTTAGTGAATCTGAACTTCTTACAGTGTTGTTTTCAGATTTTAATACGAGCACCACTATTTTGAAAACTGAAATCAAGAAAGCATAAGAAAATAAGAAATAGTGGGGTTTTTTTGTAGTGCTTTGAATTGTATTTATAACATTAATAAATTAGAACAATGCACACATAGGTCAGTATCTTTAAAAATGTAAGTACTCTTAAAACTAAATTTACTCTTGCACTCATAGTGGGTTTTTTTCTGCAATGAAGAAAGACTGTTCATACCTTGCAGTTGCATCTTGTAGCTAGACACAATTTCAAGTAATGTAGATATTTGATAATTCATTAAAATGTGCATTTAGAGTAGAATGCCTCTGAGAAAACATTATATGCTGTTCTCCCACAGTAGAAGCAACCCCCTGTTCTGTTTTTCTTTTGAGAAATCTAATTCTCTCATAAAAAAATGAGATTTTTTTCCTGTGAGCAGTTGTTAACTTCAGAAAGTTAGTGTCAGCTGATGAAAGTATAACTTCATCCCATTGAGATTTTTTGATATGACTTGCCATGAGCCTTGTGCATTTTACTTATGTGGTTGAAAGATGAACATTTAGGTACTTTGTTGACATTGCAGTGATAGAGGCTAAATATACAATAATATGTTGAAAAGATTTTGTATGTGTGTATAAAATACGGGCAAATTAAAAAAAAAATTACATAAATACAAAATGTGCTTCCTCTTATGCTGGCTTCTTGCCTGCTTTTAATCTTTGTGCATTTTAGCTGTTTTGTGTTTCTTTCCATCTTTACATGTTATTCCCATTTTACACTTTTCATCTGATTTTCCTTTTCTCTTGTTTTTCAGTACGCCTGCTCTGCTTTGTTTCTGCTTCTCATTTCTTCCTAGTTTTTGTCCATTCTGAGATTCTCTGTTTACTTTTTTTACTCTTCCTGCTGCTGTTGGTTATCTTTTCCCTTTCTGGGAATTGCTTCTGAACTGCAATTGGAGTAAGCCCAGTACTTAAGTTGCGAGATGCCCATTTCAAACACTTCTCTGAATGTCAGGAGGGTGCATGTGTGTGTCCTTACTGGAGCCTTCACAACTGCAGCAGCCAGTTGTGTAGACATGCCAGAGAGAAGGAAGGGATCACAGAGCACCTGCATGGCAGCCTCTCAGCAGCCATGAGGTCTAACACCTCCAGGTGTGGCAGGCAAAGAGCATGAAACTCTCTATTGATGGAAGAGAGAACTTCAAATGCTGTTTGCCATTGAGAACCTCTTGATCTTTATCTATTGACAGATTGTGGTAAGACAGATGCTGCCTTCCAGCTTCTCTGTCCCCTGAAAAGTGAGAATGGAGGGTTTCTCTTGCTGTGCTTTTTCTTTGGATTGTAATTGAAATCCTTTCATTCTGTGATTTATAAAGAAGAAGAAGAAAAGCAGCAGAATGCTTTCTGATTCAATCAAAAGAGGAAAATGTGATTACAATCATCAAGTCTTTGCCTGTAGTTTTTTGTTGCTGTTATAAAAAGTGCGTCAAAAGATGTCAACTGTTTAATTTAATAAGAATTCACAGAAGTTCCAGCTGTTGCAGAAGAGTGTCTAAATATTTGATTTGAAAACAATATGTGTACTCACACTGCAACATACTGCAGGCATGATCACCCAGAAAGAGCTAAGTCTGTCTCTGCTAATTTGTGTTTGCAGACAAAGCTTCTGTAAGTGAAAGCTTCAGCTGATAAAAGATCTTTTGGGTTTTAAGCCCACATGTCTGTGATGAGAGATGTTTACATAACTGAATGGAAACTTCGTAAATTTATGATTTCAAAGTGATAATATGCTTGGGACAGCTGATGCTGGGGTGTCTAATTTTAACATGATGTATTTTGTAATTTGTTCATATTACGAGAAGTGTTATCTTTTTGCTGCCATTATTTAAATTTTAACATGAAATTGTGTTTAAAAAGAGATCTGTGAGTTTTGACTTATTCAAGGAAAAATTAATATTATAGTATAGGTCACAGAAATTTGTGGTTATTTTGTGCATTTATTTCCTAGCTAATGTAGATATTCCAATGCCTGTTATGTTGAGCTAATTCTTCTGGCTTGTGTTGAGAAATACAGTTTCATGTGAGCACATTCCAGCCTTCATTTCCTTTTTTTCATAGTTTTCAGATACAGTGCTACCAAATTTAATGAAGCGAGTGCTGATTTTCACCCCTGAATATTTTTATTTCCTTGTTCTTGTACATAAGCTCTTCCTTTTTTTCATGTAAAAAAATCCTGGCCAGGCCAAGAGGCAAACTGTCCTGACCTGAAGCAGCAGAACAAGTGGAGCTTTGGTACTTATGTATGAATGTTGCTTTTATTTTAATACAGAATGTGTTGTGGTTTTGCAAGAGTTTTTTGCAAAAAAATGTTAGATGGTGTTAAAAAGTAAAAGATGTAAAGAAGGAATAAAAACATGATAGGTAGGGTCTGAGCAAAGAGAAAAAGTTTTCTTTCATAGTAATCCCTGGAAGTGATAAGCTTAAAATATAGCTTCTTTGGGGTTTTAGGAGATTTGCTCATATATCTATGTTTTCTCTCTTTCTGATTTAAGAAATGTAAAAGTTGGGAGAATAAACTTTTAAGTTAGATGTTGAACCATTTCTAATGCATGAATGTTGTTTGATACTCATGAGCAGGGTATACTAAGTGCTAGTTGCACCCATGGCACACAGTACTTCCATGACCAAATATGCCTTTAACCTCAGAGACAAGTCTTACTAGCAGTTGTA
Organism: Turnix velox; assembly: GCA_013400935.1. Lineage (NCBI taxonomy): Eukaryota > Metazoa > Chordata > Aves > Charadriiformes > Turnicidae > Turnix > Turnix velox. The sequence continues at coordinate 1,301,108 of VZTY01028959.1, forward strand.
ACTGTAAAGGTTGTGTAATGCTCATAGTCATCAAATAGAACTCCTTCCAAATTTGTTAGATTCAGGGGTAGAGACCTGCGTAGTGGGGTCCTGAGTTTCTGCAGAGCTGCTGGATGGTTGTGTTTGAATACACTTGCATGATGACGTTCTGGCTTCAATGCAAGCTGATGCGTGATGTTTGAGGTTTATTTCATTGACTGAGACATCAAGCTCATGCTGAAATATCAGTATCATCTGATACATCCAAAAATCCAATGCTGGCTACTCTTCAGGTTTTTAAAAATTTTATTTTGGAGGGAGGCAATCTTTAAGCATCTGCTTGTAGTTATGGAGCTTTGGGGCACTGCAGGCTCCATTCTTTGCAGAGCTGCTGAAGTTAGCATCCTGACTGGCAGTACATGTACTTGTGAAGTGGCTCACGCATGCAATAAAAGCACTTTCACACCAGCATGAAATGTTGCTATTGGCTTCTTCCTGTCTCCAACAAGCATTTCCAATTTTAGCCTTTTCTTCCCCTCATTTTTGAGCTAGGTCTCTCTTCTCTCTTTTTTTCCCCCACTGAGTTGAAAGTGTTGCAGATCCTTTCCTTTTATCTCTCAGTTCTTTCTCAAAAGAAACTTGCAGCCATTTCCCATGTTATTTCTCTTTTTGCATGTAGAGCAAAGTCAGCTTTGCAAAGACTATAATGTGCTTTATAGACAAAGCATCTGCAATCAAAGGTACCAGTGTCTGAATTGCTGAGTTTGTTCTGCACTTCTTGTGGAAAGAGACAAGGTTTCTCTTATTATTACTGTTAAAGCAAGAGATACTTCTGATTTCAAGACAGGTGTGAGGCTTTCTATTTAGTTTTCAAATACCTACTTTCAGTACAGCAATTTTAGTAGGTCCTGTGTGTAATTTTGCTGCCTGGAACTTTTATCCAGGTGCAATTTGAGGACTTGGCGTGTTTCTCTGGAGTTATTCAAAGTTATTCACATGGCTAGGAATGTAGCATATGTTCAGTGTGCCAGATGACATCAATGATGTTAACAATCCTAACTATGCATGTCTAGCTAGTCTTGTCTGTAGTAAAAATAGAGCAAAATGTTGTTTTGTCTGTCACATTTGGGTCTGAGAAGTATGGGGGCCCTGATAGTCAAGTCTGCCCTGGCCAGCCACTATATGAAATTGCTTTCTGCTGTCATCAGCTGTTTAATATCTCTGTAGGCAATCTTTTCAGTGAGCAAATTGAATCTGGTCTCAGTGTCTCCAATTTCCTTGACCTGAACGCTATAGTGTATTGGCCCAAATTTGAGTAGCTTTCTAATTAATTGAATTATTGATTTGACATATTTCAGATACCAATCATTTAGACCTGCTAAGTTAGCTAGCATAAGTTAGGAGCCTGGTATTTTTTTATTTTAATTTCACTTACTGTGTTGTGGGTTTTTAAGCCTTTTGCCTTCAGTGGGAAGGAAAGAGGACTTGTATTCCTGAATTTTAAAAGGTTTGTGTTCCCCTCAGCCTGCCCGTTTTCTTCCATAAAGAATGGTACTTCATCTTTCTTACAAGAGGAGACTTTTTGGCTTGGCACAGAGTTACTGATTATTACTTAAAATATTCACAGCAAGGATACTGCATGTATAGCATAGTCGTTCCACATCACCTGCATTTAAACAAGACCCATTGCAAGCTTGTTCCTGACTCTTCTAGAGAGCTGTACCCTCAGGGCTGTGTGGTGTTGCTTCTGGGACTGAGGAGAGAGAGAAGGGGGCTGACTGTCAGAGTTAGTTGCCCCTGAAACAGACCATGCATTTACTGCAGGGAATTGTTCTTCAACATTGCTTTTGTATGTAGAGATGGGAACTAACTAGGAAATCCCCAAGGTTTAGTTGAAAATACTGATCCTTTGTGGATGCTTTGTGTAGTACCTTACCTAACTGATCCATTGCAGGAACTAAATGCTGTAGTTTTCAGTAAAGAGTAGGTACTTCCTGGCAAACATTAGTTAGGTTATTTACAGGTAGGCTTTTTGGTAAACCAAGTAGTGCTCCAGTAAGAAATCCATTGCTTTCACGTTTGCTAAAATACCTTTGTACCTTGATCATATTTTGATAAGGTTTGTAAAAATTATATTCTAGGGCATCTCTACGCCAGCTCTATCATTAAGAAAAGAGGTCGAGTGCTATGAGAGCTTAGAGTGTTCTCTTTTATTTGTTCTTCCCTTTGTTTGATTCAGTCGTAGCTCTGTACTCACTGTCCACTCCTGTGCACTAAAGGCTGAGTGGGAAATACAGAGTACCAGAGGCTGATATTATGCTGCAGGAATATAACTTGAAAGTTCAGCTTTGCTTAGTACAAGCTTGTTGGTGCTGATGAATTACCTTGTCACAGAGATGTAACCAATGTTATGAAGTCTTGCTGTGTTTTTTTTCCCCCTTCATAGAGATGTCACAGTGAGGGAAGGAGGATGTATGGCATGCTGTGTTACTGCCTTAGTTCCAGAACATGTCTGCTTTGGTGCAGCTGAGGGACTAAGGGGGTTATCTTGCTAGCAGCTTGTCAGGGCACATGGTGATCTGTTGGAGCAACACAGGGCTGCACTGATCTGATTCAGAATGCATTGTGATTGTTTTCTCTAAAATTTCTGACATTATGTGAGGGAAGTTGAATTGCATATCCTACCACCCTGGTTCAAAACAATTGGGGAGAGAGCAAGTCTGTAAGTTTGTGACCTCAAATGATTAAGGTATTCCTTTTTATGTTCAAGAGTTCTTAAAGATTTGGGAGTGAAATAAGACTGAGATATTTCAGAATGCAATGCTACTACCTTAATCTACTGTGATTATTGTTGACTTTAGGGGATGATCCCCTCCAAGCATCTCATGAGAAGATTGATTTCATCTTTGTGACTACTTTTTGGTGTTTGGCTCAATTACAGTTACTGGGTTTTTTCCACTTTTTCATTGAAGGGACTAGGAAACAAGTAGTTTAAATAACCTGCCAGAGGCAAATCTGTGGCAAAATGAATTGCAGAAGCTGGGTATCCTGAGCCCAAGTGTCTAGATGGAGAAAAAAATCTTTTTCACGGAACAACAGAATGCTGTTGCTGAATTTCATTTTGAACCAGAGTTTGCTTTCAGAGCCTTCAGCATTGATAAGATCCCATTGTAAACTTGGTTTGTGTGAGTGGTATGTTTCAGGTGTTTGAATAAGGAAAAAATTTAGTAAGCTACACTCTTTCTTAGGCAATATGTATCTTCTTTAAAAAAGGCAAAACTCTGCACCTTGGTTTAACTGCCAGACTTAGCACGCAGGCCATGTGCAGTTGATTTCTCTCTGTCCATTATGTGATGCTACACACAACGACAAGATGTATCTGTGCCTTCCCTTTAGAGTAGTCTTCTCCTCTCTTCCATGGAGGAATGGGGTTGAGGGTTAAAAGATGGGACATGAAATGATGTTGGGAACATCAGTGCTGCCAGGATCATAGCAAGGTTCAGGTGAGAAGGGTCTAAAACTGCCCTGTACCATGCTAAATATGAAAGTATCCTGCTGCTATTTAGCTTGACAAATACAGTTACCCATGCATCTCAAGGAAGAGGGAGATTGAAAACTGGACGTTGACATACTCAGTGGTTGAGTTTAAAATCTACCTGGAAAATTCTGAGAGAGCTTTAAGGGTGTCAGGAGAACATAACATGGACAAGGACCACGATCAGGAGGGGAGATGACTGGCAGCATCTTGTTGGAGGAGGGCACCGTAGAGAGCAAAGCACATCAGCAACACCTTCATCTACTCCATTCATAACAAAGTTGTTAATGTTTGTGTTTTTTCCGCAGGTAAATGCAGTAGGCAAGGCCCTTAGTAATCTGTATCTCAGTGTGATTACAAGCAGGAATCTCTGAAGCTGAGCCCAAGTTCTTGTTCATTCAACCATTACCCCTGCATAAATTTGCAGAAGATGGAAGCTGAGCTGCAAAACCCCTTTTTTCCTTCCTGTGAAATTTTTCCTTATGATCTTCCTGTCCTTTTTGCTCCCTTTTTTTCTCCATTCCTTTTGCCATCACCGAGGTGCTTGTGAACTGGTGGATAATGCCTTACCCTGCCACACTACCCCAGCAGAGAGCAAAGAAATGATGGGTTTAGAAATTGTTTGGCTTGGAGATATGCTCAGCTTATGCAGTGGGTGTTTGTTAGCCATACATTTTGTGAGTGTGTGTGTTAGCTTACAGTTTTGCCTTGCATTTCATACTGATTTTCCAGTAATAGTGTTTGCAAGCACCATTGTATTTGTGCAATATCTGTAGAAGACATTAATCAGCTGCTGGTTTTTTCTCTTGGTGTGGCTAAGCATGACATAGGGACATTTCACACAGCATATGTATGGCCTGAGGTGCTCTCTTTGTGGTTTGTGTTTTGAGTTTTGTTAAATACAAAACATGATATGTAGAAGGTTCTATAACTTCTGAAATGGCAGATTCTTGCAGATGGATTCTTCTTCTGACTTGTTTTGCTGCAATACACTGTTGAATATTCCAGAAAGCATAACAAATACATATGCTGTTTCTAAGAAATTCTTATTTTACGTTAGGACAAAATTTCCATAAGAAGTTTTTGTTCTCATTGATCTGAGACTGAGGCATTTGGCAATTTCATCTCTAGCCATTTCTGTATGTAGTGTAGAAACAGTTTTACTTTGCATTAATGTTTTTGTTAAAGTTATGGACCGTAGACCTAACTGATTTTTAATTCAGGCAAAAGGAAATTATAGATGTTCCTAAACAATGATAGCTGAGATACAGTGCTGCATAGGAGCTTTCAGTTTGATAAATACTTACTTATGAGGTCATAAATACTTGAGGTACAAAAGGTTAATGTAGTGTGAAAGGCTGTAAAACACAGCCAGCAACCTGCTAGATCATAATGATGCATTAGTACCTTTCAGGATAAATGCTAGTGGTTATAAAATCTTTGGGTTGAATTTATTCTGTAATACAAGAATGTAAAGCTAGAGTATCTTCACTGTATAGTTGCACTTACCTTTTTATATTTATTTCTTTTCATAAAGAAAAAAAGGCTCCCATCTCCTCCTAAGTGCACCGCTGACTGAAACTGATAAAATCTTTTTGACTAATATAATTTCTGAAGAGCATATGTCAGGTGTTGTCTGTGTAATTGAAGTAAGTAATAAAATGAAGTAATACTAAGTGATTCTTTTTGCCATCTGCGTATTAATAAGTTTCCATGAAATAAAGTAAGCAATAACACAGAAAGGAAACAAGTGGTATAAATTCTGTAAAGCACTAATGCAATTTTCCTTCAAGGAGAAAGACATACAGTGCTAAATTCTCAAAGTGAGCATTTACTGAATGTGAAAATTGACTTTATCATAATAAACTACAGCACTTCTCAGTCATAGGAGTTTTCTTCAGTTTATAGTTGTCTCTGATATGCTGATGCAGCCAATATTTCTCATTTTACATCTACCTCTGTGAAGTGTTAATTTTAATGCTTTGGTGATCATTGCTTTTTACTGAAGCAAATGACTTCCTCTTATTCCTATATCAGAGCTTATGAAAGATTAAGATAATTTAACAGTAATTAATCTTTTGAGTCAGTTCCACTCTTTTCAATGAAGTGCCATGTCTTGTCCAAACTAAATTGGAGCAGTTAATAAAATATAGAATAAAGTGAAAAACTTGTATTTGCAGACTCTTGATACTTTCTTTCAGCATCCTCTGTGCTCTAGTTACCAAAGAAGTATTTTAATTTCAATTTATCTCTTAATGAGTTACACCTATATCTAGAGGATATTAAATAGTTTAAGAACTTAAGAAAAATATCAGTGGAAAATATTTTATATACTTTGATATCAATACATACTTCTGGTTTATTATTATTTTGATGAAATTTTGAAAATCAAAGCATACTGTTCTTTAATCATTGATTGTGTTTAGGTTGTTTAAATATAACCTTAGTATATTTTAGTAGGTTATTATTTTTACTTTAAACTGTATCTAAATTTTAACATTAGACTGTGAGCAGTTTGTGCCCTGTGAGGGAGAAGCAGGTGAAATGCTCATCTCATAAAATCCTCCTTAACAAATTCAGAGGTAGTTGGGGTTTTTTTGGGACAATTGGTCAAGCCAGAAATCCAAATAACAAAATCCCTGTAGGCAAGTATATCAAATCATGGATATATGAGTCATATTGTCAAGTATCACTTTCTATTACAAAATACAGGATTTCAATGAGAAAACAAAAAAAGTGTTATATATTACCAATTCATTGTTGTGTATTAGGTTATGAGGCTTTCTGCATTGTACTTTTGGGCAGAAACATACTTTGTTTGCTAGGGGTTTTTTCTTGCTGTAATATTCTCTTTGTCTGCATTGCGTTACAGCTGTTGAGTTGTTCTGATTGACTGGCTGTATATTTCTTTATTTTTTGTTGAATAAAATGTCCTCCTCATGCTACAGTAATCCTGGATATTCTTAATAGAATCGCATGGGGGAGCTTAATTAACCTTTCCTTCTTCCCTTTTATTTAAAGGAAATTTGAAATAAGTCAACGGTGTGGTTTCTAATTTAATGCATGCACTTCACAACGTCTTTTAGAGCCTCTTCTCGTGAGGAAGTCGGGTGAGACAGAACTGCTCATCTTTAACTCACAATTCATTTTCTTGCAGCTGAAATGTTCACCTGACATTCTAATCAAGGCTGAGTCTTGAGTATATGTGTTAATAAATGTGAACTCTTCATGAATTTATATTGTAACTGCAGTTATTAAAACATGTTCCATGGTGTGAACTTCTCTGACTTGGGCTGGGCTAGCAGAAAACTTCATGCATGTTGCATTGGCAGTGACAGTTCATCTAATGTTTTATAGAAAGGTCAGCATCAAAACCCAGCAGGTGCTGATGTGCTTTTCTATTCAAAGTGTTGCATTTCTTTGGAAATTGTACTCAGATTTATTTGCAGCATGCTACCATAGAATCATAGGGTTGGAAGGGACATTCAAAGGTCTTCTAGTCCACTCTCCCTGCAGTGAACAGGGACATCTTGCAGTAGATCAGTTGCTCAGAACTTCATCAAGTCTGGCCTTGAATGCCTCCAGAGATGGGTCTTCACCACCTCTCTAGGCAACCTGTTGCAGTGCCACACTGCCCACATGGTGACATAATGTCTAATGTGAACCTGCCTTGCTCTCATTTAAAACCATTGCCCTCATGCCCTAGAAAATAATCCTTCCCTTGCTATGAGGTGTCCCCAGGGCCTTCTCTTCTCCAGGCTGAACAGCCCTAACCCTCTTTGCCTGTCCTCATAGGAGAGGATGCTTTAGAGAAACGTCTCTTTGTGCCATGGGGAACCCTCAAATTCTCCTGTGTTTCAGAAGGTTCAAGGATTGGCTCTTTGAGCTAAAACATGCAAGTGAGCAAATGCGAAGTCACAGCAGGAATTCAGGAATAGGTGAGGGGTCAAACAATGAAAACTCTTTTATCCTGCTGTCACGTTTTCTTTTTCTGAGCTTGCACTGTAGCAATCAAGCATTCCCTCTCAGCATGAAACACTGCTCTCCCAAGTTCACTCAGCAGTTGGTTATGTCAACACAGCTCTTAGAAAAAGGGACTTTATATGCATGACATCAGGCTAGTACAAGGGGGGAATTCCAGAAAGGAGAGTACGTTGATTCCAGCTGAAGGTAAATATTGCTTTCTAAACAATTCCTGGTAGCTAAACCTGAAAATATTCCCTCTAAAGGCACTTTTTCCCTTTCTTTTAAGGAAAGTAATACCCTCTGAAGTTGTGTAGCACAGTACTTCAGTAAGGATTTTTCATTTGGACAAATACTGTACAACACCACAGTAGGTAGTCACACACTTTAAAAGATCTTTTTCTCCAGAGAAGACCTGATGCCAGAACAAGAAAATAATAAGCTGTATTGCAGCTTTGCAGCCTTTTATAATGTTGCTTTATGAGAGATAATACTTGCAAGAATTTTGAAGGTAATGTCAGTGTTTAGGAAAATCTCATTCTGTTTTATTCAGTGATGCTTGTGGACAAATGAATGACCACAGCTAAAAGTACAGTTATCTTCCTGCATATTCAGTTATTTTGTCTTGTGAATAATTAAGGAAATAACTGAGTTGGACAGGAAAACTAATTTAAGGAGAATGAGTGGATTTGCAGTAATGAAGTTATTGAAACAACCTTTGAATCAGTCAGAAAGTCTTGCTTTCAGGAGTATTGTGTCCTGATTTACTGCCAGTATGTCATTGCTTTTCAAAGTGTAACTTAGAAGAAGGTGTTTCAGAACCATTGTAACTATCAGGCGTATTTACCTGTGAGCTTTACAATACATTTCTGTATTTCTTCATCTGTTTTATCCTCTTCACTTAAACTTTTCTACATACTGGTACATATTTTACATGGCAATCACTATTTTTTGGTATTTAAAACATATTTTTATTCCCCATTAATACTTTCAGGGGAAGTATTTAAACCCTGGATTTATACAAATTATCCATGTAACTCTGTAGTCCCTGAAGTTGTCCTTGGTTTTCAGTGTAAGTGGCAGTCAGTTCTCAATTGTAAAGTTACCTAATACTGTGCTGCCATAGAAGAGAGTAAGGGCTCCAGTTTTCTTACCCAATATAATTTTGCAATTTGTCTCCCTTTCTTTAGTTGTGAACAGGATCAGCTCACAAACTTCTTCTATGAAGTGTAAGTTTCCAGTTGTATCAGTAGGTCTCAACCATTGTCCATCTGTGTAAGTGCTGGAGTAAACACAAGGGGAAGGAAACCAAGTCCCCAGAAATGAGGCAGGACTCTGTAGTGCTGAGGCTTTTGGGAGCTGTGAACCACCAGTCTTTGTGTTATGTTTCTTTTCAGGCATATAAGAGGAAATTAGTACACTGTGAGAGAAGAGGTGAATTTAGGACGTAAATGTGTTGAGTAATTTGTGAGGAAAAAGGGGCATGAGAAATTATGTTTTAGTCCTGAGGATACTGATAGTTTGTCTCTATTTGTAATACTTTGATGGATTTATCAAATGCAGTGTGACGCTAGAGCTCCCATTCAAATTATAAAAAACTTGTAATCAACTCTAATCAAAGTTTTCTATACTTATCTTCATGGGTTTTTTAAAGTACATTTTTATGTGTCACCTGTCTTGATTTGTCATGAGTCTTTGAAATACAGAAAGTTACTTCCTACAGTGTAAGTCCTTTAAAAGAGCAACAAGATTACATCAGAAATAAGTCTTTTAACTAACAGATGGAAGAGGAATAGCAAAAGTATTTGAATATTTCTCTGAGATTGTGTATCAGTGCTTAAGGTCTTTCACTTTGATTAAAATAATGCTATTGATCCTCTGAGCAGTAAAATATTTCCTTGTGTATCTGCTTAAATTTATTTTTCAGGAAAAAACCCAAGGAGTTTGTTTTTAATTTGCCTTGCCGAAATCCTGCAGTAATTTTGATTTTCAGATGTAGCATGAATTTCTAAAAATGTGCATGAAGTTTATTTTCTTTCTGGGCTGATGAAGCCAGGATGTGAATGATTAGAGAACAGTTCTGTTAATTGTTCTTGTGATATTCATGTACAGGATCAGTAGGTGATCAGAAATAGTTATGGAATTGATGCAAACAATAAATCATGCATTAAGGCAATCTACTATAATTTCTTCTCCCATTTCAAGTTATTGATATGCTGATGCCATTTAGATGTCCTTAACTGAACTTGGCAACTGCTTAGTTGTAGTGGAAACTCTCCAAATCCTTTCATGAATGTTCCTTTAAAAATCACATCTGTTGTTTATACCTGCAACTTTTGCTTAAGTTTTGAGACAACACTTTCAGATCCAAAAAAACCATATAGCTTCTGGTGATTCCAATGCAGACATGATTGATGTGCTTTTCCTTTGTATCCTGCTGACTATTTTAGAGGAGAAATGATGAGCCAGCAATGGCAAACATAAAGCTCTGTGTAAGGGCTATCTTCTATATTGTTAAGGAAGATAGATTGGGGAAATAATTAATGTAGCCAAGTAATTAATAACTCTTTGGTTACTGCAGTATCAGAAGCTTAAGAAACCGATCTTATTGCTCCTATCTGTCCTCAAAATTAATGATCTCTTGTTTAGGCTGCTAGCTTTCTATGCATAAGCTATCACAATAATAGCAGTACTTCGTTGTAGCCTTTGGTATCAGCATCCAGAATGCATCCATTTAGAAATGAAAGAAATAATCAGTACTGCTGTAAAGTCCTCCTGGAATAATATACAGTGTGCTGAAGCCCCAGAGCGTTTTCAGTAGCAAGAATCATAGAAACTACTGGAACAGAACACAAAATTATTCGGGTTCTTTTTCATTTGCCTGTCAATTGGATTAAGGGATTCTACCAGGGCATGCTTCTGTTTTGTGCTACATCTAAAACAAATGTCCCTGAGTCAACCAACCTTACTTTGTCTTTCTGCTAGGAAATTGTGTTCATCAAACCGACCAAGGGCCTCTAACATAAAATATTCTGGAGCAGAGGTGGAGGTCAGGGTGCAGGCAGGGGCTGCCCACAGTATTTATGCAAGATAGCTTTCTCTCAAATCACACTACTGCTGCTGGTGTCAAGGGCTGGCCTGATTCTTACCCACACTTAAAAAGCATTCATACCATTAGCTGCCAGGTGACCCAGACCTCAAATGTCCATGGCAGCCCAGCAGAGATGTGGCATCACTTACAGTTCAGTGTCTGCTATTAGTTGCCAAGTTGCTCTATGGACACATCATTGTGCATCTTTCTCACTGTTTTCAGGCTCTATTACTGCTCAGACCACAAGTGTTCATATTGAATGTAGTATGACAGATGTGAAACTGGAAATGTGGTGGGGCTATTCTGGTCCTCTATGTCTGCGAGAAAAGAAAGGTGAATTTCCTTGTCTGATAAGAAAATTATTTTCAGTGAATACAAATCAGGTAAATACAAATTCAATTGTTAGAATTTTGGACTAGTACATACAGAAGAGCAGCCACTTCTTGCTTTTTCAAAATGTCATTATCCTTGAAGGAATTGCTTTCTTGTAAAGTTGTGAATAACTGTGTACTGCCCATGCTAAAGAGGCTCACTGATCTGTCCAGCTTCATCACTCAGGTCACCAAAATTCCTTGCAGCTTGTAGGCTAAGTGTGTGTCTCACATTTCATCTCAACTTTGAAAGATGTACACTTGTGTCTATTATTAATAATATACAGCTATCATACTTCTGCTAGTGGTGAAATAGAGGGGAGGACTGCTCTGGCTCCCTGATGGCCTGGGGGGCAGCTGATGTAGTACCTCAGTGCTTCAGAGATGGGAGAAGTTGGCTGGCAGGACAGGAACTTCACTGCTCTGTGAGTTTCTTTTCACAGCTGCTGTAGGGTTTAGTGACAAAGCAATTGCTTTGGTTTGTTTTCATTTGGAAATTCAGCAGTGTTCTCAAATGCAGTCATCAAATACTGTTACATTTCTTTGTGCATAATGGCAAATCCCTCATCTGTGTTTGCTTTGCAATAGATCAGCATAAAGAATTGTGCACATTGTCTTCAGAAATGGATTCTTAAGGGGATGAATTGATGTGGCATAAGCTGTATGCATTGCAGTATGAAATGCTAAGTATTTTTATCTTTAGAACTGATTTAAAAAAATAATCTCACCTTGTAATATCCTAAAAGCAATGAGTCTTTACTATTGATCTTTACTCATGGGAAAAGAATAGCAGAGAAGCACTTGACAAGAAGTCACTGATATTTCTGGTTATGTTTATCACAGCTATAAAAAAGCAGAGTGAGACATTATTTTTTTCATGCATATACCTTTGTGCAACTATTTAAGTACAAACAGATGTATCTGCATAGATAACTCCTTTTCCTCTCTATTGTTATGGTTTTGGGAAGCACAATGCAGGGCTGTGGCTTTTCAGAATATAAGTTTATCAAACCGAGTATGATGAATTAATGAGTCAATCTACTTAAGAAGAGAAGAAAACTACAAGCCCATCGCACTTGACCACCTTCCTCAGAGTGGATTTGGCAAACTGTATTTTCAAATAGTCCCAAAGTCAGTTTTAAATTATTCTCTTTGCTCACTTTTTAATGGAAAGGTAACTTTTCAGAATCTAGACCCTTTCTAAATGGAAAATGTGCGGTATTATCTACAGAAAGTATGAAGTTGATTTACTATGCATGTTTTTTTCAGTTCTTTGTACACATTGAGTATGGTTACATTTTGCACAGGACGCATATATCTCTCTTTTGGCTGAACTTTTCTCAATTGCTTTTTTATCAGGTTTACAAATCAAATCAAACAGGTATATTGCAGAGCTCTCTGATATTATTTTCTGCGCTTATAGCACAATGTATTGAATTATGCTTGCTCATGTACTGCTGCTGCTATTCTCTCCAGATTGAGAGAGAATGACTGTGGGGGCTGTAAATTCACTTGGCTTTCAGCACCACCGGTTAAATCAAGAGCCCTTGATTCAGGCTGGAGAAGAGACAAAGCAAGTGTTCATTACACAAATCAATTTGGTCAAAAGTACAGCACAGTGGGTACTCAACCATTGCTCACATAATATTGTCAACTTAATCAAATAATGCCTAGAAGACATTCACAAGCTCTTTCTCTCTGAGAAATAACTTGATTGGCGCAGCAGGAAAAAGAAGGTGCTTTTTTGAGCATTTTATTTATTTATTTTTTATTTAATGAGCTTTTTTTTAAACTTAAAATTCTGAAGAGCTTTACCCTTGCATGAGATGTATATATACAGGAGAAACTTGGTGTGGCACTAGATTTGTCACTGAGTATATTTTTTTAAAAAAACCCTATTGCTTTTCTTCTCTGTTCTTCTTTCTTATAAATATTTTACCAGTTATTTCTGCTAGGAATTAATCTGCTCTTCCACTAGACTAGACTCTTTTTATATGTATTCAGTTTATAGAAGAGAAATCAAGACCTAGTGAAGTTTTTCCAAGTAATTCTTACACATTTATAGTTTGTCCATGAAGACATAAGAGCAAAGCAGTAAAAACTAATTCCTGAAAAATATGTATAAACATTAGAAATTACTGAGAATCAAAGAAAAGCTATGTATACCAGATGTAACTTGCATTAGTTTCAGTAGCAATGTCTTATGAATACTGGCTAGTGAAGGATTTTATTTTCTGTTTCATTTTTTTTCTTGAGTGTATTCTAAGAAGGCAGAGAATTACTTGATATATTTAATGTTACAATATCTATATGGGCATCTGATTTTAGTATTGGTTCTCTTAAAATCTTTGTTATCATTTACACCTCCGCACACTTCTTGTAGCTGATTTGATAATATCAGTGGTAAATATTAATGTGATTCTACACTTTGACAGTATTATGAGCATATCTCTTTAATTCAGCTTACTCAAGAAGTCAGTTTAGTGAGGTTTATTTTCTCTGAGGGGTTAGTTTTAATTCCTCTTCTTTTGTGTTAAATAGCTTCAATATTTATAAGATGTTAACAACACAAAACAATTTATTAAAATGGAGACATGTATTGAATAAGACTGGACAAAGGTCAAGGGAAAAGAGAACTATAAAGTTAACTATCATGGAATAATAATAGCATGACACAGGGTCTTAAAATAGAGAGGAATATTTGTCCTTTAAAATGATAAATTAGAATTGACATATGAAGGTATATTTCTGAGTAGACATGTAGGCATGCTTCATGTGATTTTCTCTGAACGCTGTCTATGCCTAAATTAAATTTCACCAAGATTAAACTTGTTTAGCTCATATATATCGATTGAGTTAGAAATTATTAAGGAGAATCGAGCATCTCAATCTTGTATGAAGTGCCTGCAAATGCAATCAACAGTCATTAAAAGATTCAAGTTTCAGCAAGTTATTTAAACATTTATAATATGAAATGTTTTTGGAAAGTTGCAATTGTGTATTAATAAGTACCCATCGCAAATTTTTTTTTTACATAAATAAGATTTTGTAGCAGTGTCTGTCATTTCATAGTCAATAGCATGCCAGAGTTTTCATCCTCTGGTTCCTTCCACCGACACTCATCAATAATCTGCTGAAATGTGTAACTGTTTATTAGGTTTTTTAAATTAGAAATAGGTTCTCAGTGGAACCAGAAAAAAAGCCATGCAGCAAATGGGTGGAAATGACCTTTTGGTGAAAATGACAAATGACATGTTAAACCTCAGAGCCACAAAGTAACCTGATGCAGTGCTGAGTGATGTGCATAGGATAAAAGCCAATCTGTGGTAATTTTTGAGGATGCTGAGAATCTGCTTTTACCATTGATTTTTTACATCAGTAAGGGTCTGTATTTCTAGTGCTGTCAGCTCCCCACAAGTTCATTGTTTTACTTCATGGTCTGTTCAGAAATATTTTTTTTTAAAAGAAAATCAGTTTCTTTAAGGATTATTTGAACTGTCACACCTTGGATATTTTATTTTTATTAATAGTTGTGAGCAATAATGTAGGATTCTAGAAGTTTGGAAATTTCATAGAGTCTCATAAAAATACTTCAGGGTTTGTAAATGGAAATGGTTTGTTCTGGGATATTTAGTGATGCCCAATATTGTACCAGTTGTGTCCACAGCTGCTGTGTTTGTTGTGACCACACTTGATCATGTTGTACTCACATGATGCTGTTGTGACCAGGTGTCACAATAGAAGGGCACAAACTGGCATAAAAGAAGTTCAAAATTGTGTTGAAAATCTATACCTGCAAAAACAATCTGCTGTTGACAATGAAGTTGTAAATATGGATTTGAAAGAGCAGACAAGAAAGGAATTGTTCCCTTGTAATTTACCGGGGTGCCTTATCCAAGGTGACAATGGTAAAAGAGAGATTCTGGGTAAGTGTTGGAGGGGAAGAAAGTTGTTTTTGTTCTGAAAATTATGGTAGCCATCCTGCTGGTAAGATTTGGTGCATGAGATCTTTAGTAAATTTCAAGAGGTACAGAACTGAAGTCATGTCTAATAGGGAGTTCAGATGACTTAATGCTTCCTGCAGCCAGACTGTTGATTGAGGTCACTCTTAGAATGTGCTGGTATCAGGTTTTGAGACTGAGTTTACAGAAGGCAACTGGAGATAGGTGATATAGAGGAGATTCCAGTCAGGGTGTAAAAAGTGTTTGTTGATGCCACACTAGAAAGAATGAGACTGATTATGAAGAGCCATCTTCAGGAGAAAGGTTGGAGAATCCTTCATCTTTCATGATTCCCCCATGTAGAAGTCATTTCAGGAAATGTCAGAAAAAGTTGTCTGAAGGATGGAAGAAATCAATTGAAGAATATTCAGGCTAGTTAGTTATACTGGTTTTTTTTAAGTCAACTGTGTCTAATTAGCTCCATTCCAAGATACTTGAACTGTTCATGTTTTGTAGTCATTAGTGTCTGTCTCTAATACCTTGTGGAGAATGAGCAGAGCTACTGGAGAACTGAAGCAGAGTAGACATAATGTTGGTTTGTAAAGAGGAGGGTGAGGGAAGCATTGTTTGTGTAGGCTAAGAGAATGTGTTGCCAGTAGAGTTTCAGTAGTGGGAGTATGATGGAACAAGTAAATGTGCACTGCATTTTTACCATCTGGAACTACAAGAGGAATAACTGTTGGCAGAGATTTGTCTAAAAGATCCAGTCTCTTGCCTCTGTAGTGGCCTTATGAGTGCAGAAAAATCCTTCAATGTTGGCTTTTGCTGTTCATGAGGATTTGACACTTTCACATAGGATGTGGTTTTAAGCAAGTTGGGAAACTGGCAGCTACAGTGGGCAGAGTGGGAAACCAGAAAGTGTGGTTTAAGTGTAGCTCACTATCAAAATGAAAAGATTCCTTAAAGGAGTTCTGCTGGGATTTGTGGTGACTCAGTGTGTTTTTCAGTATTTCTGTTAATGATACAAATGATGGAATAGAATATATACTTATTAAATTTGCAAAAATACCAAGCTGGGAAGGACTGCCAGTACATTGCAGGACAGGATTAGAATTCAAAATAATGTTGATAAATTGTAGGTATCATGTGGAAAAATAAGATGCCATTTAAGAACAGCAAATGCAAGGTGTTCACACAGCAATAACAAACAGCATAAAGATGGCATGGAAAATCACCGATTAGAGAGCAGTTCCATGAACAAGATTTACAATGCCTTAGAAGCTGTATGTGAATTCCCACTCCTGTCTTCTACAGGGAGAAAACCCAATGCACACACGACGAAAAGCAGAGACCATTAAAAAGCAGATATTTACAGTGGTAAAATGCAGTGATTTATGAGTTCTGATCTCTTTGCAAAGTTAAATTCATGACTTTTTGATCTATGTGAAGGTGAAAAGCCCACACAGTCTGTATTCCCTTTAATATAATTTCTCTTTAATGATTGAGGGGGAAGGAAGTATTTATTTATTTACTTTGCATAAAATGTACTAATTTACTTGATTGAGTCAGGAGACCTACCCTACAACAGATCAGGACTGTACTGGTTGCTTACCAAACTCTGGTGATGGAGAGAGGGTAATGTCATGTACCAACTTCAATTTCTAAAGAAATATGTAAAACAAGTCTTTAAATCCTCTAGCAATGAAAATATTCTCATGAAATGTTTTATTTATGTATAAGGCAAATTGTATTCTAGCTCTTTGAGTACACAGTGTTTTGAAACTTTCCTTCCTAGGATTTTGCAAAATCCAGCCTATCCCCTGTCCCATGTGGGTTTTACCTTCTTGGTGTTAGGTGGAAATTTCTGTCATCAGATTCATGTTCCATTTTACCCTTCTCCAGATCTCCTGGTCTCATCTGTAGATTTGTGGATGAGCATATGCTTTGTAAAGACATGGTTATATTATCAAGCCTTTTAATATATTTTCAGTGGTTGAGCTCTGCTTATTCTGCTGAATTCTTCTGTAGGGATATTTACAGATGTGAATCTTTGCCGGTATTCTGAGACAAGCTCTGCTGAAACTTTCCATCTCAGGCACTTTTGAACAGAAGTGGTAAAATTAAAAAAAAAACAACCTACCCAGAAAATAACAGAGCCTTTATTTACCAACTTCACCCTTAATTTGTAGTTTCATCTTCATAAACACCACTGGCTTTTCATTGGCTTCCTGGTGTGGACGTTGCTCCTAATGTTATGCCAATAGTGTGCAGTTCAACCCTCCTACTCCTTGTTTCTCACCGTTTCACTGAACTGAAAAGACATTTTCCAATTCACACTGCTACAATATGCTGATGATGGAATTCCTTCCTGGGGCAACCTTAGTTCCTGAAGCTGAACAGCACCTTAAGAATCTGTAATTCTCTTCAGATTAATCCAGTTGATCATAAATTCTTCTGGGGTGTTGTATTCTGGGAGTTTCCAGTCCCTCATCCCCCACCTACTCTCAGAAACCAAATTGCTTTTGTTTTCCTTTCCTTTTAAGGTGTGAAGATAGAAAGTGTTTTCTCTTGTGTTTATGGATGGAAATTATCAGTTCTTAAGTTGGTTTTAGATAACAAGAGTTTAGCACGGAACAACTTTCTTCTATGAACGAACAACTACATACCATGTAGTATTTAAATCACTAACAAATAGTGAAGATGAACTACTTCAGTTGTGGTACCTTGTCTGTGAGTCCAGAGTGTAGCAGATGAGGAGAATTGGTGGGACTGGCTCAGTTGAATGTCTGTATTTGAGCTGTTACCTCTTCTTTGTTGAGATCACTTCAAAATCCTTGTTTTCTGCATTCAGCAGTTTCAGTTTATGCATGGATATTGTATCCCTTGAAATGTAGATCCTGGTGATGAACTGCTGCTTCTGCAGAAATAAGGACCTTTGTTTGTGAAGTGTTCTCAGTACAGAAGTGTAGTAATACAGGAAATTGTACATGTTCTACGTAGAATTTGAGAACATTTGCATTTACTGGGGAAGATGATGTTTAACTCCCTAGAATTAAATTTATGTGTAGTTACTGCTGCTGTAAATTATGTATTCCACTTGAGTTCTTTTGCTTCCTCCTTGACAGGCTTATTGGTACTAAAACTGTGTGGTAAGACTTATTTTATTTAACCATTTTTATTTTGCTAAAAACTGTTTTCCCTTAAAAGAAATTTGACAGTAGCAGAAAATGGGAGAGGTTTTTTAATTAAATAAATGAGAAAGACAAACTGAACTGTAACATTAGGCCTTATGAGAGAAATAAATTCTTGGAAGATGAATATTTTACAGATAGAAGCAGAAGCGGATTCTTGTAACTTCACTCAACTATTTTCTCTTCTTTTTTATGAATCCCTTCTACAGTTTCAAAAGCAAGTAATTATACTATTTTAAAATACCAATGAAAAATCTTCCACTAGGAAATATGTGCTGTATATGTCATGATTAATTAGGCACTGTATAATATTGTTAAATAACACAGCCCAGAAATTTCTGTAAAGTACTGCCAGAACAGCATTTTTGGATAAAGGACTTGATATTTTTGCCTAATCTCTTCATGGATTTATAATTAAGGCCTTTTTTGTTAAATTGTAATGCATGGCAACATCCTTTAATTATGAAATAGCTTTTTAAAACTAGGGAACAGTATCCCAGCAAGAAGTACCATGATATGATCTTACTTTGGTGAGGAAGAAAATCTGAAACTAGGTCTCACTTTTATGTCAGGCAACCTTCAGTACTGATTATGCTCGTGTTCCCTTTTACAACTGGAGGCCTTTTTCATAATGGTGACCATTTATCTAGACAAAATGACCCTCTGGTGCCCATTAGCACTGCTTATGAAATGGCAACTAGGATGTGATATGTTACCTACCTCCTGTTGAGAAGTCCCAGTGGCCTCAGACTAAATGTACTAATCTTATTTGAAAGTGTAGACCTTGTTTCTGCATGTTGGCTGCTATTTGGACATGCAGATTCTGTTTCAATTGACAAACATTGATGAGCCTAAAGCAGTTTCTGCAGTACTATTATGTAGAGAGACATAATTATTTAAAAGTAGCCAAGAAAATCAACAAATAATAATTTCCTTCCTGTTCAGCTTATTCCAAATACCTATTGAGATTCTCACTGAAAATATACACTGTTGAGACAGATACAAAAACTGATTTGATTTTCATGTATTTCAACTTCTGTTATTCTCCAGTACTTTTGCATCGATTGAGCTCCTTTTTCAATCGTTTCAAAAATGTTTCTTTGAGAATTTAAGATGGCCACTTTTATATTAGAAATGACAGAAATATACTTACAGTGAGCTTTAATTTGTTTTGCTTTACCCTTTTAGCAGACAGATGATGCAGCACAGACTGATGGCCAGCAACAGACACAATCTTCTGAAAACACAGAAAACAAATCACAGCCAAAACGGCTTCATGTGTCAAATATACCATTCAGATTCCGGGATCCAGATCTTAGACAAATGTTTGGTGTAAGTACTTTTTTGTATTTTAAGTATCTATATTATATGCAACTATGGGAGTATTATCTCAGATTTGTCTGTTTAACCAGTTTCAGTAAAGATTCTCTTTTCATTTATTTATAAGCATACATCTGATTTGCCAGTCATAATTGGGAAAAGAAATTCTACTGGTATTCCTGTACGTGATACAGTTGAGTGTATTGTGCTGTTTTGTATGGTATTCCAGAAAAGCTGTCCACGTTATTTAAAAACATTGAATGCATATGCATCTTCCTGCTTATGCTTCTTCATTTATATGCCTATTTTTATTGATTTTTGGAAAGCATGATGTGAAATAGTCAATGCTTGTCCCCATTAGCAAGGAATCCAAGTCGGTAGAGGGAAGACACAGATTGAATTTAAGCAGAAATTCCTGGAGCAGGAATCCTCACCTGTTCCCACAGGGACTGTAGGTCTGGAAGTTTCTGAAGTCTTTGATGGTGTGTTTCTGTAAGTCTTTCAATTTCTTTGTTTGCCCTGAAATTAACTACCTTCTTGTGCATTGGCTGTTTCACACATCTGCCATCCATTCTGGGCTTATAGCCATGAGACATTAGACCTGTTTTCTTCTTGCTCCAAGAGCTCTTGGACTTATTTTGAAATGTCACAAAATGAAATCTAGAAGTAGTACTTGATCAACTATTAGAACTCAGCTTGTCCTTTTCTAAGTTAGTGCTCCTCAATATTTGTGTTCCCTTTGCTTTGTTATTTCTGACTCACTGGAACTTGATTCTCTTCCGCATTAGTTTATTGCATAGCACTGCATCAAGTATTTCATGGCACCACACTTCTCTCCATCCTTCATGTTCATTTCAGATTTTTAAGTTGCTCTAATCTCTCTGTGTGTGAGTTAAGACATTGTGGTTTGCAGTTTTTATGTGTGTGAAGTGAACGAAGCAGTTGGAAAAAGAATCCTGGTAGAGTATCAGGAAAGAAGTGACTGTTTTGCCATATCTGACTTGCTACAGGTAATGTCCCCTGAATGCACCTTTAGAGCACATCAGCAAAATAGCAAAAGGATAGCAATTAACCCTCTAGGGAAAAAATATGCAGATTTATTTAATTTAAATTATTTTAAATAGATGTTCTTTGTACATTAAATCAAAGGTGGGGTTTTGAGGGACAGTAGTATTTTATAAGTGAAAAAAGCCATGTTTTTTTTCAATATTTACTAGTCTTGAATCTCAAAGGCTTAACACTGGAGAATGCTTTAGAATGACTTGGTGATGGTAAATTTTACTTCTGAATTGAAAGAAAATGGTAAATTGAAATGTCTGATGCGAATAGGTTAAGACTGCTTCATGACCAGATTTTCCACAGAAAAGATGACATTTTACATGGGCATAAATAAAGGAGATGAGGATAGTTTAATATTTGCTCATAGGGTAAAGCTGTAGCTAAAACATTAACAGTTGGGAGAGCATCAGACACCTAATCTTAGGGTCAAAGGTTCAAGTCCCTGTCCATGTACAAGGCTTGTCAGAGTTGGTCTGATGGTTGGACCTGATGATCTCAAAGATCCCTTCCAACCTAGATGATTATGAATTTAGACATTCAAGGTAAGAATGTAAAATAAGCCAAAGGATAACAAACAATGGTTGATTTTCATAACCACATTAAAACACTTTGATCAGTTAGAGAAAGGAATAGTGCCCTTTCTGGCCTGTAATTGTTAACTGAATACTAAAATACTAAAGTATAGTCTCATTCCTCCAGTTTCTTGGACTGTTGTTAGATTACTCTTCATTTGACCAGCCTCTGCTTACTGTCTTTTTTTAATGTATTGTGTCACTTATCAATGCAAACACTGATCCAGAATGCATGTGAGTGACATGAAATAACTAAAGGGCCCACTGATACATTAGTGTCACATGTCAAAATGTGTTGTATCAGAATGTGTTTAATTAAATACTGCCTGAGTCAAACATTTATTTTCTTAGTATGTCAGTTCCAATAGAGCCTTTTTTCTTTGGGAAAACATCTGTGGTCAAATTTTTTGTGTGTGCAAACAATGCCCAGATGATTGTGAATGCTAGGGGAAGGTCAACAGTAGTATCAGTTACTACTAATATTATAATAAAAAGTTTGATTCTGAGGAGGAAATTATTTCCAGCAAGTAATTATCCATTCCAGTTTTCAAAATTACAGTGTATTAAGACAAGAATTGCTTGGGAACTATTGGTTATCCCTTTTCAGCAAGGCTGGAGAGAGAACCTAGCTCCATGAGGCCAGTGACAAGACTTCCAGCAGGCTTTATCATATTCCTGTAAAGCACAATTAACCAAACTGCTTTAACTGTCCTGGAAAGCAGCTGTAAAAAGTCTTGTGAGACAAAGGTTCTTCAGGGGGAAGGATGACCAGAGGGTGCCAGTGTTCACACAGCTGTTTGTCCTGTCTTGTTAGTGCTGTTTATTTCCCAGTGAGTAAATAAACCAGCAGTGTGAAAAAGGGGCGATGGCAGCTGGGCTGGATGGATTACAAGGAAGGAACCTGCTGTGTGTGAAGACAAAATAGAAAATATAAATTAGTGCCTTTTATTTCAGTGTAATATCTTAAAGTTCATAAGTATGTCTGTGGAGTGATAATGGAAAGTGTAATGATACATCTGAATTAGTTGAATTTTGATCTGGCTTCCCCTTCAGTGTGTGTTTTTGGAAGCTTGGGTATCTTTGGGTTTATATTCTTTAACTGTTCTATGTGATGTACCATTTTCTGAAACAAATGTTTGTACCATATATGAATATACGATGAAAATGTTGAAGTTACTTTATTAACATGTAACTTCTTTTCTTTTTTTTCAGCAATTTGGTAAAATCTTAGATGTTGAAATTATTTTTAATGAGCGAGGCTCAAAGGTAAGCAGTTTAATTCACTTGTGGAATTTTAAAATTTGCTTAGAATATTCATACTAGTAAAAGGAAACAACTGCACTACTGTAAAAAATGTCTGAAATCTTTTGGGCTGTCATTTAGTTTCCTAAGCAGCATGAAAATCATTGGACTCATTTTATATCTTTTTAAAAGGGGCAATTTTAGCTACTCCAAACTGTCATCTGTTCTATAGGAATTTTGATTTCTGCTGTCTGTATTCTTCAGTGGTAATTATCTTGTTTATTTTACAAGATGAGTCCATACTTACAGATATTAGTAGGCAGGTTTGTATCAGTGCAGGTATTTTTTTCCCCTATTGAAATGAAAGATGATAATGATACCTAATAACTGTCCTCTTTAGTAATTAGCTGATAAAATATGTGATTGCTCTAGATTATCTAAGTGCAGATGTTTTCCTCTATAGTTAAAGCTTCAGTACACCAACCCTTTGAAAACCATCTATTTCAACATTTATTTGACTGAGAGTTCTTAATGTATTGCAAACAATTTTTTTTAACTGAAAATTACTTTGCCTTAAATGCAATTCAATATTTAAGAAATAAAGCAAGATAGAATGGCAATGACTGCATTAGCATTGTTAACTGCAGAACTGTAGCCCAGTGTGCTTCACTTCTGATATCCACTGAGTTGTAAGTTTCTGTGTGCCACATGTGCAATGAATTTTTTCCTTTCCCCACATCAGACACACTAGAATGTTTATCCACCAGTGCTTCAGTTTACCTGTAACTCTTATGTATGATTTCTTATTAGCAATGGTATTCTTTTCCTGTTAACAGCTATACTGTTGCAGTTTTTAAGAATGAGATATATCATGTCTCTTAAAATCAGATCCATATTTTTCTCTTGTTTTGTATTATATTCTAAATTGAAAGAATCACTTTTTAAAAAAAGAATTTCCTGATTTATTTTCCAAAATTATCTGGACATTCATTAATTAGTACCCTTGCCTGCTGGCCCAAACCCAATTGGAACATCTGCTTTTTCCACAAGCAATCAGAATGTATGGAATTTGGTGGCTGAAAATCTCCTAATCTGGATGAAATTTATTAGCACTAAATTTGACTTTTCAAATGTGTTTAAAAGAGATGTTGATTGTCCAGTACCAACTTGCATATTAATATTAAATTTTTAAGACATTCTACTTGCCACCTTGGACTGGTTTTGTTGAAGATGAGAAGAACTGAGTGGTGGGTTACACGTTTGTTTAGCCATTAAGTCTTATGTCTATAGGATTTTGAACCACCATGTCTGCATCAGACAGCATAAGGTTTTACTTGGAAGATTTTTGAGGAGTGAAGTGGAGGTATTTCTGAATTGAGTTTTTAAATAGCCAACTTGCAGTAGTGAGAACATCCTTGTTCCAGAAAGGATTTCACAAGGGAAAGTTTTTTCTAGGTAGGCTTGTCATGTCCCTACCTCAGATACACAATTTAAACTTCCCAGTGCTGTGTTGTAAATTCACCACTGGATCCAAGCAAGCTGCTGAAGGTACAGCAGTTCTGTGATGCATCTCATTGCTGATGTGTGCTACTTCTTATCATGTTTAAAGTTATTTTGATATGGAGAAGTGCTCTTAGATTCTCACAGTGAAGTTAAAAGTCAAAAAACAGGACTAGGAATAAGAGAAACATATTTTATTTTATTTTTTTATCTTTTTTTAATCTGATCATTTCATGTCCATTCTGTAGGATTTAAGATGCACCAGATTAAAGTCCCATTCCTGGCAGTGCTTATCTATGTTTTCATAAAATCCCACTGAAACTGCAAGGACTACTATGTGGTCTCAAACTGAGTACAGGTAAAAAAGTTTGCAGGATCAAAATTCAAATTTGTTTCTAGCTGCAGTTTGGCATAAAAGACTTTCTAGAATTTTTTTTGTTGTTGTTTCTGGTTTTCTTTCTTTTTATACCAATAATTAATGTTTTAAAAGATTCTTGCAAAACCAACAGAAGTAAGGTCATTTTCATATCATAGCAGTTAAGAAAAATGGAATTGCAGGGTGAAAGAGCATAATGCTGGAGCACCACCATAAAATATAAAATAAATTTGTGGAAGGAAGTCTTTCCAAGAAAGGAACTCTAAAATAGTCTAAGTTACATACAACAGATTTCAATTTCTTTGGGTGCATAATGATAATAAAGAGAACTTTACTAGAATTATAGTGCAACACTATTGACATTTTATGTCAGTGTTGTTTTGGTGGTGTTACAACCTGTCAGGCTTATCTTTATAAATTCTTGAAGCTGTTGATTGAAGTAATATTAAAAACTACAGGTAACTTACCTTTCTCTGCCTTTACCACTCCTCTTAGAAGGAGAATTTGAAACACACGCTGCTGTGCGTGTTTTAACCCTCCTCTGTTTGAACACTGAAGCTCTCCATGGAGCTGTGGTGCTTTTTGTCTCAGGCACAATTAAAAGGCTGCAAAGATACAGGAGTATCAAGTGCCATTGCTTTAAAACTGGAAATTAATGCTCTATGCAGTTAAATACTGCATAAATCTCCTTGTCTGTATATATGTTAATTTATGTCATATGAACATGTATTTCTTGAAATAAGATGATCTCCAAAACACCTCCCAAATTAAAATAGAATCTTCTTAAGTTTTAACTTAGTTTATGCTAGATCAGTCTATAAAAACAAAATACAGCAATTTACTGGTTAATAAAATAGCATTCTGAGCTAATGTAGCTGTTGAATCAGGTGAATGTTAACATGTTTGTGTAAGTTTTTGAATGTGTGATAAATGAGTCAGTGTTTGGGTTCTGTGTTGGCTAGGTAAAATTGAAGATTTGCATAAATAATAAGAGCTTAATTTAAATTGTGTTAATTATGAGAATAAGTATAACATAAGAAATTAAAATATTACAATGAGTATTCTTTTCAGAATCTTTGAAGATCCTCTCTTATCTTGGCTTGTGGTGCCACTTTATATCTCTTTCTAATTTTTAATATAATTAGGTTTTTATCTTTCCCTTCAGCTGTTTGGGGGAAAAAAATGAATTGGTGATATCTTGAGTTAAGAAGACTGATTCAAAATTTTAATTTTGACTAAGCAACTCCCAGAAAAGGTTTGCAGTTGTGAGAAGGGGCAGTGGGGCAGAGCGAGGAGAAGAAATGGAATTTGAGGAGCTGATGCAGCTCGTTGGATTGATGGCTGCAATGATGCTTTGTGCTGTAAAATTTTTTGAATGGTTTTTAAATTACCTGCTTTTCTTAGGTTTTTTTCTTTTACAGCATGAGAGAGGGAGCAGTTGAGGAAGCATTAGAAGTTCAAGGTTGAGGAAAGGTTCATACAGAAGAAAAACCTCTGTAGGCATCTAAAACCTAGGGATTAGTACTGAGGGAAGGGTATTGAGTCTCTCCTGAACACTGTTGGTGCTTTGGGGAAAAGAGAATTACAACCTCAGTGTCTTGTAACAAGTGAGGTTGTGGCTTTGTGCTAAAGAGTAGAGAAAGTGGAATTGGGTACTCTGAGAATGGCTATAGCCAGAGATGGAGCTGCTGGTAGAGCACTTCTGAGCTTTGGCTTCAGCTTGCCTGTAAAAGAGGGTAAGAAAGCAACAGGCAGTGTTTTCAAGCTCCTTTAAAGAGAATGGAACATAAACTGCTACTGTATATAAGTGTCACTTCCTATATTACAAACTGGCAGAAATGTTTTCTCTGAGTAGGTAAAATAACCTAAAAAAGCATACATTGAAAGTTACTTTGAAAGTTTCTCAACTTTGTTGATTAATAAATTTTAGAGTTCATAACCATTGTTTTTCCTCAATGTTTGCTTTGCCTTAGTTTCGTATTTGTCCTTTTTTGTATAAATTATTTAAATTCCTTTAATTCTTTATTCTTTAGGGTTTTTTTGTTTTGTTTTTTATTCAGTCACTGTGTGTACAATAGATAGAACTGCACATAGCAGCTGGGATAACAGTGACAACAGAACTCAGCACAGGGACTAAATGGCAAGGATGTAGAACTGTAGAATCATAGAGTTAGAAAGCCATCTTGTCCAACTCCCTGCAGTGAACAGGGAAATCCTGCACTAGATCAGGTTGCTCAGAGCCTCATCAAGCCTAGCCTTAAATGCATCTAGGGATGGGGCCTCTGCCACCTCTCTAGGCAACCTGTTCCAGAGTTCCACCGCCTTCATGGGGAAGAACTTCTTCCTGATGTCTCATCTAACCCCACTGTGATCTAGTTTTAAACCATTTCCCCTGGTCCTGTCGCTCTATGCCCTGGCAAGTAGTCACTCCCCAGCTTTCCTGTAGCCTCTTCAGGTACTGGCAAAAGCTTACTGGTTTGGATGAGTTTGGGGAAGCAAGCAAAGGCACTCAAGTGCAAATGAAGGAATTACTTCAAAGGGTTGGTGTATGTTTCTGAAATGTTTTTCTAGCGTTGAATGTTTACTATTGTAAGCAGTGTTTAATTTTACTTAGCACAATAAAAAGAATCCTAGTAAACTGGAAATGTTTGTTAAACCTAATGTTATAATGCAAAATATTTGCTTTAGGCAGAATTTCATGTTTATCAAGTATTCTCCTGTCCCGCTAACATGGGATTCTGGAGTTTTACCAGTTGCATGTTCTAGCTGGGGGAAGTAACATACATAAGTAGCAAATAAAGCAGTTAAACTTATTCAAAACATTTGCATTTTTGTTCCTTTATCAGAGTTTCTTTTTCTATTCACATCATGTGATTTTATTTGATCTGTTAATACAAGAAAGTTTATACCTTGTTCTAAAGGTACTTTTGTTTTGTTGATGGTTTTTGTTTTTTTTTTTTTCTTTTATAAAAAAATAAGTAAAGGCTGTATAGTATGACAAAAGTTTAAGTTACCCTAGTGTTGCATGGGAACAATGTTTCTTATGATCACAAGAGCATGATTAAGTAGGCAATGTTTTAGAATATATTGACATTCAGTGTTGAATTTTGTGCACACGTTCTTTTATTTTGTTGAGATATCTGCATGTCATTAAAATGTGGTTCATTTTCTTTTCTCATTAGTTCATTTTTTTCTATGTGAAGACACTGTAGTTTGTTTTAATTTCGTTTTCTTATTGTTAGATTTCTTTTCCTCTGTAGTGACATGTAGAAAGGTATTTTTGGTATCATTCTTTGAACTTCTCAGAGGGTATTATCTAACTGATGACAGAAGAAATTTGTTCACATTTGTCGCTTATTTATTGCACATCTCAATACAATTATAATTTTTCTAATTTGCATGTTACAGAAATGAAGCAAGGACAAGAAAATATTAAATTAAAGAGAGAGAACATAAGCAAACAAGTGGTCGTTGACTGAAATAATAATGTGCATGTTGTTTTCCCCCCTTCTCCCTCCTGCATGCAGGGATTTGGTTTCGTAACTTTCGAAAATAGTGCTGATGCGGACAGGGCGAGGGAGAAATTACACGGCACCGTGGTAGAGGGCCGTAAAATCGAGGTGCATGTTCAAAATATTTTCCTTTTCATCTTTTTTATAAATGTCTGCTTCACTCTCATTTGTTGTTTCAGATGCATCATTGGTGTCTTCTGTGTGCTCCCCTTCCCCCTTCCCATTGTTTATATATATCTACTTATATATAAAGAGAGAGAATTGGCCTTACTTGGGTTTTTTATTATTATTTCTTTGTTAATTATTATTATTATCATTATTGCTGAAAGGTGGATAAGGGAATTGAGAAAAAAAAACAAAAAAAAGCTTTAATATTTTGGAGTTATTATTTTGGATGTTTTGTAAATCAATGGGTGCAGTAGATTCCAAAAACCAGCCAACAAAAAAAATTTGAGAACAACAAAAAAAAAAAGTGTGACAGACAAAACAAAAACAAACAAAAGGTTGTTTTTTTATTTTGGTTTTTTTTTGTTTCTCTTTTTTTTTGCTGCAGGGTTGATGCAGGATCCACAGTGGCTTTCAAAAAATTCAGATTGGGAAAGAAAAATCCAAAAGATATACTAGAAAAAAAAAAAAAGAATTCAAAGCCAGATTAGAGATTGACCAGTTCTAAACCATTAATTTTTTAATGAAACCATCAGGCTGCTTTGGCTGGATGGCCCGAGCCTTTCTTAACTAGTGAAAAAGCAACACCAATGTGTTTTAGTGCCACTGGATCCCCTTCAATACTGCCTCAGTCATATTTGTTAGAATAAAAAAAATACCAATTGAAAATGCTGTCGTCTTTTGAGTAAGATGTTGCATATTTTGCCTTTTCATTTTCCCCCTTCGACGGTAGCGCTTAGGGCCCTCACCAAACTCTCAGTAACCATGGTAACTGTATACATACCCATGCTGGCGATGGTGCTGAATGGTAAGTGGAGAAGTCCATCTGCCGTTTCACGTATTTAGCGCTGATATACCACGTGAATTTTTTTGACTTGTTGTATTAAGTTTTCTTGATGCTACATTTTTTTCTATATTGGTACGCCTGTAATTGAGTGTACGTTTTAAGCAAGCCTGGGAGGCACTGATTGGATTGAGGATATGACTTCGTGCACATCTTACTCAGATTGTTAACTCCATATTGTGTTAAATAATGCACCCTCTTTTTATCCTTTTGTTAGCTGTGATTTTAAAGCTTGAATGATTTTGTTAATTCTTGCAATGAAAAAGGCTCTTGTTCCAAGTGTTGAATGCTAGATGTTGCTTTTCCAATGGTACTTCTCTTCTAAAGGGTTATGTTGCACACTGCTAAAATTTGTTTGTCCCTTTTTTTGATGTTTTCTTTGTTTCCTTGTACCTTGTCTCTTTCCCTTCTACTCCACTGCATGTTCCTTCATATAATCTTTTTATTTTTTTCTGTTTTGAGTATTTATTGTATCAGTGTTATCATGGAATACAAGCATGCTCTTAATTCTTAAATTATGCAGTACCTTTTAATTTGCTTTTAATGTCTTTTTATTAAATTTTAAATGATATGATGTTGCTTTATTGAAATGATTTGTAAGTTAAAATGGTTATGAAAGTAAATGTAATTATAAATAGTATGATTTTGTTATGCACCTGTTGCCTTATATAAATTAAATTGCATTTTATTTTTACATGACTAATAGCAGTAATAATGCATGCATTTAATAGTAACTGGAGTCCTCCCTGTAACCCTTTCTAATCCAGTGTTCTATGTGCTTAGGTAAATAATGCAACAGCACGTGTAATGACAAATAAAAAGACCGTCAACCCTTACACGAATGGTAAGTGCATGAGATCTCAGTGCTTTGGTTTGATGTCAGTGCATGGGAAGCCCTAATCATCTGCTGAATCATTGGACTCATCTACTAGTAATGAGCTACAATCCACATCTGCATCTCCCTGGCTCAGGCTTTGTCCAGCCACCTAAAACATGATCTGACTGGTCATCAGTTCCATCTGTAGAGCTAGTTCACAGCCATGTGGACAGAGCATGCATCATTTTGCCTGATTGGAGTCTGAGTGTTTAACCACAGTGGCTTTTGAATAGGCAAACACACCTGATAGGCAAGTCTTTTCTAGCTTCTTGCAATGTTATTGTTGCGATGAACAAACTTTTTGGAGGATTTGGTTTTTCTTGGACAACAATGTAGGAAGAGCAGTAGGAAGAAACTCTCTGTCAGGCATGAAATACTTTCTAGAAGCAAGATGTGTATCCAGTTAAAGATAATTTCCTGTGTCTGCCATCCACAGTTTTTTAGAAGTTAAGGACAAACTGTAACTCAGCATTGTTTGTAGCTTTTTATCCATGGAAAAATCTGAATTCCCAGCCATCTCAAAAAATTTATTCTAATACTGTCTTAATGGAGTAATGCTGTACCTTGATGTCAGAAAAATAAGCTGTAGATACTGGAGGAGTTTGGAAGCAATAAATTTTGAGAATTCCTTTGATGGTGTTTGATCCCATACTTGAGTTGTTTGCGTTTGCTAGTTCAGAAAATTCTAACATGTTTCTAACCCAACCATGTCAAACAATAATACATTGATTGAAGTTAATTGCAATTACATTTTCCACTTTTACTTGATTCTGTAGATATAATTATTTGCTTTTCAATTTAATTTCATTTTTTTCCATCCAGTAGAAAGCAGATGAAATCTGCATCTGCATCATTACAGGTTTTCACAGGTAGATGACATTCTTCTCCATTTTGAAATATAATGAATCTTATTTTCTATATCAGAGGTCTCATTAGTGAGGTTTTATTAAAACCCAGGGTGAACAGTGGCTTTATTTTTTAATGAGAGTTATAATTTTTTCCTACTGCAGTAAAAATAAAGTGATGGTTTTCATTTGACATGTGAAAATTGAACTGGTTAAAATAAGCTGGAGAAGAAGAGTCTGATAGGCCCTCTGCTTTCTCAGAAACTGTTTTCTTCCTTATTTTGTGTGTAACTGTGAAAATCTGCAGATGGTGCAGATGGGAATATCTCCTTCATTTTTACTGGCTTTAAAACACCTGAGTGAATCTAGTTAAAGAGAGACAAAGCTTGACTGGATCACAGAACAAGGTTTTGCAAATAAAGAGTTAAATTAACTATACTCATGATACTACAAACCTTGTCCACTGCATTGTGATGGTGAAATCAGTTTTTTTAGAAATGATGACATGTATTTTCTATTCATATTATCCTAAAGTTGAAACTGCTAATTAGCAAATTATGTGTTATATATCAGGACACGTAATGCTGAAGGAAAGGAATGCTGGCAATAGAGATGAGAGATTTTTAGGTATCTGGTTTTAGAATAGTTTCACCTCTGTGTCCTGCACTGTGGGATTGCTTAGGCCATTGTAATTTCCTAACACCCAAACCCAGAGTGACAATCTGCTGTTAAGTGGTTCCCACTTCAAGTGGTTTGTGTCTGATATTTTTTCAAATGGTTCCATCTGGATGTGACCAAAAGTATGGAACATGATGTTTAGTGCATAAACCTGAACACTTGATGATGTTTGTGAATCTGTACATCCAAGCTGTTGCATACCTTTTGGTGGGCATCCACCAAGACAAACTTTGGTTGTCGTATGTTTTGACATTTTTCCTCTTTTTTTTTTCTTAATGTCTGAGCTCCCCTGAGGTAAACACATAAAGAGAATCATGGGGTTTTTGCATAATTATCACAAGTGACAAGGAATGAAGTGTAGATGTGTGAGGTACTTAGTTTAATCTAACAAAATTGTATTTGTATTACCAGTCATCTTGACATTGTATTAGGATTCTAGTTCTTTATCATTTTGCCAGGAATTAACCAGTACTATAGTTATATAAGGCTAGTTGTTTCTGTGTTCTCCCACCAGCACATTAACATTTGCAAGCTGCTTCTGACATAGACAGTCAAAAGCTTTTTTGTTTGCATATCTCTTCCAAACTGCTTCTTTTTTCATGTGTGGCCTTTAATTTTTGAAAAGCATGTTGTTATAGGTATTTCATTGGCTGGTGTTTAAAATACAGGTGAGGCAGCTGTTGTATTATATGAAAACATTGGGCACTAATATTTATTGAAACGTAAAGATAAGATGCGTTCTTGTTTTGTCTTTCTTTCCTGAATGCTGCTGGCTGTTCGATAACAAGTCTCATGTTGTAAATATGCACAAAAAGCTGGACTCTTCTTTTTTTTCTATGTGCTGCAGCTCCATTTAACTGATTTACTTTTGTGTCCTAGATGATTTTTGAAATAAGTATTCTTTCCACTGACTTTTTTCCCTTTTTTTTCCTAAATGTCTGAGCTACCCTAAAGCATTCCTGAGAGCTATTAATAAATGCTCAGTTGCTAGCTACTCTCTCTGTGAAAGTTTGCTATCATACATGATGATTCTGATGTCTGACTTACTGTGCTTTGGACATAGAAGTGCTTTTTCTTTGTATCTGTAGTCCTGCTTATTGACAAAAATATTTTGGAAGCATTTTTAGATGTTCGAACCCATCCTGTTCACAATTGCATTTCCTTCTGATGCCCATGTTTCAGTTCAAGGTACAAGTGAATTGGGAATAATGTGCAAGTGGATTCAGAGAAGCACAACAATGAATGAAGAACACCAAAGAGCAATTGTAAAGGATTACCCATTTTAGAGTTTATACTTGTGTTGTCTTGAATTTGAACCTTCTGTTGATCTAAACTTATACTCAAGTTCACAGACAGTGACTATTACCACTGCTAAATTCCCTCCCACTCCCTTTTCTTCCCCTCTGTTTGCAAATAGGAGGAAAGCAAACACTGTGACAGGGCTTGTTCCTCTAGCCATGGAGGCCTTCTGGCTTGTGAAGTGAAAATAATCCCCCACATTGCTCTGCCCCTTTTTCTCCCAAAGCCTGTTACACTGTGCAGCAGGATTATTTCCTTCCCTTCTGCAGACTGAACATATATTACTTTCAAAAACATACAGGGTGAGGGGATGGGACAGGCAGAGGGATGGTTTGAGTCTTTGTTTGGTTTTAAAGTTTTGAGCTTTTAGAGTTTCAAGGTGAGGAGGAGATAAATATTGTGGCAGCAGGAAGAATGCACAAAATTACACCCACTGTGGAGAATTTGCCTCCTCCAGCTGGTGAAGTTGGGTTACTTGGCAGATGCTTGTTTAGATACATCAACTGCTATCACACTTGATTAACCCACACAGCTACAGGCCAGCACATCACTGGCTGACAAGATGAAGTTAAGTTTAATTACTGTTATTTTCACGGTGAATGAAGTATTTCCTATATAAGCTCCAAAATGTTAGACAAGACAGGCATTGCTGTGAGAGATGTGAGGAACTGAAAGACAAGTCTGGCTTTCAGCTGTGAAGAGCAATCTCTGGTCTGAATGTGTGTTCTGATTTTTTCTTTCTTCAGACAAGTTGTGGCTCTCTTAGTGTAACTTAAAAGCTGAGAAGTGTCTCACAGCTCTTTTGACAGCAGAAGATGACAGATCTGTAATTCTGTCCAATCTTTCATTCTGCAAGGCATAGATCAGTGGTCTTTTGAGGAAGTAATGAATTTGAAATATTAAGTAGTAATGTTCTCAGAACTCAAGAAACTTCAGTTTCTCTTTTTTTTACTGAAAGGCTCAAATTTGAGTGATTTTTTCATCATACAAAATTTGCCTAAGAATATTTGTTGTACTACAGTATTGCAGAAAATAATCCTGCAGTTGGTAAAATGGAAGGGTCAGATAAAATTCCTTTGTGATTTTCAGGAGGAAAGTAATTTTAACTCTCCTTGATTGGCCATTCATCAGGTTCTACAGTTGTCATTTAAGTACACATAGCTCTTGCAGTTACTACAGCAGAGGAACTGCATGTAGTTCTGCTCTTTACTCTTTGAACTTATTAATGAGTTGCATTTCAAAAGTGCCAATCATCTCAGATACTGAGCAGTTAACTATCTGGCAAGTAGTTACTGGGCAAAAGACACAGGCCTTTTTGAAGGGTAATAATTGTTCTCTTTTGTGTTATTATTGAGATTTTTTTATGCCACTTTTCTTCTAATTTAATTGCTCTCTCTGGAAGTGTTTAAGGCCAGGCTGGACAAGGCACTGAGCAACCTCGCCTAGTGGGAGGTGTCCGTGCCTATGGCAGAGGGTTTGGAACTAGATGATCTTTTAAGGTCCCTTCCAACCCAAACTATTCTATGATTCTAATCCCTCATGGCTTTATGATCTTCTGAGCTTTTGCATTACATGACATGGTGCTCAATAGAGTTTGCTTTTGAATTCTTCTAACTGTGGCTCTACTGATTTTGAAAAGCTTCGTTGTCCAGATCTTGTTACAAGATCTGTTTGAAGTACCAGAGCTCTTGAGCTTCTACGATGCTTTAACTCAGTTTTTTTTTCTATATTTCCATTTATAAATGGTGCTTCCCACTCCTCTGATTCAAGTGTGCATTTGGAAAAACCCCTAATTTTTCAGTCCTGGTACTTCAAATAATAATTCAAATGCTTGGAAAAAGAAAAAAAAAAGATAGGTTGTGGGTGGGTAGGATGTTCTGTGGAATTTGAAGTTAAATGGGAGTGAATCTACCTGTAGCTGAGTGAAACACAGTAATTGTCACTTTACCATAGCTGAAAGCACTAATAAATTTGCAAGTTTTTTTTTTCTCCTGCTCCTCAGCTACCCCTTCTCCTTAAGGTGAAGGCTGTGGCTGTAGCTGCATGCATACCACTTAAGAGCTCTGCAGAATAATGTGTCTGCAGTGTTTTCCTATGTTTTGGCTACTATATGGCATGAAGCTCTCAGCAGGAAGTAGCTGTAGAGGCAGGAGGTGCTCCCACTTTTGATATGTGTCTGTAATTGCCCCATTTCAGTGCCAACAGTCTGATGTACAAATGCATAAAGCAAAAAAGTCTGGCATTTGACTGGGATCCCACAGTGCACACAGATCTCTTTCATGTCACAATAGACATTTCCAGACAGTGTCTACACTTTCATTTTTCCCAGGGTAGAATCAAAATGCTCAGATGGTTCAATTGCCTTGTAACCAACACTAACATATGCTAATCAGAAGCATTTAAATCCAGCAAATGAATTTTTTCTTTTTTTTCTTGCCTTTTTGAAATGTACGTAGAGAGTTAAAGCAATATAAACACCCTAATATGCTCTGGTACCATATGAGTTAGAGCTACCTGAACAAGGTTCTAACTTAATTCCATAATTTAAGGGAACAAGTCTATGGCAACTGCACATTGCAGCCGAGGTAATTAGCCTGATAGTAGAGTAAATTATTATGTGTACAAAGAATGCCATGTTTCATTATTTACATACTAGAGAGTCTGATATTAAAGTTCAATAATCTGTCTATAAATCTTTTTTGAAGCCATTTAATCAGTATACTGCTTTAAAAAACAAAAAAAAAAGAAAATCATTATTTCGATGAAATAGTAATTGCCATATTAACTCCGTTATGTTTTTATGTTTGCTGCAGGCTGGAAATTAAATCCAGTTGTTGGTGCAGTTTATAGTCCAGAATTCTATGCAGGTAAGGATTATGCTCTAGTTGTCTGTGCCATATTTTATTTCAGTATTCTTTAAAATATGCAAAAGTACAGAATATGTGTTTGGTGTGAGGGTTGATTTCTTTGATTTGCATCATCTGCAAGTCATTTATAGACTTTTAATGCAGGATTTGAAGTTATCCAGACACACTAAACTTTACATAGAAAATATATGTGTACTATTTTATTGGAAATTAGATAGTATAACATGAAATGTACTGCATATCCCAGTATTACATGAGATCTTATTTATATTTTATTTTATATTTCATTGCAGTCACTCTCTCCAAGGAATTATTTAAGCCTTGTGAGCCACTCCACCACAAAAAGCTATCTATAAATATATATTTTATGTATATAAATGTACATAGACACATTTGTGTTTGTAACTTTTTACCTGCAAATTTTCTTTAAATATTTGATTATTCAGTTTCATAACATTTTTGCCTTTTAAATCTAATATCAGCTGAGTCTTCCCTGAGACCAATTCTCACGCTTGTTACAATGTGGAAT
This sequence comes from Turnix velox, assembly GCA_013400935.1. Lineage (NCBI taxonomy): Eukaryota > Metazoa > Chordata > Aves > Charadriiformes > Turnicidae > Turnix > Turnix velox. The sequence continues at coordinate 1,336,864 of VZTY01028959.1, forward strand.
TAGTGAGATACACCTTTTTTCTGTGGAAATCAGTCACAGATTGCAATAGTTTTGACACCAGGCATTGTTTCATTCCAAAACCCAGTTGATTACAGATGAATTTGAATCCTTCACATTGGCATAATCTCTAGAAAGTCCAAAATAGCTGTTTTTTTGAAAAATAATCACCACAAATCCAAATGCCTCTAGTGGGTAATAAAATTGCATTACTCATGTTCCAAAATCACATGAGTCTTCCACAATTATCATGGGAAACTCTAGGAATTTTCCTACTTTGGGTCTGGTTTTCACTTGTCTCTGTGTGTATATACAAGATACAGATACCTTATTGTGTTTTTAAAACCTAAAATATTTATCACTTGTAACATACTTAGGTGAGTGACGGTAAAGATGTACTACTAGAATACATTCTCTACAACAAGCTAAGACTAGATATTAGGAAAGTATTTTTCACAGATGCAGGTGGTAGTTAAGCAAAGAAAGAAGATGCTCAGAGAAACTGGGGAATCTCCATGCTTGGAGATGTTCCAGCCTCCACTGGACAAAGCTCAAAAATTTATATCAGTTAAGAGAATTCAAGAGAGAAAAAATATTAAATAGGACTAATGGTACAAACAGATACTTATTTCTAAAAAGCTGCCTGTAATGGATTTAGTGTCATCTACTGAGATAGATCAAAGAATTACAGTTAGGGTGCAAGTGGCAGGGGATAATCAAAATACTAACTTGGCATTCATGGAATTGCAATATTTAGTGTAGGCAGAATTTATTTCCTTCCTTGATGTATGCCTCCATTGAAAACAGGAATTTAACATTGATCTAGTTTGAGTGGTTAGTGAACCAACCCTGAACCTGCATAAATTAGAAAGGAAGAGTTATTAGTCATTTTATATAAATGACTTTGTTAATGACAAATATAATAATATTTCCATAGTACAGTAATCAATTTTCTAATACGTATGTGGAATTAACAATCTGACTTATAATTGTCTTATGAAGTAGGGCATGAAGAGTTCACATAGTTTGTAAATTAAAATCAATATTTTCAATCTCTCCTGAAGGTAATTTTCCTAATTTACTGGACTTTTCCCTAACATTTATTTTGTCTTTTAATTATAAAATGGCAGGTTATTGATTTTTTTTGTATAGCCTCCTGAAGTCCTGAGTATGTTTTTTTTATTGCCAACACAAGGGAGGTGTTTGCCCTTCTAATGAGAATCTTTAATTACCATTAGAGGAGTATTAATTTAATTTCATGAATTATGGCATGCACTCCACCACACCTATGCAGAAAGTTATATAAAGTTATTTCACGTATTTCAGGGGGTTTTTTTCTGTTTACACATGCAGGCTTTGGGGAGTTTAATACTGTCTGTATTGAGTAAAGGATCGTTTGTTTCTGAGACATTTAAACTTTCTTTTGAGCATTTTTTTAAAAACCAAAACAAGAAATCTACCCATATCTCTTAAAACTGTTAGAAAATGAAGCTTGTAAAACTAGAAATCTGATTTTTAAGGCAGTGTAAGTCCTAGTTCTTTTTTTTTAATTATTGTCTTCAACCATGTCATGTTAAAATTGTATCAACTCTTCCATAGTCAGTGCAAGAAGCTCCTTTACCTCCTAATAAATGATGAAAAATTTGGCTACTTCTGAAATAAAGATGATACATTTGCCTAGAAACTGTTGATTTAAAGTACCTTTAATCTTCATAAATAAGTAAAAAAACCAGGAGGTTATACAAAGCTGTCAGGATGGCACTGATGAATGGCAAATTCACCCATTTCTCAATTGCTGGTGAAGATACATGCTGCAAGGCTTAACCGTATTGTACATCATATCTGCCAACTCATTTCTGTGATTAAATATTCCATCAGTGCGGGCTGTAAGGCGGTAAAGCTTAACAAGATTCATAAGATGCACCACTTGAATACACATCACTCACTTCCTTGGCTAGAGAGCACCCCGCATGCAAAAGAAAATTAGAATTGAGTTAAATTACTTCGTAAGACAAGATCAATAGAGAAAGGAAAAGATCCCCTAATGCAATGCAAATCTAAGATATAGTTATGTCCTGACAACTTGAAGCAGACAATTAAAGTCAAATAGGGAGGAACACAATGTAAATCAACCCTGAAACCTTGAAGATAATAGTAAACAGTAAGACCAGTGACATGATTGTTACAGTGCTGCTTTTATTTCCTGAGTGTGCACTCCTGTAGAATTAAACCTTTGAGGAAACACATGACAGCTAGAAACAGAGACTGTTAGATACATTCCAGATGCACAACAGACACTAAGTGTCCCCTTTACTATTCCCCGTTAATTGGGGACCAGTAAATACCATATGTTTCCAAAACACTAAATTTTTCTTCCTAAGACTGCTTTTTCTGAAATGCTCCTGCTGTAGTGAATTAGAATGGTCAAGAAATAAGTCTATTTAGGTCATACAGTAGCATTAATAGGAACTTCCGTTGCCATGTCCTGAAGTGTGATTTGGAGAGTGCTGCTGTAATTCTGAAGCCTAGAGAGGCTCCCTCCCAGTGCCAAGTGAGCTACTGCCCTGCCACCAGTCAGCTGGCAAGTCCTAAAATGTCATTTCCTTTTAAAAAACCCCAAAACATATGGTGAAGTTTGTTATTTATAATTTTCAAAGTTCCACTTTTCCACATAGTGTAATCGACAGCTAATTCTAAAAAAAATTGACTTGCATCCACATAGTCATCTTCTACTAGGTAAAATTATCTTATTTAAGGTGATTTTTTTGAGGAGGAAATGCTTAATGAAGTTACCATTTCCATTTCAACTTAGCTTTTCCAGTGAGGTATTTACTGATTTGTCAGTCAGGTCCTAATGAAGCAATTTTTAAGAAGCACTTTAGATTTGTCTCACAAAATCCTTCACATAAACTGGGACAAAAAATTCATTGCATTTTATGTGGATCTGGAGGAAGAAGGAAGGAAGAGAATGAGCTTGTGCTTTTTACTATTTTATATGCCCTCAAAAGACAGAGAAGTTTTAGATGCCTGGGGCTTTTTCACATGCTGTGGGTTTGAAAGCTGGCAGTGGCCTCTCAGCAGCAGATTTTGTAACAAACTTCCCAAGTTTGTATAAAACTTTGAAATATGTTGTTATATATAATTAAGAAGCATAGAAATAGCATAGTTCTATATATATAAACACACTTAAATAAGAGGAATTCTGAGGAAGAAAAAACTGTACGTTTTCTAACACCATTTCTCTTTGTTCATGTCTTAAAGCATCTATTTCTGGAGTGTAAGAGCACCTGGGATTCATTTCATCTTTCTAGTGTTTCTCTTTGAATTTAAATGACTCTTGCATAAGCTCAGCAAATACCCTAGAAACACTTCTCGGGGTAGGTGCTTGGAGTTAGTGAAGCTGAATTACATGCTTGCACAGCAGTTCTAATCCTAGGGTAAAAGTTCATGGTACCAAATCTGTAAAGCATAATTTTGGTGTAAGTTGGCTGTTGCTGCATAGGCTAATTCATTTTAAAATTACATTACCTGTGCTTAGATTTGAGTATAGCTATTGACTAAGCAAATATTCCTAAATAAATGTATTCTCAGTGTTGTTGGCTAAACAGTTTAAGTAATTTTCTAACTGCAGAAAAGTTAAATATTTATTATTTAATATTCCATCTGTTATATTAAAGATGGCTATTTTCAAAGCATAAAACAAAGCTGTAGCTGTTGTTTCAAAAATCATAATGTTAAAGAGCCATCATACAAATGGTGTCATCCTTGTTAGATTACCACCACTGGTGTCAGCCAATCATTTCTGAAACTTCTGTGGAGCTGTTACAAGCCATTATAGTGGAAATACTGCTTTATGGGAGATTAATAAAGCCAGTAAAAATGGAATTCAGCATCTGTACTAGCTATTTACTCCAAAAAAATATTCCAGAATTAATTATGCCTTATGCTAGATTGTAATGAGCTTTTCATAGAAATGTATATCATGGAAAATAAACAAGGAGTATTCAGAGAATAATGCCAATTACTTAGTTTTTCAAAGATTAGTTAGTTGGTTATACATTGAAACCGGGGGCAAGGTCAGTCGACCTGTATTCTATTGAAGATTATTCAAAGAGAAAAATCACAGATAAGTGTCAGCATCCCCCCCTCAAAGTTGTCTCTTCTGTTTGCATGTGTATTTAGTAACACTGTACACACTCTGATGCTGCTCTACATGATCTCAAAAAGAGGTTCCATACACTTAGTTATTTCATGGTGAACCCTGAACTATGGGTAGAGCTTTATACTAGTCAGAGAATGGTTAAGAAGGGATTCCTGCTTCTTCAGTGTAAAAGTTAAGGAATTTTGACCATGGTCTGGTAGAAGGGAATCATTTGACACTGGATTATGATGAATTCATGCCCAAATAGAATATGGAAAACCAAAAGATGGAGATTTGCTTGAAGTTGGAGCTGTTTCAGGGGAGGGGCAAGGAGATGGTGGTGTTTGCATATGCTGGTGCAAATCAGCTTGAGTTGGTGCTACTGAGATATCCCATGGCTATGCAGTGAAACCCCACTGACCCCGACTTGCTACTTGAACTCAGTAGATTTAGAGCTGCTCAGTGTAAGTGCTGCATCCCCCCTGTGGGCAGCATCAGCAGCCTGATGCTGTTCTCTAGTGATGGGGCAGGTCTCTGATGCTGAGGGGTTTTCTAGAAGTCATGTGAGTAGTTACTGTATGTAGATAAAGAATACTCTGAGATGACAAAATGGTAACAAGAGATAGAACTGTCATGGGGACAAAGCACAAAGGTGAGACAGGGAGGCAAGGTGAGGAATCTGGGGTGGAAGATACCATTAGGAAAGAAGTAATACATAGAAGAACAAAAGAAGTCTATTTATTTAGGTGCTGACAGGAGGGAAGTAGGGCAAATCAGTGGTAAAAGTTCTTTAGCCTCCTGCAAGCTTTGCTTATTTTTGAAAGAATTCATAATTTCATAATCAACTAGATTGGAAGAGGCCTTTCAGGTTATCAAGTTAAGTTGTCTTTCCTCCTTCTGATTTCCTAACTAAAAAAGTTGCTTTTCCTGTTGTGATGCTAGGTGATAAATTCCAGTGCTAGTCCTGCTAAGTAGCACTTGGAAACATTTCTTATTTTCTTTAGAAAATCTTAATACTGTTATGACTGAAAGATAAGGAAGTGTGTGTGAGCTAGGCTTAGAATGATAAATTCCTGTAGATGAGTTAGACTGGATTCTACTTTAATGCACGTCTATGAAAACAGAGATTTATGATCTTCTTTGGGTAACCTTTTCCAGTGCTGCACTGCCTTCCTAGTGAAAAAGCTTTTCCTAATGTCCAGTGTAAAGCTTCCAAGCTGCAGTTGGTGACATTGACCTTTTGTAGTATCTGCTAGCATTCCAATCAGATTTGACTCCAACATCTTTCTAACTTCCCTTCAAGTAACAAAAGCAGTTAGACTGCCTTCTAACTTCCTTTCTGCCTGACTAATCAGTTCAGTTCGCTCAACACCCCTTCACAGGACATGAGCTCTAGACCTCTGCTGACCTCCAGCATATGCTTTCCAGTTTCTCCACATTTCAGCTGAACCAGAGTGGCAGTAGGTTTACAAACTGGCTGCAGTATTCCATGTGCAGTCTTACAGGCACCAAGTGTGTCTTGGAGGAGTAATGACAGCTCTAGATCTGCTGGCCATGTTTCCAAATTTCTCCGAATTTCAGCTTGTGCTGTTTGCCTTATTTGTGTATGTGTTAGTTTAGTAGAAGAAGCTTCTGATGAAGCAGGGGCTGTGCTGTTCTCTGTGTTGTGGTTGGTGGTTTTGTGGGTTTTTTTTCTTTTCGTCTGAGCCTATTTATGTCTGTTCAGATGTTTTTAAATGTGGATATAATTGTTTAATTTTGAAAGTATGTAAAAAGGAGTTAAGTACTGTGCTTTACTCACAAAGAGAATCTTTTGAGGAAAAACGAGCTTCTCTTATTTAAACATCATTTGGTGATGTTCTATAACTTTCTGATCAGTGACAAACCAAAAATGGATATGGTGGCAGCCTAAAATTGTCGAATTGTAAACGTAATACTGATGGTAATTTCCCCTGCAGCTATCTTCCTAGTCCTCTCTTGTTATTCCATTCTTTGCAGCATTAGCATAGGTTTTAAGTAAATCTGAAAATTATCCCCCCTTGCCACATGCGGAGCTGGAGTTTGCAGAGCAGGTTTAGTCCATGTGGAATAGATTCTTTTTCTAAGAAACTGTCCTGAGAGCAGTTTTGGAGGCCATGTCTGCACAATGACTGTCATCTGTCAGCTATGAATGGTGGGTACTGGAGTTGTCTGCACAAGGGGGCAAGAGTAGACTCTTCAGATTGTGCATGATGGAGGTTTAGAGGCCAGATGTAAAACCAGCCAGATATAAAACATAAAGCTACTGGAACTGTCTCACCAATTACTTGAAAGTAGAGGCTATCATACGTGTGCATTCTATGGTCCTAATCTCTAGGCTACGGTGTGTATGGTGGTTTTATGGTACAATGAAACTGAGACTGTAATTCAGATACTAGTTCTGAATCTATGTAAAGAGCAATGTTTTAAGACTCTCTCAGAGGAAAATTTAATACAAACTCCAAGGTCACCACCAAAACACATGTTTGTTCAGGACAGGGTGGGATATTTACAGTGCTGAGTTAGTTGTTAGCAGCTATGCATAGGAATAAATTCCTCTGATTAGAAAACTAACAAAGTTAGGAAGATCCATGTGTTAGGATGGACAGTCAGGCACAGAAACACTTCTGAAATGGAAACTATCAAAGCAATATAGGAAATGTGAAGTTAATACAGTTAATGGAAAACAACTCCACTGTGTTTTAAACCTTGATTACATCTGTAAATTAGAACTAAAGCAGTTTCAGATTACTTTGAATTGTATTCCAAACATACAGCTAACGTTTTCTGGTTTGCCTCCTGCATTTTTTTTTCCATTTCAAGGACTGCATGAGAGAATCTCCAATGCATTTGCTTTATAGCTGCATTTCATGATACTCACTGAAAGTACATTTCAATAGGGTGAGCTTTCATTCATTTATTCCTTTGTGGAGGTGGCTGGGATGAAGATGAGCTTTTCTATGGTCCACAGTCTCTGGCAGTTTGATGCTGTCATATTTTCTTTGTGAAAATTGTTTTGAGGAAAATCTCCAAGTCCAGTTCTGCTTCTAGTAAAAGTAAGTGGTTTGGAAAGTTCAGAAACATTGCGTTACTATGTTTGTAATGTTTTTTCATGCTCCTGAAATTTCAGAATCTGAATGAACTGGGGAGGAAATAGACTGACTGCAGCCAGGATTATGCATGATGATTCAATTTTTGCTCTTTTATATTCTCAACTTGTCTTTCAGAGCAGAATTTTATTTGTAAGTTAAAACCAACATCCAGTGGGGTAAGCAAATAGAACTGAGGGATTAGTAATTTGCATCTCTGCATCTAATTGCATTAGATTTGCATCTCCATCTGATTGATTTACTGAAATAAGTAATTTACACAGAAAATAGTGTCTTGACACAATATGAGAGGATAAAATATAAACATATCTACTTATAATCCCTCCAGGGCCATGGTGAAACCCTAGTGTTCGTGTTTGAGCAGAAAGGGTCCTGTTTAATTTATTCTGGTTTTTTATTCATATTGCGCTCTTTATTCATCAGGCAGATGTATGAATGTGACCCATATTGGCTATCAGCAGAACATAAATGTATGTTTTATATTCTTAAGTATCTTATTTCAAGAATAGTATAATATTAGCTCAGACTTTATATTTATACTTCAGAATTTCTCATGTTTGCTTCTCAAAGTTGTGAATTACCTAAGTTCAGATTACAATGAAGCAATAGTAACCATTATTTACACACTTTTTAGTCTGCTAGAGGCTCCTGGAAAGATAAGTAATAAAGCTTTCATTTTCAGAGATCATGAGTGACTTCACTGAGACACATTGCCCAGTGTAAGATAATGGTAGAGAACATTAGTGGCTATCAATTTTTGTGCACCTGAATTTGTGATAGCATCCATCATATAGTAAATATCTTTTCTAAGAATTTTACTGACAGAATGATCATATAGTGCATTTCTAGTTTTAGATTTCTGGGAATAAGGACTTACACCTAGATTCCAGCAATAAAAATTCACTATGAAGAACATGGGAACTTTCTGGGCTTGTTATGTAGTTGGCTACAAGCAGCAGCTGAGTTTGTGTGACAAGTGGTTTGGTTTTGGTTACAAGATGAGGAATGCCTGTGACTGATCAGTCATTTTAAATTCTGTTTGGAAAGGGACCCAGATTGCAAATCACAATACTCCATAAATCCTATTGTTATACAGCAGTGGCCCTTTAGTTGTATATTTCTGATCTATTTTTGTGACACATTTTGAAATAACCCATCATAGAACAAAATTTTAGACAAGAAAGATAATGCTATTTCTGTCTGGAAAATCCAATATTAAATTACACTTTTAGAACAGAAAATTGAGAGCAGAGATGGATTGTTTATGAGGATCTTTGGTGCACTAGCAAATCTCCTGATGCGCTCACGAGAGATGCAGCCTCATAGTTTTCTTCATGCATTGTGATCAAAATGACTGAGAGAAGATTGGGCTGTGTAACATCTGTCTGTGCTGGGGGAATGGAATTTAATAAATAGTGCAGCTTTTAGATTAAAGTAACAAAAAATACCATAATAATATATACAAAATAAGAAAAATTTTTTTAGCTTTGATTCACTCTTTCATATGGGTTTTTTTTCAGAAAATATTATTGTGGAATGTAAGAGCTAATACAGTTGCCAAAAGCAGTGAAAGGTTTGTGTTGGTAGCACAATAGAACAAATACATATAAAGAAGAGCTGCTTTACCTGGGAAGCTTACTGCACAATGGAAGAGCATGATTTGAACTTTACTAAATCTTGCTTGTATTAACTTCCTTAGACCTATGTTATCAATTGTGATTTTTAGCAGGCTGGAAACTAATATTCCATGTAGATCAGTCCTTGATACTGTCTTCATTAATTTTTGGCTCTAAAATTGCTTGTGTGAATACCCTCTTGTTATGATGGAGGTAGTTGTACCCTGTATAGAGTTCAGTATCACTGCCATCTTCAGAGCTGTCTGAACAGCTTTATATAAAGCTGTGATTTTTAGGATTCCCAGAGTGAAAGTATGAAATCAGTTTTTCCCCTTTTGTCTCAGTCAGTTATTTTCTGGGGTTTTGCTTGGAATGTGAGAGAATGCTGGAGTGCATCTTCCATCCTCTTCCCTTCCATAATTCCCAGAAGTCCTGGGGGAGTAAGTAACAGCATGGTAAATGAGAAACTTGTTGTTCATGAGTCAAGGTACTGAAGCAGTCTGTGATGGGAGGTGATTGCAAACTTAGGTTCTTGGTGATGATAAAGCAACTTTATACAATTCTGTAAGTGAACATTTCTAAAACTTTCAGCTGCTTCCCATAGAAGGAGAGAGATATTCCCTCGCAACACTGTTAATTATACATCAGTAGTGTAATTTTTAACTGATTATGTGATTTGGTTTTTTTTTCTGCTGAAAATATTTTGGTTTTTATTTCCACAAGGAGTGCTCGAGAGGATTCTAGCTCAGCATGGAAGTTCTTTTGACCTTACTCCAACTTTTTACTTGTATGCTATGTGTAGTGGTGGCTACATGGCAGATACAGTATGACCTGGAAGCTCTCCTTAGCACAAATGATCTAAAATCCTTTATGATTCAGTGATTGTTATCCTGATTACTTCTTTTTTGCTACCTGAGTAATTGTGAAACACAATGAGCTTCATCAAATGTCATGTTACTAGCCACTTAATTTTCTCACAAAAGTAGATTCAGAAGTTCCATATTATTCTAACAAAATCCAATAATAGTGTTTTAGGCATTAGTATTAACTTTATGTACAAATTTAAAAGCAGATTGTCAAAATATAATTAGAAAGTTCTATGCAACAAATTAAATACACCCTCCTAGTATGGATGAAAAAAGAATCTGTTTCCAAGTACATTTGTTAGAAATTAGAAGACTCCAGTAGGGAATATTGGATTTGTTATGAGATGAAATCAGAAAAAAATGTAAGAATCTTAGCTCCAAAGAACAGGAAGATACCTGTGGACCACTTAATGACCAAATTGTCATCTGGAATGTATGGTGAATAATAGAAATAAAATGTAATCTCCCATTATGTATTTACTGAATATTCACAAAGTAATTGTATTTGCATTACTCTCAGTGAAAAGTACTGACAGTAAAAAATTTTTCCTGCTCACATTTCATTCAGCTGGATGAATGCCCCGTGCCTTCAGCTTGCTTTAATTTTCAGATTTCTCCAGTAGCACAAGGTCTGAAGCGTCTACAGTGTTACAGACATCCATATTCCAATGTATACATTCTCAGTGCTGAGTGTGTTGAGAGCTCCTCTTTATCTGCTAGCATGAAAATGATGCTTGCTGTTAGCTTCTCAATAGGTACATGTTCATTTAACAGCTTGTAGTTGAGGATTTTTTATGGAAGGCTGAGAGAGATATCAATATAGTCAGCCATGTGCTATCTTAGAATAAGAGGGAGGGAGAAAAAGGATTCTGAGCTTGTTTTATCATTCAGAATAGTAGGGGATGGCTGGAAAAAAGCAAGCATTTGCAAATTGTGTTTGTTAAGGATGTGCTGTTGTCTGGGAAGGTGAGAAGCATAATATTTCCTGAGATTACCAGTGCTCACAGGCTGAGCTACATTACATAAATCACTGGAGTTACTTTCTTTCAGTGTTTCCTGTATTTCCACTTCGACTGATAGCTGCAAGCAATAATCTAAGGACTGGTTAATGACAGATTTTTAAAATTTTATTTTTAAGCCATGTTTTGAAAGAATTCTGTAAATTGAGAATTGCTCTTGTAATACTATATGGAGAGCAGACCTGCTGTTTGTAATTAATCTTACCCTGCCAAACATATTGGACTCAACTCTGTTGAATCACATCACTCATAAGTCAATGCACAACTTTTAAAGTCTCACAAATCTTCTTGAAATTGCAGTATTTTTGAAATTCTGTGGTTCACAAATCCTTACACCTTGAAGTATGTCAGTGTGTGTGTGTGTATATGTTTATAAACAGGTGTGTCATATCCTACTCTTCCTTCTGGACCATATTCCAGAAGTGTAGAAGTATTGTTTTCCTTTATTTTTTCATTGCTATTAAAAATATCGTTTTTCTACATCTTGCCAATGTTCAATCTATTTTCAGCTAAGGCTGCTAAAACATAATTTCAAGGAAGATATTGAAATAGTAAGGCATTTTATGTAAGCTCATGATAAAAATAAAAAAAAGTAGTAAGATTAAATTTCTGTAAATTGCTCCAAATGAACATGCATTGCAAAAGTGTTACAGTGTTGTTTTAAAACCATTTGGATATTACTTTGCTTGTTTTTCCCTTAAAAAAAAAAAAGTTTAATTCATTATACCAAAATCTTCACATGGGATCCAGTTTGTATTCTGGAAAGTAGCTCATATTTATGTATTTCTCATTTGAGCAAAAAATACCAAAATCTTCACATGTATTAGCAATATTTCAGTTTCCCTTGCAGCAGTGGTAATTTAAACAATGTAACACAGATCATGACTTTACTTCTGTTTTGAGATAACAATGGGGGTTTAGTTTGAGTGTTCCAAAACCAGATACCACTCTCTCTCTCTTTCTTGTAGGCAGGGTGCTGCTGTGCCAGGCAAACCAGGAGGGATCTCCCGTGTACAGTGCCCCCAGTTCACTAGTATACACATCCACAAGTAAGCTAGTGTTACCGCTCTTCTGTTGTTTCGTTTTGTGACAAAATCAGATTCGTGTGAATGAAGCCCCCATAAACTGTAAACTTTCTCAATAGTTCTTGCAATTGTGGTGTTTGTAACATGTGTAAGTGAATGTCGACAGATTGAGTCATTTTAGTTGCATCTTTAACTTCATGGGGTTTTTTTTTTGCTAATAAAAGATGGTTTATATTGCAACATTCTACAGAATTGGCTAAAAGTTCTACAGTAACAGTGAAATTTTTTGGAATCCAGGACTGTTGCACACTGCATTTTGTGTAGAGCATGAAATTGTGTTTCTTTTTCCTTCCTGGTCTTAATAAGCTGAAAGTCTCATGATGTGCCACCATTTTGTTGTATCAGGGACAAAACAGATATGTGGCCTTATTCACAAAAGGAAGAAGACTATGCAAGAGTAGATACTATTTTTAATTATAACAAGAGTAAAGCCAAGTTAAAAACATAGATAGCTCTCAGCCCTTTTCCTGTCCAAAAATTTGGAACAGCAGTGAACAGCTGATGCTTGTTCTAAAGTTAAGGCAGATGAAAAGGGTAACAGCAGTAATTGCTGGGTGCTGCATGAGGTTGAGCTTCACTGTGTGTTCTCAGCAGTCCCTTCTGAAATATTTTCCTTTGTTTTAAGATTATTGGATATGCATTGTATTCAATCTAGAATGCAATTCTGCACTTTTAAGTCATATCTACACTACAAAAATAATTTCTGTTATTCACTGAAACCAGGAATGAGGACAAAAGAGTTTCAGAGTGATCATTTTCACAATCTCCTAATTCACATCAAAGTCTCAGAATAACATCCCTAGAGCTGCTGCTTTCCAGCATGAATATGTGATCTACTTTCAAATCAGGAGTGCACATTGTGAACTATCAAGTCATACAAAGTGGTTTAAATTAGAAATGAAATTATCAATTAAATCTCATTTTGCTTCCTGATGGTCCAAGAATATTTTCTACAATTTCAGCTTTCCCAAGCACTGGGTTTTTTTAATGCTTGTAGTGACAGAGAGATGAAATACTTGCTGTCTAAATCACTGTTCCCTACAGTACAATTTTAGTGCACTATTCTTTTTGACTGGAATATCAGTCTTTTGATTTAAATATCAATTGTTGGCTGAAATTCTTTTCCTGGAAAATTATCCAAACATTTCATTCATTTCACTGTTACGGAGCTTCTTTTGGAGGGGAAAGGACCATGTTTGTCTTTTGGTTATTTTTTTGGAAATAATTCTAAATAAAGCCTTTCTTAAGTATACCCTGTTATTCCTATTATCTTCCTGAGTTCTGTAGTAGCAAATTTATTTCTGGGATTGCTTTTCACATCACACATTTAATAATCTACTGTTATTAAATCCCTAGACAGTTATTGTGTAGCTTTCTGAGCTCTATACTTCCCGTTTCCATTATGTCTTGTGAGTCAATCCCTTTGAAAAATCTTATTCTGCAGTGGTGCTCCTTGAATGATGAAATCCTAACAAAAACCCCTTTGTTTTCAAATCTGCTGAACACCTAAGTAAACAGGGCCTGTTTGCCTCCCACTGGGCAATACCCAGTTTCAAAGCAGAAGTTGCTGGTAGCCCTTGCAGTAGAAAATGTAATGCTTCTGTTGAATCTGTTTATCTGCAAGTCATGTTTTTTTCTTTTAATATGTAGAGTATATTGCCAAAATTTAGTTTCCCCCACAGGGTCACAACTCGTAATGATACAAAATCACTGTAATTATTGAGTTGTAATTTGTATTTGTTGTTTCTGCTTATTACAAAACTTTCAATAAAAATGTAAAATAGTTCCATTTCTGTAGGAGGTTCTACTGAGAAGTTAACAGAATGAAGCTGGAGTTTTGTATCATTTCTTTTTTTTTTAAGTATCTATATTTTCAAAGCACATTTGTAATCTTGAAATGATACATCAACATTAATGTCTGGGAGATTGATATTTTACTGTTATCATTCCATGTAGACACCAATATCAGCCTTCATCTTTGAAAGATTTGTTAATAATTTATTGTGTTACTGCAATTATTGCAACTTCAACATTCCAGAGCAGCTTATGCTGTAAGAATTTAGAGGTTTTAAACTTTTGCTTGTTTTAACAGAAGGGAAAGAGTCAGCTGAGATTTTAAAGCTGTCTGAGAGGTTTGGAGTTCATTAAATGCTGATGGCATTTAGGAATTTTGAGCTACTTGGAAAAGGACAGTTCCCATTTTTGCAAACATTATTATCTTTAACGTCACTGTTCATGTTTTGCCCCAAGTTATATTCTTTAAGGAATGATAGATGGAAACATGGCTGTAAAATATGTTATTCTTATTTCGACTAGTTTATTTTTTGCTTAACTTCTTGAGTTATGTTTGTCTTGATCACTTGTAGTCTCTGATGACTCTGAACTCTTCAAGCCCATAATTTTGACTAGTCAGAAAGAAGTGTGCAGTTCTTAGAGCTACTCTTTCCCTTCTGATGCTTTATTTCCCCACAATGTATTTTATGTATTGCGTTGTATGTTTCCCAGTAGAGTGATCAGTTACACCTCTGAATATGTGAGGAGATGGAAATGTGGCTCTGCTTCCTTCTATCACTCCTGGCCCTTTGCATAATACAGAAAGAAATGAGCTGTTTCTTCTGCAAGCAGTGGAACGAATCAGTAGCAATAGTCTCTCATGCCTCATCCATTCTCCAGTGCTGAAGGAGAAGATGGGACCTGGATCAGTTTTTCATTTGCACGTCTATTCTGGGAGTAGAGAATTTATTATGTAGAAAGCATAGTTTCAGCATGTAAATGTGTTCACGTCCCTTGGTGGGACAAATCCTTTGTCTTACAGAGACAACCAAAGTAAAGAAAGTTCATGGTCATGACTGTAGCATTCCCCTCTCAAGGTCAGAGCTAACAGACCTAATTTCAGTTAAATTCTTCAGCAATACCCTCATGTAGACAAGTATTGGAAGGAGATAGATCTAGAATGTAAAGAGGACAATGAGCCCTGTTGAGTAAGCACTCACTTGAAGCTTCCAGGAGGTCCATTGTATCTCACTGAAACTTAATGAATAAGTTTGTTGCACATAACTGACGGTGTCTTTTTGCCCCTACTTCTTTAGACTAGTTTTCTTCCACAGGAAATTTTAAAATCCTGAAGAAATTTGTATCTACTGTTAAATATGAAATGTATCCTGAAAAGTTTTGGAACTTTTCCAAATTGAAGCCACTCGAGAATAAGATCCATGAGAATATTAAGACCCTGCTGGATTAAAGGAAGATCCAAAAGAAGAAAAATGTTCTCTCTCTGAATATCTGTATCACTGTTCCAAAGGACAGTCATATAGCTGGGTATGTATGGTTAAAACAGGCAAAAACACTGATCTGAATTTATGCAAAGACTTACGAAAACTGTTCTTCAGTGCCTATTTTCCCCATTTTTCTATGGGACGCATAGAAGCTCCTGAAAACATGAATGAAGTAGAAGTTATTGGGAGCCAAAACATGGAAGGAAGACATTAAGTTATAGTATCCAAGAATAATTCCGTTTGGAAGGACCGAGTTGAACAGGGCACCTTTAAAAAAAGAGATTGCAACAACTGTTCTGGGTCATCATCTAATCCTAACACTGGAATCCTCTTCTTTCAAGTTATGTTTGTTGTCTCTTTTCTTCCCATTGTGAAGTCCTGTTTTCTTGACAACCTTCCCTGCCCTTTTCCT
The DNA here is from genome assembly GCA_013400935.1 of Turnix velox. Taxonomy (NCBI): domain Eukaryota; kingdom Metazoa; phylum Chordata; class Aves; order Charadriiformes; family Turnicidae; genus Turnix; species Turnix velox. The sequence goes on from VZTY01028959.1 coordinate 1,352,403, forward strand.
AGCAGGGGATGGAAAAGGAGAAGCACCTGCCAGTTGAGGCCTTCTATACTAGGTGGTGTAGTGAGGGAGCTAGCTGGAAGCTGGACATGATGTTTTTCAGAAATTTACAGCCATGTGTACCCACATCTCATTGGAAGGCAATGAGAGAGAATTTACAAATTTTAATGATAGTTCCGAACCAGCAAAATATTTTTCACTTTCTGAGTCAAAGCTTTGATCTTTGTAACTTTTAGGTTTTATTTTAGCTCCAAGCAATAAGAAAGATTCTTTAGTTATCAGGTATGTAACAACTAGTACATTTTTCTGAGTGTGTGTTAAAGGGCGAGTTCACTGGACTGAGAAACAGTAAATTACTGCTTGCCTTTGTTCAGCAGGATGTGCAGATGAGGACCTGTATTTCCCAAATGTCTTCTGGACTCATAAAAGAGAATTTTGCTTTGACTTCAAGGAGTGCAATTTAAATGGCTGTCAGTTCTGGCTTACATCTTCAATGAGATACTTGTTCCAAAATAAGCAAGCTGTTTTTCCTTAAATTTTCATTTTTGATTGAAAAGAAATAAATTTTCATATTGCAATCACATCACAGAATTAAAAGAATAAGAACATCAAAGTGCTGGAATCTGATATTAACTTATTCTGTTCTATCACACTGAAGGGCAAATGAAGTTGATGGCCTGTTCTTTAATGGATATATTGATTATAATTTTGCAAAAAGTGCTGATGGAATTCAGGAAAAATGATTGAGGTGGTACAAATGCTTATAAATCTGTCCTGCGTTGTTCTCCTTCTTTAATTGTAATTGTCTGGTAAGACTTCCATCAGTTTCTGTAATTAACCTAATGGTCTAAATGAATTTCCAGTTCACTGGTTATTCATTTCAATATAGAAAGTGCCATTACATTGAATTTAATTAATACAAAGTAAGTTCACAGTCCATTGTGTCATTGGAACAGAATTTTACTGTTTTAACTGTTTCAATTGTGAATATTTTTTTCTCATATTTTGTTTCTCCCATTTGTGGACATGGGTGTTAGTGCACTATTTATGCCAAAGTAATGTAAATCCTTTATAGTCAAAATACTTCAAACCCAGTGCTTCTCAAATTCCTGTTCTCCAAATATCAGCGTAGATAATTTTTTTTAATTTATCATTTCAAGTTTTTTTAAACAGAATTCAATGTTGAAATCATAATCCCCTGATATGCCCTAGAACATCTTATTTGTCTTGATACTCCTTTCACAGAAGTGCACATGACAGATAAGTACTCAGCAGAGAATACTTTTGCTTTACGTCAGACAGTTATTAAAATAATAAACTATGTTGCCCTGGGATTTTAGCTTATGAGCAACCAGAAAAGAACAAGGCAAATATGAGATGTTTTTGAAAGGTGGGAAGGCATTTCTTTTAAAAAATTCCCTGGAAACCTTTGATCCTGTAACGTTTTTACAATAAATATTTTAATACTAAGACAAATCAGGTAAATAAATTCCAGAATCTCACAGTGGGCACTGAAAATTTTCCTAAATTATGCTAACAATTCTTGTGATCCAAAGTTATGTGTTATATTGCTAGGAAAGGAGAAAAACCTTTAACAAAAGTATTAATTACATGGTATAGGGATTTTGATTTTCATACATGTTCTCTATTTAAAAATTGTGTATGACTGATGTGTGTACTATTTTTTAAAAGTTTTTGGGTTTTTTTCCCTTGGGAATCTTTTGTTTTGATTCCTTGGTAAAGGAAAGTTCAGGACTTAATTGATAAGCAGGGAATAAACAAGAAAAATCCTAAGTAGTAAGTACACATAGCAGATACAAGGCTAGAATTTAGGCAATTGGAGAGCTCATTGCTCTACAGAAATAAAAATGAAGTAAGATTTGTGTATTCAATGTGTCTGTTGAATATTCTCACTTAGCAGGAAGTTACTTGGCAGAGGAATAATAGTAAACTACCTAAAAAAGGTTATGTTAAACCATTTTCTTTTCTTAATGAAGACATTCCTAGTTTTATTTCTCTATGGCATTTCTTAATGAATTCAAACGAGACCTTTGACACTTCTGTCATATTCAGAGATATTTTCAGTACTAAGAAGATTACATGGGCAAAATAGGAATTTTCAATAGGTGATTTAAAGTGTGCCTCTGAGCTGAGCAATTATTGGAATCATTCCATTTAGAAACCTTGATTCGGTTGATTTTGTCAGGTTTAATCTGTTGTTCACTGTAATTACCTGAGAATTGTTTTGCTATGATGATAGTCTTCTCATAGTACTATCCTGGGATCCAAGCAGCTGAAGTGTGGTGCTCCTGGCATTTCATACTTCCTTTTCAGGGTTTTATATCTAGGAAATAATTGACTGTTATTGAATTCTGTTGGACATAAGCTTTATTGCAATAGAATCAATGATTAATTTCTTCTGATTTTATCATTGTACTTTTTCTTAATTGTTGTAACTTAATTGTTAATGGTGAGGGAGAGATAGTTTTGTAAACTTGACATTTTTCATCAGTATATGGATCAGAAACAGTTTTAAGGAATGAGTATTCATATGATATGGTAACATGCTTATACTAATGTATTTGAAAATTAAATGTAAAAAAAAATTCATAGGTCTGTTTTCTCTTAAACTAAAATGGAATGACTGATCATCACAATTAAAACATAAATTAGTGGATTTTATCTATATGTTTGTGTGTTTTTCTGGGTTTTATGGCTTAACAAAGAACTGTTGGAGCTCCCCTGCAAAGGAGTGCTGTGATTAAGCAAATTTAACAATTATAGGACAGAGATTCATGAATGACACAGTGCAAAAATCCTACCTGAAGGGAAATGTCCATCCAGTTGAGCAGACCAATTGCACCTATCATTTCCAGGATACAAAAACCTGATTACTGAACATTAGGAGTCAAATTATTTATAAATTGAGGACCATCACTTGGTAGCAACCCAGGAATAATGTGAAAAATGCCCTTCCTAATCTGCATGTTAAAATGTTTACAGGAAGGTTTAAATAAATAAGTTACTAATAACAAGTAGAAAGGCAAGTCTGCTAATTCCATTTTTTTCCCTTCTATATATAAAGGTTGAAAAATTATGTACTACTTACAGAGAAAAATATTGATGTCACCTCATGCAGAAAGCCTTTGGAAGGTTTTTAAACACTGTTTTGGCCCATTGTATTGGCCCATGTTTTGAACAAAATTCTACAAGTTTGATGATTCTCCGAAACTGGCATTCAGAGAAACTGCTCTGACTACTAAGTCAGAAAATTACAATGTAATAAAAATTTGAATGAATTTCATAAGTTTCTATATTATTATGTATTGAGTTATATTCTTGTTTTAAATATCAACCTTTTTGAACTGTATCATGAAAGGATTTTTTGTTAGCACTGCCTGAAATTCTTTCTGTAATATGTTTTGTGTTCTGCATCACAATCTATTGCTCTGTAAATGTTTTCAGGATAACTGTCCTTTTACCTTCTATCAGTGTTTTTAATGGTGACAATTAAGTCATCAATAAGATGTAGTTGCCCAGAGCCTGTAAATATGGGCTTCATTTCACTCCTGCAGATCAAGCATGTTAAAGTTTTATAAAGACAGACGGAATTGTGTAATGCTGACTTTTTAAAATTTATATACCACCCTACACCTGCAGAGTGGGAGATGACTGGAAATGTGTGCAGAATGTTTTTAATAAGGAATTGTGGAGAGTGTCTTTGTCCTTTAGTTTGTATAATAGAAATCACATTTGTCCAAGGATAGGTAGTTGAGCATCTCATGTCTTGGTGCTTTCCTGTTAATGGAGGTGTGGTACTTGGCCAGTGGCAGTACTTGGGCTAACCTATGACTTAGGACAATAGGATTTTTGGATCTTATTACTGGTAGTATGCAGCTAAATAGTGAGAACTACACTTAACATTTTTTTGCATCACGATCTATTCTGTTATGATACATCAAATCCTTTAAGCAGAGTCCTTTATGCAACCTAGGGATGTTTTCTCCCTTTGTGTCTTAGGTGTTCTGTTACATGCTTTCACATGTAGCTCACACAGATGACTGTACAGCTGACAGACAAAATGACTTCAGATAAAGTTACTAAGATTTGTAGCTTTCAGCTTAGCCTGTAAGGTGCAGAGTCAAAAAAAGACTTCAGTGTCCATCTCCTTGCATTGGATGACAGTTCTTAAACCATGTTGCATACAGTGAAATTCTTTAAGCTGAATTTCACAAATGAGTACTTTTGAGGTAACCTGCTATTCTTGGTTTTGATAATTTTTTTCTTTTATATCTTGGATGATGTTAACTAGCTGGGTTTTTTTTCTCTGCAATCCTCTTCTCAATTCCTCCATACCTACAGCCTTCGGACAATGTGCTTTTTTACAGATTAATAATTCTGTTGAGTTTTAGTAATCTGTGTGTCATTGAGACAAAACCTCTCATCACTTTCATAAGCATTTCAGTTACTAAATTTTGTCATCTCTTTATAATAATGCTGTTGCTCATCTACTTTTCCATAGCCATGTCTTTTTACTTTGTCTTAAAAGTGGTGTTTAGCTAGACATAGGATTTTTTTCATTTTCTAGGAACTTGTAAATGTCCAACAACCAGTAACAAAGGACAAGTTATTGATCAGTTTGATCATCTGTTTTTGAAGACTGTTCTTTAATTGAAGATCATGTGTTGATTTTTTGATCTCTCTTGTTTCTGTCACTTCAAGGTTTAGTTGCTTTGGTGTTTGCTTTTACCAGCTGAGCTTTTTCTTTTTGTTGGTAATCTCTCCTGTCAATATTCCACTGTTCTTTGTACACTTATTATTTGTATTCTTTTTAATAACAACTACGTGATAATTTTATTTGTTTACTAAGTACACCGTAAGTGATTTGACCACAAATTATAGCACATTTTTATACAGACTTGCAGATTGATATAATTACACAGCAAAAACCTTCCTATCTCAGTTATCAGTTCATTTTTATCAGTCCACATTCTCTTTTTGTTTTTCTAAATGTTAAGAAAAATCTCTTAATGTCTGAGGAATTCTGGTGGCTGCATATCCAGACTTGTAAAAGAATAATGAGCTATAAAGTTTTTCCTGATAATCCCAGAATCACCAAATGACTGAATTTCAGATGGGTAAGGTTGGAAAGAACCTCTGAAGGTCACCTTGTCCAGTCCCACCTCTCAAGCAGTGTAACCTTGAGCAGGCTTCCCAGGGCCTCATCCACACAGCTTTTGAATATCCCCTAGGATAGCGACTTCACAGCCTCTCTGGGTGCCTGAACCATCTTCACATTGAAAAAGTTTAGGTTAAAAGATGAGTTTTCCAGGCTTTAGCATCAATATTTTTCTCCTGGCATGTAATGGTATCAATACACCAGTACACACAGAAACCACTGATGGTTTGTTTATTGCTATATTGGAAGATGGGAAACAAAGAAGAAAATGAGCAATCCCATATATACTTTAAAATGCTTTCAATGAAATTTAAGTGTGAATTCAATGTGTGCAAGGCAGTGAAGAAGAAATAGATATATCAGATGGTGAAACAAATTTAGGGTAAAGATAACTATGTAGAAAGCTGAAATATGAAAGATGAAATATTGACTTAATTTTTCAGGGTATACCTTATAATAAAAAGTAGCACCAAATTGATGTAAAATTATGTAATAATTTGGATTTGGCTGGAAACTTAATGCTTAATGCAGTGGTGTTGTGGAAAGGGGTGCAATTACAGTGTGCAGTGTTTTGTAAGTAACAGTCTCACATAAAAAAGTTAATTAGAGCTGTGTCAATTTCCTTCTGCCATGTCAATTTGCAGCAAGGTAATTAATCACTAATCACCCAGCATGCAGCAAACTAAGGGACAATCCATGAGTCATTTATTGTTATTTTTTTTCAGTATAAATGGCACACAGAGCTGTGAAGAAACACATCTTGCCTTTCGTAGTGTTTTTATCGACAGTTTTGCATGTTGTAATAGACTGCAGCAACAAGCAGCTGTGGTTCAATGGAATATGAATATTAAAGAAACAAATGAGAGCAGATTTATAGGCCATTGCTTTTCTGTTATGTCAGTTTTGAGATTACACTGAGCAAATGAACAGTGAAAAATTACTCTTCCATGTGGAGAATGGTGATTAGACTTGTACATTAATTAGAGATTTTTGTTTTCCTTTTCAATGCATTTCAAATGAGAATGTCCTATAAGTAACCGTTTGTCCAAAATGCAGATTTATTCATTCTTAAACAACGGGATTTCATCTGATGTATATTTTTGTACAACAAAAAGAAATTATTGTTCTTCTATTTTTAAGTATGTGTTTCAAAAAATAAATACATTGTGAGTGAAAGAAATAGAAGGGACCAGTTGTGAGCTTTTGACATGTATGGCAGATTTCCTTTTAAATCACTTAATTCACAACAGGGATAATCATCTCAAAAGTGAGAGATGAAAACTGTTATTTTCAGCTTGCTATTTTCAGACACTGAACTTTGTAAAGATTTTTTTACTCTGAAATTTTAATAATCCATATAAATATAATTTTAAGGACATTTTATGGTAAAATTTGTAGTAAGAGAAGTTTTACTTGCACTATGCTTCAGATTCTGTATTTAAGTTCTAAGATCTGCACATATCCTCTTCATGTAGTTTTTAGAATGCTTTTAAAGAATGCCAAGTAATATTGCTTATTACTCTTGGGATGAAGGGAAAACTCATTTCAGAACATACATTGGGATGAACTCCTTATTCTGTTCTGAAATCTCAGATAATATCATAGAGAATATTGTGCTTGGCCTTTCTCAGTGTGTTATCCATTATGTCTCTTTGTTTTTAATTTGTTGTCCACTGCTTCTGAAGTGTTTCCTCAGCAGGGATCCTCCTAAACTGTGGGAATAATGTAAATGTGTCTCCCTGCCTTTCTCACAGTTAAGCTGTGTTGCAGTAAATCAGCTATAAACTGATTAGAACATGATGTAGCATTAAAGTTCTTCACCATAAAACATTGAAAACTCTTGATGAAGGATGACTTGTTGGCTTGCGCAATGAAGGGGAGATGAGGAGTGGTGAGAGGTGGATTTGTTCATCCATTTTGATGGCACACCTTTCTTGAGGCATATGGCACTCTCATACAAATTCAAACTGCAGCACAAATGCAAAGAATAATTGCCCATTAAAATGGCTGTATATTTTTATGGCTTTGATACAAAATCTGCCCCCTGTTGTTTTTTGCATCTGCTACTCTTCCATCCATCCTAAAGCTTTAAAACTTTAATACTCAATGTATAACCCTTAAGTAGTTTTTAGCAGGTTATATTCCAACTTTTGGGAACTCTGTGTCATTGTTCAGTCTTTGTTTTCTAGTGCAGATGTTGATATATAGTGCCTAGGAAATGCACTTATCTGTCATTTTTCATTTAATAAAAGAAGAATAAAAGCAAGGCTTATATCTTGCAGGTGAAATTCAATTTGATTAAATTTTTTCTGTGAATACAAACATTAAGGTACTCTTTTTTTCCCTCATGTTTCTACTTGTTTTCTGTAGAAAATTATTAGTTACTTAAATTATACTAGTGTTTTAACATGAATCCTGTTAATTCCAAAGGCCTATTTACCTGCTCAAATGCTGCTGACCAGTCTTTGTGTTTGAGATCTAAAGTGAAATTCAGTGAAGGATCTACTCTGACAGATGTTTACTAGTTTCTATGTTTGCAATCAGAAGAGAGAACTCCTTGGATGATATTCATTGTAACACTAATAACATTATTATTTTTTAATTCCATCTGCTTAAATGTAAAAACAAAGCAAAGGAGTTTAATGAGGAAATCTTGCCTGTATGCTGTTTGTAAAAAAAATTTTGTTTTTTTTTTCCAGTTTGAAGAAGCAAAATTGCAGAGCCAGTTTAAGAACTGAATTTTTTGGGGAAGGCTTTGTCATCCTATTGATATTTGAATAGCTGAATATATAGCTACAAAAATGATGGGACTATTAGAAGAGGATGTTTTTCTGGCTTGATATTTGGTTATATCTAGTTGTTAGAAGAGTCTTACTTTGGTAGGTCAGAAGCATTCCAGATATTAAATTACACTGATAAATTTAAGGTACTTTTGCTTAGAAGTGGACTCTGATGCTTCCCTGCTGAGAGTCAAGCACATTTTCAACCACTTTATAATAACATTTTCACTGCTGCATTTCAGCATTTTGGCACTGAGGCACTAAGGAAGGTTGACCTACAAACTCTTAAGTCATTAAAACCTTTACCCCTCCTGGCTAGTATATTCATTACTTTGGGGGCTGGTTAATAACACTTAATGTTTCCTGTTGGGAAAGTCCTTTTCATGAAGCTGTTTTTATGAAGTCCATTCTTCAGTTGTGTCCTAATGGTGCCACTTCTGCTGTTTATTTTGGGGTGAAGATATTAAAAAGTAGGTAGCAAAATAATTTCTGGGGTTATAACATATTCCTAGCCATCTGATTTCTCAGCTAAGGTGAAGTATCATAACGTTGTGGTTTTTTTTCTGAGCTCAAATTTAGGGTCACATAATTGTCTTTCTCTGAAAGAAGGCAATTGCTTTAAATACTACCAAACATAAATTAGTGATGGCAAAGAATCAGTTGCAGGAGTTTCCAAGCTATACATTGCAATCTCAGAATGTTTTTAGATACCTTGCATTGCTTGAAATTACACTTTTTTTATTGTTTTCTCTTTTATTTTCTCTTCTTCTGGAAGTGTGATTTCTATCAGTATGTAACATGTTACAATTATGCATGTAACTAAAGACGTTGTCTAAAACTACTTAAAGGTTGTCAGTCTTCATTAATTTTTTGGCATTGGCTTCTAGGTCAGAGAAATTTCTCTTAATCTTTGGCATTTCAAGGTTGTCCCTAAAGACTACATTTTTTTTAATGCAGACATAAAATGCCATCCTTCAGGTTTATGATGTAAGATATCCAGCATTTCAGATACCTGTGTTTCCTGGCCATACTCTCGAGTCCATTTTTATCCATTTGCTTAAGCAAACTCTCTGCCTTGTTTGTTAGTTTTGATTTTATTTTATATCTTTTTTTTTAATGCACATTTTTTTTTAAAGGCACAAATTAACTGGAGAAACTTAGTTCTAGAGTTGACTATCCACTAGATGGATAGTTCTTTTTTAATGCAAGAAGACTGTAGATAAACATTACTTTGGTAACAAAGATTAATGTATTGCATTAGATGAGTTCTCCATCTAGTCTGATACCCTGTATCCGAGGAGGAGGAAAGGCTGGATGCATAATGAAAAGTTGTAAGACTGGAGCTAGCGTGTAGGTGTGTGTTTCTTTGGTTGTTTGTTAACTTTCTACAGTTTGAAATGGTTTTTGTAAACCAGAGATGTTTCACTATAGAATTGTACATTGCTTTCAGTTGTATAAACTTTTAACATCCATGACATCCTTTGGCAGAAAGTTCTATGGCAGCTTAATTAGATGTTGTGTGAGGAGCCATGTTTTCCCATATTTTCTCCATTATTCACACTGGTGGAGATTTACTGTACCTCCCACTTCCCTTCCATGCCAAAGAGTACTGGTCCTCATGATTATTTTTCTTACAGAAACAACAGGATTATCACTATAAGAAGTTACATTTTTAAATGTATGTTGTGCACGTCATCTAATTTAAGCCAAGACAGGAAATCTCCAGCTTCTGACAATCACAGAATCTTTCTCTAAAGAACAGAAGTGAACAGTGATATCCAGCCCTCACATTTTTCTCATGTATTACTAACTTCCATCTATGAAATTTTATTGAAGCACCTTTTGTTTATCTGTATTAGTGTGAGGAAACATTCCACACTGACAGAGGAACTGCAGCCCAGCCTGCAGAGCTTTTACTGTAAGGTTTGCTTATATCTTTAGTCTGCTGAAAATTGGTATTAAAATTTTCATATGGCCCTTGTACTAGATTGTGTGCAAAGATGTTAATGTTTATTTGGAAATATAAAAGACATAAGTTACATTATCTGAACAATAGGTCATGATTTCTGTATTTATACTGGTCATTATTCAGCGTTTTTATCTATGTAAAAGTACATACAGCATCTGAATTTCCAACTATGTGATATTGGAGTTTTTTAGTTATTCTCCCCCCTCAAAAAGGAGTGCTTTTAATTTCTTTGAGTTTCCTTAAAAACAAAGTTGCCAACAATGCACTGTGAGATCTGCAAGTTCACTATTTTGACTTTGGCTCATATTTCTTCACAGAAAGAGAGAGAAAAATATGGTATTTGTACTTTTTAGAAGACTTTTTTCCTTTAATTATCTTGTCATAGAGTTGCTTTATGATGTTTTCCAGGCATGTAAATCTTTCCAGAATTATGAAGCAGCCTTTCTGTCAGTGAGAAGGACCTAGTTGCAGTAAGGCAGTAATGGGCAAACCACCATAATGTTCCTTCACAGCCAGAGATGTGTACAAGTTGTGAATAAAAAACAACATTTTTAAAATTCAAGGCTTTTTAAAAAAATTAATGCTAAAGCAGATGAAAGATAAATGTAAATTGAAATAAATTTGTATGTATCAGACTTGAAAATCTTGTTGCTTTTACACACCATTACTTCTTATTGGGTCTTTGCTAAGCAATAGCAATTTCTTTTATTTCTTTATTTACATACTGAAAATTCAACCAAGTGGAGCACAAATGAACTAACCTGAGTGGCAGCAGAGCTGACTTCTGCAGGTTGATTGAATACTGTGAGGGAAATGTCTCACTTCATAAATTTGAGCCCAATTTGGGTGAACTGGACCTCAGTATTCTTCTGGAAGCAGTGTTGGCTAAACTAGTCTACAATATGTTTAATAATATCTTCAAAATTAATCAGACCCACCTATAGTAATACCATCTAGTTTGCTGTCTTCTGCTTAGATTTAAGGATTTTGTGTAAGAAGTTGAGTTCCTGGTTAAAAGACTAATAATTTGCTTATTTAGCAAGTCCCTTGTCCTGTTACAAATACACTTGAATATAAGCAGAAACACACTACTACCTAATCCTTGCTTTAAACTATTAGATTGTTGTGAATGTTTTACATTCCTCTTTGTTGCTTTTTTTTCTTTCCAGTGCCAGGATTTCCCTACCCTGCTGCGACTGCGGCCGCTGCCTACCGAGGGGCACACCTAAGGGGCCGAGGTCGCACCGTGTACAACACGTTTCGGGCAGCAGCTCCTCCCCCTCCAATTCCAGCCTACGGCGGGTAAGGGGATCTGCTGCTTTTTTTTATCCTTTAAGCATGATTTTCCCAGGGGTTGTGAGTGTGCTGCATGCTGATGGTGTCTCGGCACAGAAGCCACACAGCATGCCACCAGCCCCCGCGCTGCCAGTGCTGCACCTTGCACAGAGTATTGAAAAATGACTGTAATTTGTACTGCCATGGTTGGTGGCCCTAAGCATTTCAGATGTCACATATTGTTATGTAAATGCTCTTAGAAACGGAATGCTTTGGAACGGAGAAATTGTTTCAGCTAAAGATGTATTTTTGATGATCGCAAACATCTGGTTATTAAGGAGGTTGGATGGAGTTAACTTATTTTTCTTCAAATCATGCACTGAAAGTTGTCACTGGACCTGAAGGCTTAGTGTTTCGGGGTTTTATTATTTTATTTCATTTCGTTTAGTTATTCTAGTTCATATCCTTCCACAGTAGGAATCAGAGGTGCTTCTCTCAGGGCTGTGTGTTCTCCATTATGTTTGCTTAAGTAATAACTTACGGTTTCACTGTCAACGACCTATGTTTGCTTAAGTAGTTCCGTAAGGTTTCACTGTCAATGACCTATGTTTGCTTACGTAATAACTTGAGCTTTCACTGTCAATGACCTTTGTTTACTAAAACCAAGTAGGAAACTAAGGAGCAAAAGAGAGAAATTCATGATACTAATTTCAGGAAACTCAATCTTTTGTTATTTCAGAAGACTATTTTTAAGTATGTTTTTGAGGGAAAGAGGGGAGAAGTGGTCTCCTCTAGGTCTGTAAATGGTGACACAGAAACTTTTGTACTCAATATGTGATATTTAAAAGCTCTAACACTGCTCAAAGATTTTCAGGTATTAAGAAATTACAAAGCTTGGAAAATAAGAAACCTCAGCATATTCTAGTCCAGAATAGTATGTTATCATTAAAAACTGGACACTGTTCTGCCACCACCTCTCTGTGGAGCAAGCAGATCTTTCTGAGAAAGGGTCAGGAAGGGATTGGAAGCTCTTTATGCAGTTGATCCCTCTCTCTCTGCCCTCACAAAAGTCCTGCACAGCAATCCTCTGCTCTCACTGTGGATGCCCTCTAGGAAGGGAGTTTGTGGCATAAGACCCTGTCCTCCTACTTTGTTACCATAGAGGATGGGTGCTTTTCACTAGTTCCCTCAGTACCTCATGAAGCTTTTGTTCTATTGAGCCAAAAGGTGTGTTTTTCTTGTCCAGTCAGCTATTGAACTAGATTTTCAGGCATACTTAAGACAAACACTTTGTTCTTTCACATTGGGTGTTTATTACCTTGGAGAAGTGAGAAGTTCTAAAAATGAATATAAAATGATGCCACACAACCACGTTATTTTGTAAAAAAACCAACCAAACAAACAAAAAACAACAAAAAACCCAGACTCTTCCTATCTCTACTTTGTTTCAAAAACAAGTTTGTAAATTCTAATATAGTATGTGATATTTGGCAAGATAACAACATGGGTTATTACCAGTTTCATGATGCCATGAACATAATAACTAAGTTTAATGCCAAGTCATAAAGTTATATAAGAAAATACATACCAGCTCTGTGTGATACACTTTTTTTTGTTAGTATTTGCAAAATGAGTAAATACTTTCAGACCAGTATCTGAAATTTACTTTCATTTAAGGGGCCACATGTGGGTGCTCTGTGTGTGTATGTTATACATCAGTTTTTATAGTTCAGTTAATACAGGGGCTCAGTAGGAAGAATTCAATTTGCAAGTGCAGGAGATAAGTATTTTCATGTATCTATACTGCTTACTTGCAGCATCTTTAGGTGGTAAGTCAGATGTGAGATCTTTGTGAATTCCTGAAGTAAGTTAATTTGCAGGTTTTACACTGCCACGAGGTACAGCAGCATTTCAGAGCTGGGTTCCAAGCTGTAGACACAGCGCTCGCATTTTTCTGCAGGGATAGTTTGACAGTGAAGTTGGATGTATCTCATCTAGTACCTTCATGAACTGTTCTTAAAGCTGACTTCAGAGGGGATAATTTATGAAGTTACATCTTGCTCTGATGTCTTTCAGCTCTCTGAGATGAACACTTGGTAGCTTAGGGTTTGCTTTATAAGTCACCATTTGACACTGCAGAAGTTTTAAGTCAGTAAAATTAGTTTTAATTTAGGTAAATCTTCAGATATTAGGTTTATTTTCTCCATGCATTTATGCTTCGTAGTAAGACACTGCATTCTGATGCACAAAACAGGTGTTCAACTTTTATAATTCATAGATCAGTGCAGAAATAACACATACTCTGTTGCACTGACTCACACTTGGGTTAATGAAGTTTTATTTCAAAATAATTTCCCATAGCATATTAGATTTTGTACTGAAAACTTCACTGATGAGAATATACAATGTGGAGTTTCCTTGCAGTGTTCTGTTCTGTGCTTCACCCGTTATGTGCTCGGAGCTATCAAAGAAGCAAAAAAGAATTTTCATCAGAAAATATCCTTAATCAATGAAGTAAATTATAAGAAAGTGGTTTTCAGTCACAATGGGAGTAGGAGTCAAGGAAAATTACAGAGATAATAAAGAGATCACAGAGAATGAATCAACTTAGAGAAGGAAGCAAACAACTTCGAATATCATTTGTTGATAAGAAAAATGGAAAAAGCTTTGAAAGCTATTTTGCAATTCATTTAGTAGTGATTTCTCATTTTTCACTCAAGGAATGGAGCTCAGCCTTAGAGCCAATAAACAGTTTCAAACTGAAATATTTTCAATCACTTAAAAAAAAAAGATACATTTATCTGAATACTGGCATATATAATTTTAATTGTAAATTTACATTAAATTCCAGCAATGTTTAGTTAGAAAAATAATGTTGTTAAAAATAATCTACTTGTAAGTGCAAAATATAAAGATGAAGGTTGAACTGACCTGTTTAATTTTCTTTTATTTAACTAACCTTAGAAAGCTCATTCCTGAATTAAAATGTAGTGCTTGATCTGAAATAATTTTCTTCATACTTGCTTGTTTATATTATACTGTTTTGGAACTGAAAACAAATCATTTTGCTTTAAATTTGGAAATCAACTGTGAAGCTAAGAGCATGTGGTTCTTAGACAAGTCTGACACACTGCTGCCAGTGTGTATCTCAGCAGCACTGGTTCAGGATTCCCGTCTCTGTAATGAAAGCCTTCTTACCTCTCAGTCTCCCTTGATTCTATAGCTCTTCTTGTTCATTGCTGCCCAGTTTGATGCTGACTCTCAACAGAGTAAAGAAATGGCAATGAGTGCCAGCCCATAAGGAAATCCAGATTTTGTGAAAATCTCACACAACTCTTTCTGGGAAGCAGCAAATATGGCAAATTTTGGTAGATCTGAGAAAAATAGTTGTTTCTAGACATATTAAAGGCTATTTTTTCCTTCAGAAACAGCACATGTCTTTTAAAATGTGTCATTTAAAAATGAATCATAGAATAGTTTGGGCAGGGACACCTCCCACTAGAGCAGTGCCTAATCTAGCCTGTCCTTAAACACCTCCAGAGAGGGTGCATCCACATCCTCTCTGGGCAACCTGTTCCAGTGTCTCACCACCCTCACAGTAAAATGAAATTAGTGTTTGTGAGGTCTGCAGCACTGTGAAGTAGTTACTGGAGCCTTCCCATTGACTGTGGCATTCCACCAATTCTTTGAGAGAGCATCTTCTTAACGCATGGAAAACACTTCAGTTTTAGAATTTGTGGCATCAGTTCCAACGCCTTGACATACTAAACTGTGCAGCAGAACTTGGTGAGTTTATTTACCATCCTAAAATCCTACTGAAACTGGAACAAGGGAGTAGAGCTTCATTTGGGTGAGGAAACTGAATGCTCCAGTTGAAAGCATTTGGTGATGCATGTTGCATGGAGAGCTCAGCTCCAAGTCTGAACTATCAGAGGAAGAAAAGCAGAGGTACTGGTGTTGTGTATGGCTGTGGGGATCAGACCACTTTGGGACAGGAGGATGTTGCTGAGAAGCTCTGAGCAATCATCTGCTTATCTTGGGGGGTTCTGCAGGAACTTCACAGCAAATTAGGAGGCTTGGCCAAGGAGCAAAGCAGTTGCTATTTTAAGCTGACTAAATTCCTTTTGTTCCTTCTTTCTTGGGATAGCTCCCATATGGGAGGATTTGAGCTTCTTTTACCTTTCTTGTAGGCTTCATTTTGAATATTAGTGTTTTGTACAAATTAATTTTTAAATTATATTTTAAAAATCCAAAACAACTCAAAAATTAGTAAGAATTCTGAAATATTCTTGACTTCACTTGTGTCTTTCTAGAATTATCTGTTTAGCTGCCTTACTGACAGATTCCTACTAATGGTATAAGAAATGCCCTAATAAAGGAGAAGCTACTAGTAAAGGTGCTCTTATAACAGATTTTGGATGCAATTGGCAGTATTTAGGTTGCCAAAAGAGAGAATCACTTTTTGTTCTCTTTGGCAAACTACATAAAGCAGGAGATCTGATTTTCATGCCTGTAATTGCTCTTGAACTCTGCAGCAATTAATACCTCAGCACTCTGGAAAATCATTCACCAAGTAGTAAAATGAATAACGTGCTTCATCTTTATACTGCTGTCAGGAAAAGCCCATGTGCCTGTCTTTCTGGCAGTATAGCAGATATTAGTGGTAGATAGCAGCATTAATAACATTAATGAGAAGCCCTTCTATTCCAGCATTATTTGCCTCAAGTTCTGTTTATGTTTAGTGTGTGATGACTTTGTTGTCATATTTCCCCTCTACTCCTACCATTTCTCATAAAAGTAACAGAGAATTAGCTTTCAGTCACAAACTTCACTTCTGATGTCTTTCCTGAGAAAACAGGGGATAGCAATATCCTTTTTTTTCAATTTTCTCATTCTCATTGGAAATTGTGGTGGTTATAGTTTTCTCCACTAAGTTTCTTCAGGCTCACAGAAACTTCCTCTCACTTTAGACTCAGGGTTTTGTATGTATTTACAATTGTTATGACAGAGCACATGTTTTGCCAGCACATAGTGATTCATGTTCTTCCAGCTTTCTTCTATGGAGCAGTGCCCCCAATTAATTTTCCAAAGCAGAAAATATATTAATTTGTGGCAGAAAATATAGAAACTGGCAAGACGAGAACCTGTAATTAGAGAACATTCTAAAAGCTGAAACAGCTTCACACCACAGTTTCAGTTCTCTACTTGCCACAGTGAAATTAGTGTAATTAGAATGTTGAAAGATGTTACTTCACTTCTCAGTCTTATCTTCAGTTTATTTTAAATGTTTGTAGTTGCATGTTTTCTATCATTCGTTTCATGAAAGCTTCATATAAAAAGGCTTATATAAAATGTGTTTTCAGATTCCAGGAAAGTATGCACAGGACAGGAACGGAAACCCTACAAATAATCAGAAAATAGAAAAAATTTTGATCCTTCTGTGTTTCTCTTAGTGATGGAAAGGCAACAGCAAGCCATAAACACAATTCCTACTGCTGTGACTGAAATCCTGATTGTAATGCCTGTTTGTTACACTGAATCAATCACTTCTTGCACTTCATCTGCCTTAAGTTATTTATGTTAACTTGTGCAGATTGTGTGTTTGGCTGAGGGCTGTATATACTCAGCTGCTATGAAGTTACAGAAGTAAGGTTTGGACAGTCAAGAACTGTTGTCTTATGTCACTGACAGATTATTCAACGCAATCCTTTTGAAAGATGAGAATAGAAAAATGATAATAAAGACAGATGTAGTCCTCCCAGGATATTAGAAAGGTGGAATCACAGCTAGTAAAGAGTTTATCTTAATATAGTTATGAAAAAATTATGATAAGCACAGCTAATTATGATAAGCAGCTAAAACCTTGCAAAGCACATGTGTAGTAGCTGAGGAAACAGTTTCATATGTAGTAATTTCTAGAAATGAAATATTATATAGATGCACAAGTTCTTACTAAATCAAGCTTTCTCTGTTCTTAGAGTTTTCTTTAGAACAACCAAATAATAATATACCACTAAATAAATCCCTCAAATTTGTTGTTAATACTTCATTGCCTCCAGGTAGCACACCAACATAGCATCCACTCCTTAGTGAAGTAATTCAGATGTCAGTAACCTGGCTATTTCCAGACCCTTGTTGATTTACAAGGAACCCAAGACAATTTTTTGAATGTGAATTGTAAAAAGTAGCTGTGGTGAGATGGGTCCCTACATAATGCATTCAGTCTCTGCTCATGCTTGAGGCTTATCTGTTTTCCACCTACAGCTTCAGAGAGAGAAAGTGGGAAGATAAGCTAAGCCCTTGAGATTATTATATGCTGAGGGAAAGAAGAGAACAAGAGCAAAACATAGCTCTTGGTGGTTTACATTTTTTCCTTCTGCTGAAGGGTGCTGTTAGAAAATACATTTGACTCCACTGGTAAGATTCAGTTACAGGAGTCAGCGAATGACAAGGACAGTGAATAGAGAAAATATTCTCTGAAAAATGGATGACAGTCTAAAGAATTACTTTTCTTCAAACTTCCAAAGAAGCAGAAGGGTTTATATTTAGCATACACTATCATACATATGGAGGAAATAAAATCTGCTGATACCTTTTCATAGTTCGTGTCCTGCTTTCAAATGTTTTTCTCTTTGCCTCATCTTAATACTAACAATATTTAATGATGGAGTTACCCATTTGTATCTCAAGGTGCTTCCTTTGGTTTAATATTTATCAAGCAGTTGCATATCTAGTTCTTGTTTGTATGTGCAAACATGTCTGTACAATGCATACTCAACATTATAAGATGATCACAATATCATAGCCAAAGCAATGAAATGTAAGTAGGAAGCTCTCAGAAAGCTGCTAGTGTAGTGCAGATTTGGCAAATTTTCCTCTGCAGACATAATAAATAGGAAAATACATGAGTAGAGCTCTGACCTAGCTGATGCAAATGGCAGATGCTCTGATTTAAGTGGAGACGAGTTTTCACACATTATTATTCCACAGCAAACTTTTATTATCAGCGTGGTTTTATCAATGTGCTTTGTGTGCTTGTATGCATATTTATGATTTTCTCCAGTGATTCTGACTTAAACATATACCAGCTCAGCCCTGTGGGTTTTGGTCATTGACCTCAATGGATCAGTTATGTTTCTAGACATCAAAATTCTTGTTGTAATTGTAAAACAGCTTAGGTTAGCAAATTCATGACAGCTATTATTCCCAGATAATAGTGTTCCTAAATTGAAAATGCTGCAAAACCCCTATTGTGTGTGCTCATATTTAGCTCTCAAAACAGCTTGGGTTGATTCTGATAATGGAAATACATGTTTTAAGTTGCAGAACTGACAAATGAATGTTGTAAAATGGCAGGACTTAAGTAATGTTTGTAAGTGATAGGCCACTGTTGTGCAGTTCCAGTTTTATTTACTGTAATCATTTAAACCATCTTTGTCATACGGTGTCATTTATCCTGAAGCATTTAGAATCTAAAATTTGAACTATTTACAGTAACAATTTATCTTACCTGAAATGCAGAAGTCTCTGGGTATAATGTTAACAAGAAGATAACAATGCTACTTCGTTCTGATAAGAGCTAGTACTGGATTCAACCAGAACTGCAGGGGAGTGCAGAACTACTGGCATGTTTGCCAAAGTTGTAAAATGATAAATTGAGGAAGGTTAATACTTCTTTAAAAATTAAGAATACTGTTATAACCTTCTTAATAGCCCTCTGGTCACTAACTGAAATGTGTATCAAGCCAACAATGCAGTACTTATGAATTCTCTCATCTCTCTGTACATTGAGCTGTTGAGATTTGACCCAGTGGGTAGAATGCCACCATGATAAATGTTTCATACATTTCTCTCACTGTGTCAACTTATGCTGTGGGTTTTTTTCCATCTAAGTAAAGCAACTGCTGCTTAGTTTCAGAGGGCTGACAAAACTGCAGGACAAAAAACCAGTAGTTCAGGAGATATTTTCTTGATATATCAAAACTTTGTGGTTTTGGCCCACTGAAAATTATAGACAAAATGCAACCACTAATTGGTTTCTCCAAGAAAAGGAAGGGAAAATAAAAAAAACCAGCCCAAACCTTATGAAAAGTTTTTTACAATCCTGCCATGCTTTGCCTCTCTTTGACTAAGCATTTGGCATTCTTCATAAGATGTTGTATTTGGTACAATTTCAATTTGAGAGAATTACTGCCAACCTCCTTAACCAATGTGAAGAGTGCCTTCCTTCCCCGCTCCCTCTGTTCTTGTGACGAGACTAACCTTGCTGTGCAGGGGTTGGTGGCATTTGCATGTGGAAATGCACTAATATGGATGTTTTTCTTTGTGTGTGCATCCTTGCAGTGTTGTATACCAGGATGGATTTTATGGTGCAGACATTTATGTAAGTATTCATTGATGTGCATGCTGTCCTTGTACATTACCAGAGTCATTCTTTTTACAAGTTTGCTGCCTAGCTTGACTCTGTTTTGTCTATTTACCATCCCTTGCCTGTCAGAAAGAATTGAGAAGAATATCTCTCACATTGGAAGACCTTTCTGTTCATTGCATCTATCATTGTTCAGTGGAGCTGAATTAACTCTTCAATCAAATGCTGAATGAATGCAAAAAGATGTGAAAAATGGCTGTATGCGTGTGCAGGGGTGTCTCCCTTCAAAATCAAAATTCAAAGAAAAAATCAAAACAAAAGCTCATTTCTAAAAATCGAGGCAAGCTGGGTGTTAGAAACAGCTGAAAATACTTTATGGAGGGACAGAGATTTCCCAAATCCAGGCAATTTTTGGTATATGGATATGTGTTAGTTTTATGGTAATAGCTGATCTAAGTTACACAGAAGGTTTAAAGATACAGCTATGATTAGACTTTCATCTGCTCTTTCAAAATCCACTTGTTTCAATTTACAATGAGTAGAGACTGCTCATGATATAAGAAGTTACTATATATTTAGTAAGGATGTATAGAGCAAGATCCATAATTACCTACTTCACCTCAGTAGTCACCAGTTCACTTTTAAATACTTTTTAAAAAAAATTTCTTATGTAAACTTGAGGATTTTACCTTGAATGTGTACCAAGTGGCTACTAGCATCTGAGTTCACAAGAGGTTTCAGATAGTTGAAGCTGAACTTCACTCTAAAATAATTCATTCATATATTCTATGTGCAGATGTAAAATATTTTACCAATATTCCAGTAATCTTTCACATTTGTTATTATTTTGATACAACAACCTGTTCTCAATTTACAGGTATCCTCTTTATTTTATCAGATAACTTTCTTGAGTCCACTTGTACTTCACTGATGAGATAGGGATGGATGAGTTGAAATTGAAACGGGTATTAAATATTCAACAAGTGGTGCTAGAATACACTCCCAGTATTCATTATGAAGCAATCTTTTAGAACTATTTCCAAGCAAAGATTTTTAAAAATTGTTTAAATAAAGAAGGAAAACTATTTGAATGTGCAGATGAAATAGGTTTTGTTTTTCTGATGGAGGTAGAAAGAAACTGATACTTATCTGAAAACTAATTTGTACATATTAAAAATATATTTAAAATAGCTTGAGTCAAAATTTTCTTCCTAAGTGCTTAACTTAAGCACTTAATGATGTTATCATTGTTTGAACACATTGTTTACAGCACATAAGAATCACACACAGGATTACTCAAGTGTAGTGTGCTGCTCTCATCTCACCTGAACACATTGCTGCTGAAGTTTGAGCTATATAGACATTATATTACTTCAAGTGTGGTTTCCAGTTTTCATATTTCTTCAGTCTGTCAAAGGATGTGAGATCCAGTTTGTTCCATTTACCCACCCAAATACCTGAAGGGCAATGAGACATCTTCCATAGGATTGCTCAAAGTGGGAACTAGATGTTAATGGAAAAGTTCTATTTTGGAACCTGAATAACAGGATTATCTCTTTTGGTTATTGACACCATTATTTTTAGATGGCCTCACTCTCTCTCACAGACTTGAATGTTTGATTTCCAATAGGAAAGTGGTTTCAATGAGGAAAGTACTGAAGAAATTACTAATTTCTAGTATAGTCTCAGCTTTGTGGTCCAGCGTGGTCATGTTAGTTAGAGAATGGAATGACCCTACTGGTGCATTGGTTTTCACTCTGTTGCAGCTTTGTGTTTCTGGTGGCATTTCTGAGTTCTCTTAGTGCAGATGATGTTTACCTTAACAGCATTTGACAAATTAAAACACCTTTCTGGAAATATATTTGATTCTTTTTTTTTTAAATAATGGTCAAAGCTTCCTATTTTTTCACTTTTGTTCTTTTGTGCATATAAAATATTCTGCAGAGGAGGAAGACAGGGATAGAGAGAACTGGCATTAACCAGAAGAAACCTTACATTTCACAGTGTATTAGTTCTTAGTGTATGGGTTTGCAGTGGGCAAGTTATTTATTAAATCTCAATTGATTATGACAGTTCTACTCAGCTTTTCAGTTTAAATGCAGAGCTGAAGCTTTGTGAAAGAACAGGCAATTTGTGGCAAAAAAGGAGAAGAAACAGTTAAACAATATGGATTTAAATTGTAGATTGAAATGAAAGGAACCTTAAAAATGCCACACAAAGCAACACAAAAGAAATGCAGTACTAAAAAACTAGACCAAAAATATTCAGCTACAAGTGTATCAAAGTGGATTTCATTCTGATATGATTGCATTGGGTATCAACAGCAACATGGGCCATGCTAATCTTTTCTTACCCAGTTATCAGCACAGCCTTTGGTGGCTAGAGTTTGTGGAAAGGGAGGAGAGAAGAAAGTGAAAGATGCTGTTTGGGTGAAAACTGCAGAATGAAATAGCCAGAGGAATCGAAGAGAACAGGAATATAAAAATAGGTGTAAAGCCCAAAATGAAAAATCAACAGCCACAATTCTAGATGTAATATAATATATTCTGTATTTCATATAGTTCTATATGAAATGTAATAATGCTTTTGAAATCGCTGAGCTATTGAATTCTTTCTTAAATGCGCCTTTGAGTAGGAAAAATAAATTAGATGATTAGGAAGTAAGGAAGACCTTTTAAAATTAAGTATTGATTCACTAAGAGAAAAAGTCATTAAAAGAGAATTAAGGTTGCCTGCCAGCGAATATAGAAGTTTTTAGATGAAGATTGACACCTGTGAAAATAAAAAAATAGACTCCAGAAAATGAAGCAAAAATAGTAACAGACAGAGAAATGTGCAGTTAGAATAATCGCTCTACACTACTGCTCTGCTTTATCTTAAAGACATTGGATTTTTTTAACCATTGTCATAAAGAATGTTTTCAGAACATGTCAGCCTTCAATTTGCACCTAAAATGCGGGAAGACAAAGAAATACGGGAAACTTCCAAACTCATCCCCAGCTTCAGAATTCCTTTGGTAAATGTACCATGTATGTTAGTCAACCTTATTATTGATGGCAAGATTTGTTAGCCTGTTTTCAGGATTCTGGACCTGTGATGCTGCAACTGGGAAAAGTTCATGACAACATGAGTTTAAGGTCTTTTTTTTTGGTGAGCTTTGAATTAAGTGTAAGGGAAATTTTTTGTCATTGGTGGTATGGAGCGAAATTATCAATAGCTACTGCCATTATTTTTAGCTCAAAGGTGGGCTGATACTGAGGGTGGAGCATGTATTTATTTTACAAGGAAAAAGCAGATATAATGTTCTATGTTCCCTTGATGCGAGGTGGGAGTTGATGTAGTCAAATACCCTGAAAGAGATTGTTCTAATGGGAAAGGCAAGGATATACAGTTAGAGCTGATCTCTTTCTTGAAGTACCAAAGATTATTCTGTTTTGTAAATGAAAGGATGTACCATTGCCTGTGGCTTACAGTAAGGGAATGAGAAGCAGAGATTTTTCAAGGGCAAAAGAATCCACAAGGAGCTGTGGGTAGTTCTACCAAGTGCTCACTGCATGATACCTTCTCAAAAGTTTTGAGATCTAATGATGTAATGTCTTTTCACTGCTCTGATCTTCACTTGTGAAAGAAACAGTACATTTAGAAAAATGCTGGATTAGTCCTGGTGATTGCATTTGGTTGGAGTTAGAACATATTTGGATGCATTTCCAAGATCTCTGAGGCAACAGATTTCACTGGGAGGACAATACAGCAATAACACAAACTTTTCACACAATCCTTTTCAAAAGCTGACCAAGCAAAAAAGTCACTCAGTCTAAGTTTTACTCTGTGAGCAGAACAAATACTATTTAAACCTAAATATCTTATGAGTGGAGGAAGAGGAAATGACTCCAACATTCTATATTCTGTAGGGTAGGGTATAATTTCTCCGTAACACTATTTATAGCTAATAAGGGAAGTTTAATTTGCAGTACTAGAGAAAGTTTTGAACCTTGATAAATTTATGTTCACAAAATACTTTGAGATCCTGGAGTGAGAGGAATTAAAAAGTGAGGAGAAATAATTCTCAATATTATTAATAGAATAATAAATGTGTCAGTAATAGGAAGAATGTAACAAAAAAAGTTCCCACCACTTAAGCTCACTTAGTTTTGTCTGAATCTGCAATAAGCAGTCAGTCCATCTGAGATTAAGATAAGAAAAGTAATTTAGGTATAATAGAAGGAGATGCTCACATCTTTACAGAGCTTTGTAATCTATAGCTGTGTATGACTCATTTTTGTGGAAATTAGTACAGTTATACAGACTTTACTTAGAAATTCACATGCATTTTATTTTCTGATACTTTTTATTTTATGTTATCTAAAAAGTATGTGATTTCTTTCTGGAATTGATGAAGATTTGTGTATAACAATTGGCTACTGATCTCTGATGGATCCCACGGCTCTTTTTCAATTTGCCCAACCCACAGAGATCTATGAAGCATTGAAAGGAAAATGAGTGGATTTGGCAAATTTGTCTTAATTCTTTCCTTAGATCTTTCTTTCCAATTCTTTCCTTACTCATTCAAATCATTATATTTCTGTTTCTTTGTAGAGCAGTACTGCAAGAGCCTGTGTAATAAGTTACCAGAGGTACAACATTAGTGATTGATAGAAAACACTCATTATGCTGAGCATAGACTCTTGTAAAATCATCCTAATAAGTGATTATGCAAGAGCATGTCTTCTCTGTGTAGAAATAACAGTATTCTACCTGTTGCATTTTATTTTCCAAATTCTGTCACAAAATCACAGATATTTTTCATATCCTATGAAGTACAACAGTTACTGTTGTGAGTGTCCTGTTCAATACTTTATGCCAGTGAGATTGTGTTTTGCCTCTGTGCTTCATTTTTTAAGACAACTTAATCTGCTGTAATGTTTTGTTATTGTTGTTTTGGAAGTAGCAAATATGGGAGCACAGATAAGGCAGTGACATTTTTTCATTATTTTAGCTGAATTTATTCTTTCAAAGTAGTGATTTTTCAGTAATCCAGTCAGGTACTTTGTTTGAATGTACAGAGTGAAGGGGTAAAAAACATTCCTAAAACATTTCTAAACCAGGAACTGATAATTGCTATCTAGTTCTATGAAATATCATAATTTTGTAATTATCTTGCAACTCAGTCTAAGGCATGAGTATAAAGCTTTAATGCATTACTCAAGATATATATGTAGTGGATATTATGATATTAAATCATTACATGAGCTGGTGAGAAACTGATTTTCCTGTTAACCAAATGATTGCTGCATTTTAGTTCTCCCAAGAATTCAGGCAAATTCAACAACTTTGATCTCTCTTTATTTTTATTGCTTTGGACTCAGTCTTTCCAGGATTCTTACAAATGTCACACTGAGCATCTTAATCAATTTTGGAGTTGAACTTCATTTTTCAGCAGCAATTTTTTGATGAAAGCAGATCAAAATGTAAACATAAAAGGAAAGTAGCTCTTAAATTTAGGAGCTATAAAAGGGTGTGTTTTAACAGACTAATTTTTAATGATATTTAAATAAAGGGGAAAAAATCTTCACATCCACAGAGTTAAGACCAGCCAGGATGTGAACAGTCCATCTCATTTTTGTTGGATTAAGAACACTGAGACATTGATACTTCTCATGGTGGTCCAGTCTTAGTTCTGTGCCACAGGGGGGAACGTGGTGTGTGTAGCTGGATTGAAGTGAAGAGACTCATGTGTTTAAATAAGGGGGTTTAGAAATAGTCTACAGGTCAAGCAAGGGAGTGGTGTGGTGAAGGGAATTGTGTTCTACTGCAGAATGTCTGGTAGCCTGCTGCATGTTTTCAGGCCTGGGTAATGAAAACAGATTTCTTATCTTCTTTGTACTTGTACCATTTCTACTCCCTAACATGAGCACCCAGGAAAAAAAAAAAGAAGTAAGGGAAAGGGGGAAAAAAGTGCTATATTTAGCCAATAAAAGCCAGGAAGGGAGAAGAGATAAGTTTCTATAATCTCTCACCTTCCTCATTGTAGCCCAACTCAGCCCAAGTGTGTAGCTTGTGTTAGCACCTCCCTGCCTCAGAGTTAGTTTAGTAGTTCAGTTTGCACTTGGTGACATTATTTGACATCCAACGGCCTGCATGCACATACCTGCAAGCAATATGTGCCCGAGATATGGTTTTGACAGTAATAGCCTTTTATTGGTATATAAAAAAATCAAATTATCTGAAATGAGAAAGTATTTTGTTTCAGTGCCTCTGCACTTGCCTGGAGAAGCAGCTTGCTGGAAAAGAGAGAGCTGCTCTAGTATTTCAAGCCCCCCTGCTGTATTCTAGTGCTTGTGTGACACAATTGCTGCTGGCAGGGGGCTGACCAGGAACAGGGAGGTAAATGGACTCTTCTCTGTGTGAGCACTTGAAAAAAAATCAGATAGACTGTTCCTTAAGTAAGTTGGCAATTCAAAGCCCGGAGCTTCTAATGAGCTGTCGGTGTATGTAAAACACACGTTTATTCTTAGGGTGATGAGGCATTATCATCTGAATGATTGATATCCAAACCCAAGCTGCTTCAAATCTTCTAAGCAAAGAAAGGTTTGGGCATGTTAGAGTTGGAAGTGATTCCACCTAGTAGAGCAGTAGAAGGGGAAATAGCTTGTAAAAGTAGTTGAAATTGCTTTTCTGAAAGGAGTGAAATTTTATTCATAAAATCTAAATAGATTCCTCACAAAAGTTTGTGCAGGAAAAATGTACTACTATTACAGTAAAGGCTGACACGTCACAGGCTATTCTTCATGTTCAGCAAAATCACTTGTGTACATGCAGCCTTCCAAAAAGAAAAAAATTAAGAAAGAAGTCCATTAAAGTGAACACATTAGCAAAAGAGTGAATCTTATTCAAAGCTGAGTGATCTGATACTATCTTATTTAACTCTTTGTTAAGGTGGGGAAGGCAATACAAATGTCCCCTGTCCCAGAGGATTATGGGGTGGTGAATTCTAATTGGGGTATAAATCGTGTTTGTATTATCTGTGGAGACTGGCCTCTGTCTGTTAATTGGCATGCTGTGATCATTTTGCAATGGTTGATATAACACCGTGGTCCATTGAACAGGAAGCTCTGCTGTTTTCACAGTTTGATAATCAATGCATCACTGCACACAATTCCCTTCCAATGTGTGTTTGTTTGTCCTGTTTGCTTAATTGAACAGCTGCAATTACTGTTACATATAACTGAATGTTAATTCATGGAAGAAGAGAATTTTGCTTCTTCATTATAATTCTAAGTATAAATTGGAAGCATATGTAACATTAAGTGTTAATTGAGTGCGCAAATTCATAGGCTTAATCAAGCAGACATGATAAATTGTATTTTGTACAAAAAAAGAACTGATTATTAGTTGAGTTGAAGTTCAGCATTGCATTATAAATATAGGTACACTTCATTCATAAGAGCAGTTGAAAACTTGTGCAAGAATACAGCATTGTCTTGTCAAAAGAACATTGATGAATAGTTTGTTGCTTTCTCCTGATCTCTCTGGGATGAATCTTAACGAGTACAATGATGAATGTTGCTTGAAATATTTCCTCTGTATTTAACCCCTCTGACTGAACTTACAGCATGGCAGTGCTCTTTCAGTTGTTACTAAATTTTGCTAAATGTTTTTTAAGGTTCTGTAGCAACCCAGTTAGAGCATGAGTTTGTGTTTCAGGGTGGTTATGCTGCCTACCGGTATGCCCAGCCTGCCACTGCCACTGCAGCCGCCTACAGTGACAGGTAAGGCCACATTTACTGCTCATAAATATTTGACCAGTGGAATTTTGAAGATGATTCTATAAATTTGCCTTGTTGAAGTCTCATAACTGTCTTGTTGCTCTGCAGATAACTGTGATATCCAAAGCAGGCTGGTTTATTATAATCCATGAATAGCCATAAATTGAGAGATTTTAGGCCTTAATTAAGAATCAGGAATGAGATGTGCACATTCCCAAGCTGTAGATCATCCAGTTAATGTCTCTGACCCTTGTACAAAGTAGAGAACTATATGTACAACTTCATGATGATCTGCTGCTAAAGATCCTTATTTGTCCTATTATTTTGGGTGATTTAGAACTTGAACCTATTGAGTGCCCTCAATTCTCATTGACATTGGTTTAGTCAGTAGAAACTGAGAACAAACTGTGTCTAAGCTTCAACTAGCCAAGGCAAAACAATCTTTTTTACATTTGCTTTCTTTCCAGGCATTTGATTTTTTGCAATACTGGAAAAAAGCCCAGCTATTATTCTTTTGCTCTGTATCTTTATCCTCAAAATGGAACCACACTTGGTGGAAACAATGACAGGAATAAAACATTATTAAAATCTGCTTAAGAGAAACATGCAAAGACTTAACTTAAACTAAAGGCAATGCCACATAAATTAACTTGTCCTCTTGCAAGTTGGAAATTGAGAGCCCTTTGAAGTCAGTGTCTAGATTGCTGTTGACTTTAGTAAGAACACTATTTTTGTCAAATTGCATAAAATGAAGTCTTTGCAATGATTGGGCATCATTTAGTAAGGAAAGAATATCCTGTGTTTTCTTCACAAACTGTACCTTTAATATTTATGCTGTCTTTAACAGTTTTCAAGTACAGTCACAAAGAGAGGATTTACATTGTGAAAGACAGATCCATTTATATATTTATCTTCACAAACGCAGTGAGAAGTAAGGTCATACTCCTCAATTCTCATGTAAGAACATTGGAGATAATTTCTGAAGTCTTGAATGCTTATGGAAAATTTATTTGGAGGCTAAATTAGACATTTGAAAATATTTCAATTTCTTCACAAAATCAACAGATTAAGACATTTCAGTGAGCTATTTCTTAGATTGAAGTGCTGTTCATGGATTCTGTATTTTTAGAACAAATTACCATGGTATGAATGTTACAATGCTATGCATGCATATTTGCCTTTCAAGTGCTTTTTCTGGGTGATGAGGATATATTTTTTAAAGTCATGTGAATAAAATAATTTGCATGTATGGGCTGAGGCATGCTGTGTCAGACAGGTAAGCAAGTTACTTTCTATCAATTTTGGTCAGTAATATCAACTAGATTTGTGCTGTATGCACTTTGTTGGCAATGTACTCTTTCTACTTAGGGTAACCTACATGGGTGAAGTGCTACTCAGTAGTTTCATTTCATTTCCACAAAGGTGTGTTAGCATGTCGCAGCTCTAGTCTTTTTCTGTGAGCTTTCAATGCAAAACAATTCCTGCTTGTGAAAACTAAACTGAGAGAACAAAATTCTAAATAACCTCCTGTGATTAGGAATTTTTTGCCAGATATCATTCAGGTGTCCCTGGATCATTTTGTTAGGATGTTTATTCCTATGAATAAATGAATCTCTGAAAACCCGTATGTAATGTAGAAAAACTGAAGAATATCAAGGCGACCTTTAAATGCTTTAATTATGAATTAATGTACCTTCTCATAAAACAAATCAAGTGTTGTAAGGTGAAGCATCAGTTTGTGGCATGTTCTGCTATGGGTAGTGAGTCAACATGGCTAAGAACTATGCTGACAAAAACAGTTAGGGATTTCTCTAAGAAGATAGTTCTCTTTAAAGCTGTAAAGGAAACTTGAGATGGCATCAGTAGTAATGCAGTCATTACAACCCTTAATTATATATTTTTTAAATGTCTAATTTTCAGATACACTTTGTCTATAATTAGAATTGTAATAACCTCTTTGCTTGCTTAACTTTAAATATTTTAAATGAATTTTATATCTTTTGGATTTTTTTTAATTTAGCTTCTCATTTTAAATGTGGTTAACCCTTATCTTCAATCTGCTTCCCCCAGATGAATATGGTTTCTTGTCTTAATTACAAATACTGTAACTGAATGTCTTTATAGGAGAATCCCAAAACTAGGATAAACAATAAAACAAATCTGCTCTAAGATTTCTTTGCATTATGGGAAACGATGTGCAAACATGGATACCTCTGATTAGCCATAACTGCAGTTTGCTGAGTTTACCTTTTCATTCACTTTTTAATGAATTTAATTTCGCAACTTCTATGAATTCCTAGGATTGAAAGCGTTACAAGCAGCAGTACTGAACTGTATTTCATCTTCACAGTGTAGTAATCATCTGCTGGCCTCTGAAAGGAGAGAGGTTTCCACATCTCCTTATACACTGCTCTCATTTACTCTTGATTTGAGCCCCTATTTAATTTAATCAGGCATGAAATATATTTACTTTTAAACAATGCCCAGAAAAATGAAGGGAGGACCAATGAGTATGTGCTATTGTACTAAGCAGTGGCATATCATGGAAATATTACTTCATATTAAATTAAAAAAATATAAAAAAGCTTTATTTTTTTTTTATCACAGTACGTACACATGATGAATTGCATTGGTCCATATTTGACATGTTGTGTAAGTCAGGAGATGAAAAGAGGAAATCTTTAGATTGGAGACATGTTTTGGTAAATTACAAATAAAGGTTAACAGAAAGATTTGGGACTCTGGAATCAATACACCAAGTCAATGGATAACGATCACTGTAAGAGAGCTCTATTGTGAAGAAATGCAATGGTATCCTTGTTTGTCACAGCTAGAAATATTGCTGGAAACAGGCAATGAACAGATACATAGGGGAGAATCAAGTGGCAAGGAAAATTCTTGAAACAAATCAAGAGAAACCCCTAAGTGTTTGTTAAGACTATCATGTACTGTTAAAAACAATTTCACAGGCAGACCTTGCAGATTTCTCCAGTAATTTCTTAGAATTGAAACCAACAAAACAAACAAAAACGTATCTTTTGCTTTATTTACAAAGAAATATAATAAATGAATACAACTTTAAAATAGGATTTTTATGTTCTGTAATTTATCACCATGCTAAATTACACTTCAAGATCTGAAGCTTTTTGGAGAGGTGGATCAAAAAGTTCATGTTTGACTTCTGAATATTTAAAGTAGTTCTGATAAATTTTCCAATCCATGTAATTGACAAAAGGGGACCGAGTGGTCTGTACATGTTCTTCACCATTCTGGAGCTTTGCCTGCTAAAACTCAGAATGTTTGGGGGAAAAAAAGCCTGTGAGGATGGGCAAAGTGCTCTAAATCAGATGATAATTAAAAGTATGTGCAGCTTTTATTCATCCCTTGTGCAATATTTTTAAAAATATACCTAAAAATATAGCTGTTACATTTCTGTCCAAGTCTGAAGCCAGAGAAACTAGCAGAGTTATCAAGTTTTGTATTGATGAGGTAGAACAAGTCAAAGCATGGCAGTGGGGCGTATTGTCATTTTGTCATTGCATGTTCACTTGGTGTTGCTAGTATGTCTGTAATGCTGTATTGGATTTGACAGATCCATCACATAGCTCAGTGAATGGCTTGCTTGAATTAAGCCTATGGGCAGACCTTATTCACATTGATTGGCTATTGGTTTTGTGTTTTATAATTTGATTATTGCATCTTCGATTGGAGTAAGAAAAATGTTCCTTTCTTGCACATTAGCTTTGTCAGCTGTATTTATGAAAGTGTCTGTGGTAGTATAATAAACCAAACCCCAATAAGAGCCAACAAGCCTTGTCTGAAAGGTAGTCATTTCACTTGTATTGCTTGCTAACCCTGTTATACTTAATAATGATAATTATGTGTGTTTATATATGTATGATTGTGTATTCATATATATACACACATTCCCCATCACCATCACCCACTCCCACATGTACCTGCACACACACATGTGCTCACACAAATACACACCTACAAAGGTCTTTTATTCTTGAAATAATTCCCATTTTCTAATGCAGTGTCAAATTCAAATCCTACTAGAAACAATGGGAACATTCCCATTGACTTGTTACTGGATTAGATTCCTCATCACTGGAAGCTGAACACTTTTTTTTTTCCCCCACTAATAATTTTTTTTATGTATGAAGGTATATTCCACTAACACATAACACTTTGTAGTACAGAATTTTTTTTTCACCAACAGTTTGTGTTACGTGTTTTGTATTCATACATAGGATTTTATGTGAAATTGAGACAGGAGATTATTTCATCACACATCAAAGTTGTGTGTTTTCCAGATCTGAAATCTGACTCCCATGAAAATCCTGATAGTCTACTAGTTCACATTTCTAATATGTGGGGGATTAATTTTTGTCACAGTATCAGCACCTACATAGTTATAATTTGTGATATTTTCCACTTCTCTCTGGGCAAGTAGTTGAGACTAATATTTAATATTTGTGGTCAGAGTATCCTAAAATCAAATAGGTGCAAATGTTATTGGAGACATACTCATTAAAGAATGAAAAAAATGGAATGAAAATGAAATGCCCGAACTATAGAATGCAAACTTCTGTAGATGTGATATTTTTGTGTGTTGAAGCCTTTAAGGTCTTCTATTGTAAATAAGCAATGCAAATTACTGTAGTTTTATTCAAATTATTTTCTCCGATTGAGGATCTCACTAGTGATATGTACTAAAAGTTAAGGGCTTTGAGAGCATATAAAATATAATAGCATCTGCAGTCAGAACTTAGTCTTCCATTATAGAAGGAAAAATATCTTAAAATTTACTTCATTTCATGATTGTACTTTTTAGGATTTATTAAAAAGAGCTTCTGTATGCTGTTTTAACTACTAAAGTGATCAGGTTGGAAGAAGAAAATGAAACAAAATAGGAATAAATTTACTCCTCTACTTGCAGTTGGAACCTTCAGATCTTTCTGAATTTTGCTGTACAAGTTGAATCTTGAGCAATGGAGAAGTTCTATAGCCCATATCCTGAGCAACTCAAAATTTAGGAATGAAAAGAATCAGTTAGTATCTTGACCAGGTACAAAGGTAGTGTTTGGCTGGTGTAACAGCAGTGATACAGCATATGTCTGATGCTTCCATTCTTCAAACACTTAGGTTTGATTTGATGACACTTGGTTTAGATTTGACTGGATTTCCTCTTTGGTAGTTTAAGCTTTTTTATTCCCCAGCTTTGCAAATAAAAATCATTCACTTCACTGTTGCAGTGAGCTAATGAATTTGGGCATATATCTATGAGGCTTGTATGTCTTTGTATGTCTACCTGATCTGTGGCAAACTGCAGGGTCACTGGCATCATGTTAATATTTCATAATCCATATTCATCCCTCGGATCTCAGGCCAAGGAATGTCTGGAGTATTTGACTCTTTTTCTAGGCAGAACAGTACCTCTTAGTGAAGGAATTCAAAAGTTAAAGTAGATTATTATGTATAAAGAGAATGTAGTACGTAAAAATATAGTCCAAGAGTTTAAAACACTCTGAACAGAGAACTTCATGTAAAGTAGTTTGAAAGGAATTTTCTGAAAGAAGAATGCATTGCATACAGATCTTCTAATTGTTTAAATATGGTTAATTCTAAAGTATTGTAAATATACTGCTTTTGGGGGGAGACATGGGGAGTCATGTTAATATAGGAAAACATGGCAAAAATTACATTTCATAACAATAAATCTACAAAGTCCAGAAAGCTGTTTTACATACTTTGATGTTTTGATACAGTTTTGATATTTGACAGAACTAAAAATATTTTTGGACACTTTGAAAGCTTGATTCCCCTGTGTGCAATATCAGGATTCATGTGCTATCCCTGTAACTAATGAAACTACTCCCCTATTTCAAATCTGAAGTAAAAAGTAGTGAAAAAGCATAGAGTTCCTGTCCCAGAATGGTGGTAAACAATGATCATGAAACTTTAATCATGTCAAAGCTGGTATTCTACATACCCTTCTGTACTTTCCATTCTCCTTCACTGGAATATGAAGGGATATATTAAGAATCCCCATAGACAAGGAAAGGCTTGGCTATTACTGTAAAATTTGCCTTGGCTTCCATGCTGGAAATTATGAAGAAAAAATCAAGAGCGTAGAGGAATGCTGAAGCCTAGATTTCCATACCTGGCTTCCTAAAGTGCTCTGAGTTTAAAGATATTGAGTACTTACCGCTGCTAGTTTATTCTTGAAAATTATGGGAGGTCTTAAATGCATGTCTTTTTCCAAAAAAAGCAGTGCCCTAAATTTAACCCTTGCTTTCTTTTATTATTAGTGCATCTAACGTACGTCAGGTTATACAGCGTGAGCTTTAACTTGGGAATTTCATTTTAAAATGAAAGTTCGTAGTAAATAACTGTGATTATAAATCTATTCCTCTGATACACTTTTGTGCATGCTATTCCTATAACAAGAGGGAAAAAGTAATGGTTAACATTTTGAATGTAGGAATTGCCTTATAGTTCCTATGGGCTTGTTCACTCTCAGAGGATAATGAAAGAAAGTGTGACTTGAACATTTTCTAAGTGTTGTATTCAGCAGACTGGATAAATATGGAGTTAGGGAGTTGCTAAAACATTGATTCCTAATCCAACAGACCAAAACTGTTACAGTCTATTGGGTCAGTGCCTGGGACATGATAGGCCATAACAGTTGCTTTGGACATGTCAGGGTCTAATTACACACTTTTTACTTTTCAGATCATTGACTTGATAGGGCACAAAGAGGCAGATTAGAACATGCGATGAGTATTGTCACCCTGAGCCCTTCCAGCATGAGTGCTTTACCAGCAAGAAAGAATCAGAAGCATTGTGAGTCAGAGAGAGGTGAAGGAATGAAGTGTTATCAATAAAATATAGAATGAACTGGATATAGCCATGTGGATTAGCCATGGAATTTGCAAAGTGTTTTAGGGACGGTGAGGAAGAACAAACATAAAATAACTAGCTTTAGTTAATAAGAAAGAGGTGATTTTCATGGTTTTATCTTCTTACTGCAGAGAACTTTGTGGGGAGACCTTATAGTGGCCTTCTAACACAAGAAACCTTATAGCAATTGGACAAGAGCAAACAGCTTTAAACTGAAAGATTCAGATTAGATGTCAGGAACAAATTCTTCACTGTGAGAGAGGGGGAAGAGCTCCTGGCCCAGGATGCTCAGAGAAGCTTCAGCTGCCCTATCCCTGGAGGGGTTCAAGGCCAGGTTGGATGGGGCTTGGAGCAACTTCCGCTGCTGGGAGATGTCCCTGGTCAGGGGAGGGGTTAGAACTGAATGGTCTTTTAGGTATCTTCCAACTCCAACCATGCTGTACTGGAGAGTTTTTTGCCTTAAAGGAGTCTAAAGCATCTAATTAGGCATTTAAACAATTTCAGGTTTTTTTCACAGATATTTGGACTTGTCAAGTTTCTAATTGACTTGGAAGAGACCTGTGGCAAAACCAGCAATTTGTAAGAATTCTGCGTAGTAGGAATGGGAGTAGAAAGTTTACCTGTGTATCTTAAAATCTTTTTTTGGTGGAAACTACTGTAAGATGTTTCATATAAATGCAGAAAAAAATAAGGTCTCTGTGTAAGCCTGAAGGTGGCTAACCTGCCAGTAAAATTTAGTACTTGGTTAAGCCACTGAAAACGAGTTTGAGACCCTGTGGGGCAGATAAGACACTTGTGGCACTGGACTTTTGCAGTGGCAGCTGAATCCAGGCAATAGGACAAGATGAGTCCTAGGGCAGTCAAGATGAGTTTTAGTTTATTCTGTGAGGTAATATTTACAGAAGTAGATTGATTTCTTTTGATAAAGGACTTTATACGCTGCCAAAATCAACCTCCAAATTTCTGATAAGAGGCTTTAATGAAATGGTCAGGATTAGGGAGGTGGGAGATCTTTTGACAGTGAAAGCAGAATGCTCAAGCAAGGCAGAATAGCTTCATCTTCCTCTTTGTCTTGCCATAATCATTAGAAGTCAGGTGGAACAGGCAATTCTCAGGGGAAGAAAAGAACCTGTTGTGGAAGAAATTAGTCTAGAAGTAAAATATACTTTCCTGATAAGCAGGTCAAATACATTACTGTTAGTGTTATTGAAACTTGATGCCAGATGAGTTACTTTATGTTTTATTCTTACTTCTTTCAGTATATCTTAGAGGTATGGCTGGAAAGTTGTTGAGTTATCTTTGTGTTGTGATTCAAATGCTATGAGTATGATAATGTACTCTGATCTCCCAGTAATGGCAATAGGTAGCAGGATAATGGCAAAATTGACCTCCTTATTGTAGCTATTATACTAATATTTAAAAGTTTAAATTCTTTAATAGCCTTGATATTTAAATTTAGGACACCAAAAGGATGGAGTTGAGGAGAACTTCATAAAATTATTTTAGAGGTAAACTGAAAGTTTGACTATACTTGAATATTAAAGAAGGTATTCAAGCAGCTAGCTGTGAAGCCTCCAAATGAGAACAATGAAGCCTTTAAGTATGAAGGGAAAATAAAATGTCTTTAATAATATAGTAGAACATTGTACAGGTGTATCTGTTCTGAAAAAAAATATTGTTGCACTCTCTAGTTAGTAGCAGGGCCTTGGAGAACACAATTTGGTGTAATTCCAGTGAAGTCAGTGCTTTCAGTTAAGCTGCATTAGATTTACCAGCTGAGGTTCTGATCCATGAATTCTAAATATTTGATTTTTCAATCCTATTGTGATCTTCCCAGAAAAAAGTAAACTGATTAAATGTAGTTTAAATCTTCCCACTGCAACTTCTGCTCAGTATTGTGTTTTCCTTAATTTCCTGTGTTCTCTTCACAGGAGGTTTTGGGAGGGAGAGTTGCACCTCTGTGTGAAGCACAACAATTTAGTTCTGTAAAATTAGGAAACGAAGTGAGAGAAATCTGGTGGATGAAACATTTTTGCTACATGCCAGTGGATTTATAATTTCTTCTACAGAATTCTTCTCTATGTTCTAGTATCTATTGGACTTTCCAGTAGCTGAGATCATTGGTGTTTACTGCTTATGAGGATGGAATTCTGGAAGAGTTTGAAGGACAGTCATAAATACTCATTAAACAGAAATGCTGTTAAAGCTCCTGATGGAGCCTATAAAATGCTACACTAAAAGCTAATCAACCCCATTGGATTGTTGTGTGTCTCAAACTTGAAAGTAACTTTCAGAATATGACAGTAATAGAGTCTAGAATGTTTAAACAAGCTTACTGAAAACTTCTCCATAGAAGTGAAAGCTAAATATACTATATAGTAATCAACAAATTGTTGGCATGGTTCTACTGAATTTCATGTAGAACACCTTAATGAAACTTCAATGTATGGTGGAAGCAATTGTGTATCTTAATAACTGGGCAGAACTTACTGTATGATAAAGTTAGATCTGTTTTCATTGAATGTACCTTACTGAGGCAAGAAAAAGTGTAGAAGTGATGAGGAAGATTACAACAACCTAAAATCACCATGATCTTTCACCATAACTTACTGGAATTTCTTAAGCCTGCTACCCTCAGTACAGTTATGGTATCAAATTAATCTTTAAAGGGCAGAACCCTTTATTTGCAAAGGCTAGAGGGAGGGCACCTGCCCTTTTCCTGGTCTGCACTGTACTTGAAAACAGAAGGAATATGATTTACCACAGTGTTGGGTTGACTGGGAAGGACTCCTTTTGAGAACTATAGGTTTATGTCATGAGCAGGTTGATTAATTTCACATGTAAGAGAGAAGTAAAAAAATGTTAATACAAGATAGTGATTTACTGAAGTTTGATAGTAAATGTGATAGTGTTTTATGAAATGTGATGTCAGGGTACACTTGGTTGTTTCCTGCACAGAGGACAGGATTGGACAGGCTGTCAGAGAGACCCTCACTTTGAGTCAGGAGGGTCAGAAAGGACCCCCTGGCTTTCTAAACTTACTTTCTGAGAAGTGTCAGGCAGTGGCTGGATCTAATCCCAGTCCCAGACTAGGTCAACAGTTTCTGTCTAAATGATTGTATATGCGGAATCAGTCCTTCATATCACTTAGCTCAAATTTCAAAGTGTAACATGCTGTGATTCGCTTAACTGGGCAAGAAATCTCTCAGCCTCCAGAAGTGGAAGTGCAGAACCTTAGGTGAGCATCCCTGCTGCAGGGGAGATCCTGGCATGTGGCCACAGCTCCAGGGAGCTCAGCAGGCTCTTGGTCTGCTCACTATTTACAGAGTAAGATAATTGACCTATAGTCATATTGGCACAGAAGCAAAAAACTTCAGTCCTTGCTCCAGACAATGTTTTGGCTGTTGCCAGACATCCCTCAAAGTCCAGGTGAACTCATCACAGCTTCCACTGACACTTGTGGCTTGAGCAGGAGCTGATTGGGGTGGGTGTAGGGGGGAAGAAAGAGGGAGAGCAATCAGTCACAATTTGTCCACTCTGAAATGTAACGCTTATATTGGACATCAGGTAAAATGCATTCATAAAACGACACCTCTGATTATCACTTCTTCTAAATCTGTGAAAAAAATAAAACAGTATTTAGTTAAATGTAAACCTACCACTAAAATGACATTAAAGCAATCAAACTGCTGAACAAGCTCTTGTAACTATTAACAATAATACCTAAATAGTTATAAAAAAAACCCCCTTATTTATTGTACTCCAACACCTAGTTTTAATTTTCATTTTCACGTTTGCAATGCTCCTTACATTTAAAATTGATTAGTGGAGTCATGGAATGTCTACAAAAGCAAAGTACTGGAAAAATATCATTCTATTGAAGCATCATAACCGGGAAAGTCTCGTTGGTAGACTTTTAAACGGTATCAGTTCAAGTTAAAATTTTTTTATTACTTTTCTGGCAGTAGTAAGTGCCAGTAAGAGCTGTTAATAAAAAGTAAGATTTCTGAATAGTTTCAATAATACCTGTGGTTGAAGAAGACAAATAGCAGTTAGTATTCTAGGGTCAACATATTATTCTAATTTTATAGCTAATTTTATAATTTGTTATCTGAAGGTAGAATGTGGCTTTGTGTTCTATAACAAGAAATGTTCTGAATGGAGGCAAAGAAAAGGAGTTTGTCAGCTAGCCACTTTAGAGGCAGCTCTTAAGAAGTGATCTTTTAATTTAGATGAGAGGACAGTTTAATAACTTCATCAAAAGGATTTTCTGTAAAACAGTAGCTGATAATCTGTATTGCTACTGTTTGAACCCCTTTTAGGCAATCACCTACCGGTTTTGTCCAATATAATTATAACAAGAGGGGGTAATAAAAGAGATGATAGCAGTAAATACAGTGACAAGTTAAACTACCTATAAAATACAGAGTAGCTCTGTATTTATAATGCTAAATTATCCCCCCTTTAGTTTGATCATTAAATTCATTCATATTAAAATGGAGGTGCTGGTATCACTGAGAGAGGGCTTAAGCAATAATCACATACTACTTTTGATCTTAATCCATCCTGTCTCTACAATATGGATTACAGATTCCTTGTTTTGTTTTATTTTACTTTCTCCCAACATGTGAACTTCTTGGGGACAAGGTTCCTGAATTTCTAAATATGGAATTCAAATCTCTTTTAATACATTGGGGGTGAATTAATGGAATACATTTTATTCTCTTAGGGCTTAACTCCTCAGGGTTTTGTTCCCCTTAGGAGGTGTTTGTTCCTGAGCTGAATAGTTTTCAGTAGAATCTTCAGAATACTTAAGGCCTGACAGAGCTTACATCATCTTGTGGAGCTAAGTTGTCCAGGTAGCCTTCAGTACAAGGTAGAACTAGTTCCTTACCGCTTCTCGTTGGTAGACTCTTGCATTAAAGCTGTGCAAAAGAGAAACAGTGTTTCCCCATGCCTAGCACTGCAGGCTGGAGGAGCTACATGTCATTTGGAGGAAAATGGCATCCAAGTATTAAAAATTCAGTCAAACTCTTCATAAATCCCACACTACACCAAAAAAAAAAAAAAAGGGGAAGCTGTGTTGATGTATTTGATGCTAAACTTTAAATGTGGTTTCCTGTAACCCAAATCCTGCTTGCTTTGATTTCAGAAAGGACAAATCAGGATTTGTGCCATAGTGATTTATTTTGCATTTTGCAATGTTAGTGTATTTAGCATTTCTCTATTTATGTTACCCGTTTCAAAAAGAATTTTGCAAGAGAAGGTTTATTTTAAATTGCTCCTTTCTCTAGTTTATTCTCCTAAGACTCTGCAAATGACTTTTGTATGTATTTGGATGACAGTATATGAGAATATACTATGTCATTTTTTTTATTTAGTTGCAGAAATTTCATTTTATGATTGCAGTCATATTAGACATATAAAAAGCAAAATATTTTACTTTTAATATCTTCATTTCAGATGCACAAAGTAAATTGCAACTATTTTTTTTTCAAAAATGCTTTATACATACTCTGCAGTAGTGCCCTTTAATATCTCTATCAATATAAACAGTGTTTTATTAGACTTCATAAATATATTGACATATCTGTAACACTAAACATGAAGCTTCCAATGCAAGAGTTTGTACATAGTCCATATCCAAATGTCGCCATTATTTCATTTAAAAGATCCCAGCATGTCTACCTCATGATCCTTATAAACTCTATAGTACTGAAATACGTCAACACTTTTTCTTGCTACATTCATTAAAAATAAGCACCCTTCCCCTACCCCATCTGTAAACATTAAGTCAATTGGCAGCTAGCACATTTCCCAGTCAGCAAGCAGTATTGTGAATTTTATCTTCTCTTGCAGAAATCAATTCGTCTTCGTTGCAGCAGATGAAATTTCTTGTAACACCTCTGCAGGTAACAATCATTGATACTTCTTGATGCATCCATCCAGGTCTCAATATCCTTTTTCACATGCTGCATTTAATCATAAGAGAAAGCATAGGAAAGTCCATAGTATAAATCTTTGGAATAATTTAATTAATTTGAAACCTGAGCCTATCTATAGGTTCTTCCTATAGTTATTCTATTTCCAGTTTAAATATTGTGTGGACTAGAAAAGAAGGGATATTTTAAGTCTTCTAATAAGTACTTACTGTGCTGTACCATCAAGATTGTGACTTGAAAAAAAGCCAAAACAAATGGAGGAAATTAAAAGGCTTAGATATATGTAGGACATTGTAAGTGCTATAGATGTAACAATTTTATTTCTAACTCTTTGGGGGCAAATATTGCCCACAAGGGTACTGCAGACCCTAAAGCACTCACAAAGTCTATCCTATGGATAAGATAGTGGGAGAGAGGGTCTGTGTCTTCAGAGGATCGCTCTCTAGTAAGTAAAAAGCCTTAGCTACTTTGCTGATATACTGTCATGTTGTAAGCCATGGGTATGGAAGAAAGAACGATGTTTTTAAAAGGTATTGGTAAAATATATTGAATATCTCAAGGAATTGTTTTCTCTTTTAAGCAGTAGACTTTGAACAATCTTAGTCTTAATTCAGGTAAGGATGGTATTATGTCACTACATAAGAAATCAAAAGCCAAAATTAATAGTAACAGTGCCGGCACATATTCTGCAAGGAATCTAATGAATTTATAGAAACTGCTTGTATTGAAGAATGAAAAGATACCTAGTGT
The DNA here is from genome assembly GCA_013400935.1 of Turnix velox. Taxonomy (NCBI): domain Eukaryota; kingdom Metazoa; phylum Chordata; class Aves; order Charadriiformes; family Turnicidae; genus Turnix; species Turnix velox. The sequence goes on from VZTY01028959.1 coordinate 1,393,338, forward strand.
GACACAAAATATTGGTATTAAGAAGTGTTTATTTACAGAGAGTCTTACATTAGCAGAAATAAATTAATGGAGAAGAGAGTTCTTGCTATGCCATAGTGACCTATGTAGAAACAAGTAAAGAACATTTATTAATGAAAGCAATTATAACTAAAGCTATGGTAATGTCATGGTTATTTTATAATAACACATATACTTTCAATAGCATTTTTGTTGGTAATCTGAAAAGTTCTTCTGTAACAAAATACAATTGACACAATTTTTTTTAAGACCTCTTTAATTAAGAGAATGTATTTTGAGAAGTCTGCACTGTCTTGATCTCACTAGACGTGGATTTTGGCTTTTGTTATTTCACTTGTTCTTCCTGCTAAGCTCTGGATTACAGTAACCTGTACTGGGGAGGCTACTAATTGATAAATGTGAACATGGGCCTTTCTAACCAATAATAAATAGAATTATTTTAACATTTTTTAAAACTTGGATGTTTTAAGAGAGAAATGTGATTTTTCACTATTTTTCTTGTCCTGCAAGCAGTTTCCTGTTTGGCAGAATGAACCCTTCTAAGCTGTAATTAATTATTTCTCTCTCCAATAGAGGCCCTTTCTTCCTCAGTTTAGACACAATAGAAGTGTCCAAGACTGTATTGTACATATTCCATATACTGCTGCTTTGAAATTCCAGTCAGACATACAGAGCTCTTGTTTATCAGTAAATCCAGCCAACTATACATAGAAAGAAGTGGGTCTGTGTGTATATTTGTTGAAACTTTTCAGTTTACCAGCAAATTACCTCTGTTGAATTGATTCAACAACTAAGTATTTCTCTTAGGTATGTTTTTAATCCTAGAATAAATATATCCATCATAGATGAGTGTAGGTGCCTTTTTTGTAGTATCATCCAATGGAGAAAATTACTAAAAGCCCTTGTCTTCTGTTTCTCATGTACATACATGTTAGTCATAGAATTTACAGGATTTTTGTACTTTATGAAAAAAATAATTCTCTGGCCTTATATCCCTACGGTACAAGTTACCATGGCTGCATTTGATCTTTCAAATCTGTGCTAGACTTTAAATCAATTTATGATCTGATGTTCTGTGTTTTAATACATGGAGCATATATAGAGATAACTTTTAGAATCAAAGTTAACCTTCCTATGGTTTCTCAAGTGCATGCAGACCTTCTACAGTATGACTTCATAGAGCTTTTTTTTAGTGCTTCTAAACTTAATTACTGTAATTGAACCGTGTTTGTAAAACTGATATAAAGCAAAGATACTGATAATATGCTCAATGCTTGAAATGTGAGTATATGTATGTTTGTATTGTTTCCTTGCAAAGAACGTGTGTTTTTGTGTATCTCAATCATATAATGAGTAAACTTCTGGTTAGAACTTTATCATCTAATGGAAATGGGAGATCTTGGGTAATTCTGCTGATTATTTTCTCTCTTCTCTTCCTAATACTTTCTCATTAATGCCAGAGGATACTTAACCCTCAGCCACATGACATGTTTTGTAACTTGGGAATAATCTTGAATAAAGTAATGTGTAATGAACAGATACTGTGTCCATATATATATGTTTTTGTTTGTATCTGTTCTTGCACGCACATTATAGAAAGAGAACCTATTCATGTATTTGACAGAGGAATCCTTCTATGGGAAATTTTAAAGTATTTCACTCTTGATTGCATCCAGTGCATTCTGAGACTAAAAATAATTACTCTTCAGAAGAGATGCTCTTTGATTCTGGGTATGATCTTCTCTGGCAGGCATGATGAAAGAGTCTGCAAAAAGACCTGAACTAGAACAGAGGTAGGGAAACTATCTGAAACCTTCTATCAGTTTGATGATGGTATTTTAGCAAGGATCTTTTAAAACTTTGTCCTAGAAAATCTCTGAAAATGGGTACATTAAGGGCGAATTAATCCTGCAGTTCCTGACTGACATGGGCAATGGGCATCTTGCCCTATCAGGCTCACAATAAATGAGAATGAGACCCAGAATAAACCCAGGGTTTGCTTACATGTTGGTTACAAAACTTTGACCATTGTTCATTTTTGAAATGTTAGCATTTTTAATGGATTTGTTAAATCAGTGCTCAATATAATTTTTTTCCTTTTAGGCTTTGTAAAGAAAAATAAAAGGAAAGAAATAATATTTGCAAAGAAAAGAATATTTTGTATTATCTTTTCCAAGTGAATGTAACTACGTTTGATGAGTTTTGTGTAAATACGGGACAGAATCATTATTCTATATTTATATCAATCTTTCTTTTTTCCTTCAGTTTTTAACTGTTATCCAACTTCTCTTTATAAACAAAAAGATCCAGTGCATTTGTATGCCTGGAATTATTTTTCTCCCAAGTGTATATGCAGTTTATGATTTTGAAATAACAGAGAGAGGCCAGTGCATATACAAGCCTGAATTTGGAATGAAGTATGGTGGAAGCGGATATAACATCTGTCCAATTGTGACTGTATTTATTTACAAATTTGAGCAGAAGCATCCCCAGGAGGCAGGATTGTGTGTGTGTGATTGTGTGTGTGCAAAAAAAAATGCATTATAAAGCTTTAGAAATTGACAGTCTTAGATTAAGTTTTTGACCTCCATTTGCAGAAAGATACAGACTCCAAAACAGATTAAATGTTCTGAAAGGTTTAATTTTATAACTCTAGGAGAAACATTTCTTAAAAGCAGGCAACTTAAAGAAGCAGACTTAGAGATTTTACTGTTGAAATAGTTTGAACACAATATTGGTGATTTGTGAACAATGCAATTGCTTGAGTCAGTGCCATTTTCCTATATGCTATTGTTAACCTGACAACACTTAGCACTACCTCAAATTTAATTAATGAAACAATAGCAAATATGGAGATTGGTGTTTAAAAAGGAGTTAGTAAGTGCTCAGAATAGTTAAGGTGCCTGTTGTGGTGCATCTCTGCTACTATACATAAATAATTGTAGCATATCCCAAGTTTGCCATACTATCATGTGTATATGTTGTTGACTTGTTCACATATCTGGTAGAAAATATTAAGTATATTATACTTTTTCAAAGGAGTTGCTTTGGAAAAGTGCAGTTTCTGCCTTTTTGAATGATTGTAAAAACACTCGTTCAATTGTGAGTGGTTCTTCTCTTTGAGTATTGCTGCCTATAAGCTTGACTTCCTTTCATTGAAGCAATTTGACTGGGGAAATAACCATTTTCTGAGATGCTTTTATTATTATGTTATCCTCTCCTACTAATCAGATAAAATAAAGAGTGAAGGAACATCTGTAAGGTCTTTGTGCTAGTATTTATTTTAGGCTGTACTGATTTTCCCTGTGAAAAATAGCAGATACAGAAGTTTTTGCTCTGGAAGGACTAGGAAATGTTGTACTAATGCACATTATTAAATGTCTTCTATAAATTCAAGTGTCCTTTATGTTGGCAGTTTAAACTTGCATTTACTGCTGCTGTAAATAGTTGCTTGTATGGAATTCCATTTGTTACCACTTTTACTGCTTTTGGTAGTGGTGTAGTAAAGGTGTTCAGCTCTTGGATGAGTTGATAAAAATCAGTAAACACTTTGATTACCCTCTGTTCTTCTTTCCTGAAGTTTGATTAATTCCTTTTTCTCACCCAGTGAAAACACTGGCAGCCCTTTTTGGCATCTTTGTCATTATCTCTTTGACAGCTTGCCTTCCTGGCGCTCACAGTTCTAGGTCAGTTCGCATGGCTAGTCAAATGTGACAACATGACAAGATTAAGTAAAGCTGAGGTTCTGTGATTTGTAAATGGAGGATTTGCAATGTGAAGCTACTTTGATAACAGAAACACTGAATAATCTGTGCTTGCCCTCAACAAGTGCGTAGAAGCATGCCTGCATCTTTCCTACTTTNTAAAGCTGAGGTTCTGTGATTTGTAAATGGAGGATTTGCAATGTGAAGCTACTTTGATAACAGAAACACTGAATAATCTGTGCTTGCCCTCAACAAGTGCGTAGAAGCATGCCTGCATCATGAAGCAGTGAGCTTAAAATGCTTGGTATTAATATCCAAAAGGAAAAAAATTGGTTACCAATACTTTGAGAACAGTAGTCTGATACCATCTGACTGTAGTAAAAAACTTTTGTAGGACTAGCATTGCTGCACAGTGTTGACCCACTGAGGTTAAAATGTGATATATAACTAGTTCTCATATAGAGGAGTTCTGCTGCTTTTATTATCTGTCTTGATATGATGGTAGTTATCTGACCTAGAGAGAGAGCAAGACTTTAGTTACTGGAATAATTTATCTATAGAAAGCCAGGTAACCTTTGATTTACATATATTCCTTTCAATTCTGCACTAAAATCTTTGCATTGCAAAGTTTTGAATTGCAATTCTGAACTCAGATCTGAGGGAGATATGGAGTGCCCTTTCTGTGCTCCCAGCCAACATCCAAATTGCCCTGTGCCACACTCTGCCTTCTCCTGCTTAGCCAAGTCTGACTTCAGTTGCCCTTTTATGAAATTTAGTAATAATTTCTATAAGTTTCAATAGATTTCTAAGGGTGGAACCTCTGCTATGAGGACAGGCTGGGAGAGCTGGGGCTGTTCAGTCTGGAGAAGAGAAGGCTCAGGTAGGATCTCATAGTGACTTATCAATACCTGAAGGGGACTTACAGAAAGGCTGGGGTAGGACTCCTTGATTGGGTACAAGATGGCAGGACTAGACATAATGGATGCAAATTGGAAGAGGGGAGATTTAGNAGTTTGAAACTTCTCTTTCTGTAGTTCTCATATCACCTGAGGAAGATGTGTTAACTTGATTCATATCCTATACCTGGAATTTTTGTTTAATAATGTCATTATTAAACCCTCCAATATGTCTATGATTAAGGACCTTCCAAATGTCTCCAGTATTAGATTCACACTGCGTGTCCAAGAGACATCTGGGAATACAGCCATAGTACCATAGAATTAAAAACTCTAAAATGCTAATTGCAATTAGATGGACATGTGCTTTCCCTATTTTTAGAGATTTCAACAAACCCTAGTACTGATGATTTAAAGAGAAGGATTCAATTTCAAGGGCCCTGTTTAAAAAAAAATCACAACCAGTTACTATTTTTAATTCTTTTTTTTTGTGTAGTGAACAACAAATTGTTCTTTCAACTTCTATTTTATCATTTAAAACCCTGTTTTGGACATGATGGAAGAAGTTGAGACATAGCATGAATCAAGGAGATCTTAGAGTACACTGAGTTTTTGGTGAATACTTTACAGTTGCATTTACACATGTTAGCATGGCTACACTGATTCATTATTTTCTCAGTTTTTTCCCAGTAAAGTTTTAGTCCAACTCATTCAGATCCAGTGCCAGTATGGTAACAAACTGCTAGCAAATTTATTCTTTCTTGCTATGTCCTGAATACTTCTTCCAGATACATTGGAAAATAGGGAAAATTAATTTGTCCCTATTAGTGGTGGATGAAAGTAGTTCATCAGATGTGTTCTTAGACAAGAATTTGTGAGTGCATGTGTTGATTTTGATACATTAAATAAACACTCTGTAAAATATGCAGATAATTGCAATGACTAATCATTTCTTCAAAATACTCTGTCATTTGCATGTGCTAAATTTTAGTGAATTTAATTGTTTCCACTGTAAGGTATCACATAGATATTAAACGCCACTAATTCAAAGGAGAAATAAGCATACTGGCATAATGGTAAGTGAACCAATGACCGTGGCTGAAGCAGCTTGCTGATGTTCAATGTGACAATATAGCTTAAATCCTTCTTACTATTTTCAGCACAGAAATCAGAATCTATTCTGCTAACCTCCTGAGCTTCCAAATTTGGTGTCATGCAAGGGCGTGTTTAGAAATTAGCATTTAAAAAGAAACCCACTTGCTTTAAGTTTAAGCTGACACTGTTCCTTTCCTCTGTGGAAATGAAATTTATTAATCATAATAAAACCATCATATTCTGAAGGCAGAGGTCACCCTGAGGAGAAAAAAAAGTCTATTCATCACAGAGGAATTTCAATGCAGTTTTTTCCCAAGATATTATCTGAGCATGTATTCTCTCCCCTTTGGAAATATATTCTTCGATGTTTGTGCTTACATGTCAAGTGTATTAAGAAGAGTGTAAGAATGAGAATTTTGCAATTATTTTATATACTGTACTTGCTTTCAGAGAAGATTTGGAATAATGCTTCTTTTATGTTATGGTTACATTGCACACATTTGTTCAAGTGGCATTTTAATATCCTGTAAAAGGAAAAGAAGTGTTTCTTATTTTAACAAGTATATAAGCATTGCTAATTCTGAAATATCATTTTTATGATAATATCAGATTACAAACTTCACCATTCTCATTACATGAATGTTAAGGAGCAAGGATTAATTTAGGTCATAGTTTTCCCATTAGGTTTACTTCACATCACTTCTTTTAAGGAGGAAGCATGGTTTATGCAGTAGGATCAAAAAAAAATCATGTAAAACACTTACAGTAGGCTATTACCATTTTGGCAAAGGGTAATAAAGAACGTACTCAGAAGTAAATACTGGGTTGAAAAACAGTCTTTTTTTTTTCCTTTGTTTTGAAATTGCTTGGTTTTTTTTTTAATTTGTATTTTCCGCTTAGTTGTCCAGACTTCTGTAAAATACTGTAATACTCTAAACACCATGTGTTTATAACACATCAGGTTTATAAACTTGCTACTTACTTCAGTACTTGGGTTACATATACTAGTAATTTGATGAAGTTCAAAAACTCAAAGTCCCACTGTAATGGTTTATACTAGACCAAATCTAATGTAATTCTTGCAGATCCTAAATTTACAATCCTTGCTGTGTTGCAGTAATACCAGATAATCAGAAAAATAAAACACCAACAACCTACATTTGAAAATACACCAATTCCCATTGCCAAAATAATAGTCATGCCATTAAATCATGTATCACAGTAGTACATGCAATTCCTCCACCATGTTAGTAGGGACATGAGGGAAATTTATAGTGCTGGAAACAAGTCTAGCTTTAGATTAATCATTTTGCCCTATCTAGATGTTTTCTTACTGTTTGAATGAGATTTGACTTGAGAGAATTAAAATTATAATGATGTTTCAAATGCATTCCTAAACTTTAAAAATGGACATATGGGAGAAAAAATGGTGTCTTTTTCAATTCAGATGAACAAGACATAAAAGATTCATTTATGACTACTGTTGTAGCTAAGTATCTTGAATCTCTAAATATTACAGAGTAATGTAAAGAGTTATCAATGCTGAGGATTATAGAAGTTCTTCCACCCACAGATGTTCCAGAGCATGGGGTTGGTGTCAGACCTGCTCAAAGAACTCATATGATCACCAGGTGTCATTTACCCATCATAGCCTCAGTTGAGCTATTTTTTGTTCCTTTTTTTTATTTTTTCCTGAATGGAAACTGCTTGGTTTCTGTGTTTGTAACTGCATTGGATAATTTCTAAGTATTAAATTAAATACTTGGATACTGAGGTATATGAATTTAATCCTTCCCTTTGTAGTACAAAAGAGGAAATAGTATGTTTTATACAAGTCTTTTATGTGCATTTTTCTGAGTTTAAGACCATGAGATAGAAGGTGGCTGCCCAATGTGCTGCTATCTTTGTGTATTCACACAAAGAGATCTATAAGGACTTTACTGTCCAAACCTAAAGGATATAGAGCTCACAGTCATGAACTTGAGCTGCTTTCATAGTGCTAATATAGCAATCCTTGATAGAAATTTGAAAATTGAATTTACTAATTAAGATAGTACAACTGAAGCTACTACAGTTGTACTTTGTAGTGAAACATCCAGATTTTCCCAATGAATACTTTACAAAAACATGAGTGTGCTTCACATTTGCCAAAAATGCCAGAGTGTTGCTAGAAAAAAACCCACTTATTCAAAATACTGAATATCAACCACTGTACACTTTGAAGTTTGTATTTGCTTTTTTCTACTTGTTTTTCATCAAGATGGGTCGTTACATATCCTTGGAAAAGGAAAAGCATCGATTTTCTGCCTTCTATAAATGTGTGACCCTAGGTTTGATCAGAGAGTTTATGTTAAGCTTCTGTCTTTTCAGCACTGAACACTTTTGCCTTTAGGTAGGGATTTCCACACACAAGGAGTCTCTCATACTCATGGTTCAGGGAAATGCAGTGAGAAAGATTATTTTCTCTATTGTCATTTTGCTCCTTCCTTGAAAGATGTCACTGGGTAGGAAGGTCTAGTTCAGATAATTCAGAATCTTCTCAACTTTTGTCCAGGACCCACACTAGTGGATGTTAGAGGACTGAATATGCTGTGGAAACATTCCTTTTTCATCTTTCCATCAGCTTGGTTATCTAGGTATTGGCTGATCAGCTTGCACTTATGGAGGAGCAAATACATGATAATAAAATAGGACAACTGTTCTCTTTTCCAAAACAGTAAGTTTGTACTTGTGACTGAGAAATAAGGCACTTGCAAGTCTGTAGTGCATGAACTTGTGTACTACTTTCAGAATATCACTGGATGAGGCCAGTCCAGAGTTATTCATGTTAGGCTTTAAAAATAAGGATTTTATTTTGAGAGAGAGCGGTACCAAAAGCATGATTAAAACTTGTTTACTACAGTAGTCCTCAAATGCAATACACAACTGTAATTTCTGGTTTGCTTCCATTGTTATATGTGACACCTGACATCAAATGGAAAATCTTGGATTATGGGAAAAAATGCTAGACACTTCCAGTGAAACCTGTATGTTGTTGACATGTCCATCTCACTTATGGTAACCTTGTTCAGACTGGGATGGTGCAGCAAAGCTCTGTATTTCAAGGCGAAGAGGAGGACTGGGACAGCAAACCCACCAGGTGTACATGTGAAAAAGCTTTGAAGTAGTTTAAAGGATAAGGATTTTGTAGGAGAAATGACAACAATCTCTCTTCACCTGGTTGTATCAGGAATTTGGTCTGAAAATTGGGACTTCAGCTGTATCATGGCTTAAGATAATATTCTGGCTCTTCTATTAAGCACTATGAACATGCAATAAGCTCAAAGCCAAGGGCCTGCCATTGTTTTACAGCCATTCTCCTTAGCCTTATGCTGATTCTTAATGGTCTAGCAATGCTGATTATACATTTATTGATATTTCTAACCTTAATGTTTCCCAAAGGATGTTGCTTTTGAAACTGCCAAGTAAGTTTACTTGTGATGAATTTGGTAGAATGGAGTATTTCGTTACAACCATTCTGTTAATGTTAGCAATATCTGTTTCTTAACACTTTTTTTTTTCATTAATCTCCAACTTTCCTTTCTTTTCAGTTACGGACGAGTTTATGCTGCAGACCCCTACCACCACACACTTGCTCCAGCAGCCACCTACGGCGTTGGTGCCGTGGTAAGTGATCATTTCCTTCTCTTTCTCATCACTGTCTTTCCCTTCTCCCCACGCTCCACTCTCTGCTTGGATCTTAGCACGGTTGACATCTTCTCACTTTTAGTTAATTGAATTTGTCTCTTGTGCTAACGGCAGCTAAAATGCCACATTAATCCTCTCAGTAAACTTGATAAATGTCTTAATTTCTTGGCAATGTACTGCATGTAAGTTATTATATTTCTAATTTTGCAAGTATCACCTAGCTGAGCACTTACCTTAATGGAATAATTAGTCATTTTGATAATTAAATCCATCACTAACGAAATGCATTGTCAATGAAGAACATATTTCCTTTTTTTTTTTTTTTCCTTGCATTTACATAGCCCCCAGGTAGAAGTCACGCCAAAGATTGTATTAGAAGAGCTGTGCCAAGGATTTCAGGCTGTTTCTGTCAGTCAGCTCCAAACCTGACTGCTTTTTTGTCCCTCTTCTTGATTATAATTAATATTTAAAATGGTAGCTGCCCACCATCCCCCTCAAAAAGAGAACTAATAATCCAGGCCAAAAACCTCTACAGAGAGGAAGGGAAGGTAGGAGTGGGGAAGGGAAGGGAGAGAGCTTACATGGCAAGAATTGAAACTTGTTTTTTTATCAGGC
>VZTY01028959.1:1405852-1606537 GCA_013400935.1 Turnix velox
AATAAAGTTTCACAAGATTTGAAAACAAAGTTTCTGTAGCATTTATATCTGAGAATGGAAAAGAAATGATCTTCAAAATTGCAACAGAGAGAGAAAGAGACTGTATTAATCAATGAAAAATGGGGCAATAACATATACTGGTGAGGGAATGAATTAAGAGTTCAATCCTCACATTAATTATATAAGATATACAAAAGAAGCCTCCAGTTAAAAAATAAAAGAGCTAAACCATTTAAACACCACGGTAAAAGCAACTTGAAAAATGTTTACTAAACGTTAGGCCTCCAATTTGAAGTGTGGGTGATACATTGTTTCTGGAATTGCACACACAAAATGTCTAATGTGGGGAATAACAGAATTTATTTCCAATTTTAATTTTCATGAGATGGCTTTACAACTCCCACTCTCCAAATGATTATATGGCGTTTTAGTCTATTAAAATAATCTTGAAAGGTTGAGAGTGCAGCCCATATTAGAAAATATTTTGTTTATAAAGCTCTTACAATACTCCTAGTAGTCCTTTTAAAATGTATGTCTGAAATAGTTATGTAAGAAAAACATTTGAAATTTTTTTACAATATATATTGGGAATGTTTTCACTTATATAAATAACTACTGATAATATGACTTATAAAAAAAAAAGTTATTACTACCATATGTGGAATATAGTTACTTCTAAACAGATTGAAAAAAAACCCACCCTACAAACCCAGAAAATGTGTATATCTGTCTTTAGAAATTAGTGTTTATATCACAACCGTGATTTGTGAATAAAGAGAAATGGTTTGTAATATCAAAATAAAAGCTTAGTCTGAAAAGGTAAAAATATGTTGGTGTTCAAAGTCATTTTGCTTTTCTTTTTGTCTGCGTTGGTCCAAGAGCTGTCTGCACTTGCACCATCTATCCCCTCCCACACCCTGTCCTCACAGACACATGTGCTCTCGGCGAGGTTGGCCACTGTCTCACTGCCTGTAAGTGGCTTTTGGAGCCTGGCTGGGCAGAGCAGTCCAACAAGGCTCATGCCTGTGGGCTGGGGGTGTGAGGGGAGGTTTGTGTCTGGGACAATAACCTCAGCAGTGTGCCCAAGCTGGCCTCTGGCTGCTTTCCAGCCAAAAGCCAGAGCGATGAGATTCAACGTGGGACTAGTTTGAAGGTTTGCTTCTCCTAAAGGCGAGGTTAATCCAGAGGCAGATGTCATTTTCAGACATGATACATGAAAATGAACTTGGTCTTGTTTGGAAGAAGTTGCCTCTGATCATCTTTAGGTTTCCCTTTTGGGTAAAATGTTAAGTTTTTTAACTAGAATTTTTTTTCTTTAACTTCCTGGGAACTTTGGTTTGAATTGCTGTTGTGCCATATTGCTGTTTCCTCTCTCCAGTGATTTTTTTTGCAAGTTTGACATGTTCCTATTGCCACTTTTTTTCCTTCAGTTTTACAGTACAGATGCTTGAGAAAAAAAAAAAGGCTGTGGAAATTATTTCCTCCCCTAAAGTGGAGCTGAAATAACACCATTTTGGTAAGTGGAGGGGGGAGAAGAAACAAGAAGAAAAAAAAGCAACCTCATTTCAGTGGGAAGAGAAGATTTGAGTGGGAGATCAGAAGGGAGACAGTGGGAGGTCTTTGAAGAACTTATGAAATTACCAGTTTATCATAATGTTTCATTTTTTGCTAAAGGTCATATACTTCACTTCTCACTATAACATGAGATTTATGTCACATTTTTTATCTGATTGGAATGTGGGTCCCTATAACACGTAAGGAGATGTTTCCTTTTTTGTCTGAAAGGGAAGTTGTTCTCTGCAGCTCTTATGCCTCTCCAGAACTTCCTTGGTGCTCTGCGTACCAGTAACTCTGTTGCAAGACACAAATAGAATGATGGACACCGACTAGGATCAGGAAAAAATCTAGGTGGTCTGTGCTGGTATATTGTCAACTTGATTCTTCAATGAGGCAAGACTGAGATTAGCATACAAAGGGAGAAGATATTTCTAAATCCAAGATCTGGTTCCTATTTTCTTACAAAGGGAAGGGGTTTATTTCAAACTGATTTTTATTTCCCTGTGTGGGTACGTTTCCTGTATCCACACAAAGTAAGGTGATGGCAGTGCAGTTGAAACAATGATATGACTACCTGAGCGTTTCACTGCTCACTGTAGTTGGCTGGTTTACAACTCCTGCCATGCAGCAATGCTGTCAGATGTGCCAAGAGCAGATACTTTGAATTATATCCATGAAGGGACCAGGAAGCAGCAATGTCATTTTAGGTATTCAATCAGGCAACGTTCAGGGGCAGGAGCTCCTGTTCAGCTGTTGTTCAACTCAAATGTAGATGCTGTCAAATATTTCAGATTCCTAACTGATGTCCTATGAGGCTGCTCAAGGCAGGCAGTCTTGGTTTATGGTCTTTGTGGTAGGGGGACTAAGAGTAAGAGGTGCGATTGCCATTCCCACTGAAACAATGTTCAAAGTACTAACAAATGTACGTGGCAGGTTTTAAAAATTTCCTCTTGGTTCAGTGTAATCCAGGAATGTGGATTCTTTTTTTCCAAAGACAGCTGCCATGTATGTATTGGCTTAAGCCATTCTCACTTCTGTTAAAGATTTTCCATTTTACTTAACTAATTAGTCACTGAGAAACATACTTCTCCAGTAGTGTGTTGGTTGGGGCTCTGCCCTGAATTCCATTCCCTGGTCTACACTGGACTGAATGAAGCCTGCTTCCATGACCCCACTTAAATAGGGGTGGAGTGAGCCTGAAGTGTCCCCTCTGTTGGCTCGTTGTTGGTTCCTGATTCCAACAGATTTACAGTTGAAAGTCCAAACTGTAGAAAATCTTACTGTGCTGAAGGTACTTCAATGCAGCTTTCCTTCAGCTCTTCTCAGCACTGCTTGTGGTTTAGAGTCCTTTTTCTTAGCTGTAATGTTGTGATGTATCCCTGCATGCCTGGCAGCTTGCATGCCTGACCAACTTAATGATTTCATTCTTTAGCAAAGGGCCTGTAAGTCAGGTGTTCAGGACATGAGAAAGCTGTTAAATAAAACATGAGTGAATGCAAAAATAATCATTTAATGGACACTATGAAAGGAGAGTAAACCAAACCAATTCAGTCCAGTGGATGATCTATAACATCTAAACAAATATGACAACTAATTAAGGATTAGGTTCTGTGTTTTGGATGACAGGCCTTATAAAAATGAACAGTTTGGTTGTGTTGGGGGGAAAAAAAGCTGCATTTTGCAAATGTCAGGCAGACAGCTCAGGAAGCCAGAAAAGCTCAGTTATCCAATTAGAATAAATGCGTAGTGTTCTCAGCATAAAGAGATAAAGCATCTTCATTTTGAGGAGTTCAGATTCTGAAATATAAGTGGAGCAAAAAGTGCTCTCTATAAAGATTAATGTAATCTACCAAGATTAACATTTTGCATGCTGGCAAAGGCACATGGTAATGTGTTTCAATTCCTGAAATTGGAAACATTAGACTAAGATCAGTACCAATTTAAACCCCAGGTAACCCCAAATATTGAATTGAATTCATTATTTACAGCCATGATGGGCTAATAAACTTGCTCTAATGACTTCTATGGGAAATAGGTACTTAAAGTAGGTGCTATCCTGTTTCCCATAATCCTCTCTGATATTTGATGTGAAATGTAATAACAAGTTGCATAAATATCATTTAGTGAAAAGTCTTTCACTACATAATTCTTGATTTATTCAGGAGTCTGATTCCTGTACTAAGGGAGATTAAAGATGTTTTTGAACATCGTCACATGCACAGGTGTCAGAAGAGAGGCTACAAAGTCTCAAGACCACCAGTGAGGGGACAGTTTAACCCAATTTTTTTGTTGTTGCTTTATCACAAAAGGATGATATTGCATAACAATGGAAATTGAGTAGTGGGGAGGGATCACAATAAAAATTTAAGCTATAAACTGGGTTTCCTTTTCACTGTTGGAAAAAAAAAGTTAGGGTTAGATCTAAATCTCTGTGTAAACACTGTCAGAAGGACAGGTCTTCTTTTTTTTTAACCAAGGTTTAAACCTGCCCTTTGGAATAGGGCTCCAAAGCAAAAGTTTCTAAGACTGGAGATTAATCCCACAAATTTTCTGAAAGGATATTCAGTTCACAACACTTGCAACAGAATTAATGTGGATGGATTTTTCTGGTGATTTATAGAGCAGAAAGCAGAAAATTATTAGTAGGAGGCTTTAGAGGCTTTAAAATTAAATTCAAGTTTGTGAGGTGCCTGATTTATATAAAAATTCTGTCAGATTGTTGAAATGAGAGGTGAGAATCTCAGCTCTGCAGTGCTTGAGAAAGCATTGAAGATCATGGCTGTAACACTCCCACCTCTGTTTGAGTTTGCCACCCACAGAATTGCCACCTTTTTTGCAAAATGAGCAGTTGCTCTGCAACTCTGAGTGCCTCTGCTGTCCTCACCTTTATTCTTCTGGAAACTCTGTTTCCCATATTCTTGGACAGAACTTTTGATGTTCACCCTGAAGGGCAATGCTCTAAGAAGAGCCATGGCCTGGGGATACAGACATTGTTAATTCACAAATGCAGCTGATAAAATGTTTAACTGAAGTTTCATAACAGACGTGAAAGATCTGGAACCCCCTTTCCCCACAGTTAAAAAGCAAACAGCTTTTTTTCAGGAACAAAAGCAATCAAGGGAGGGGAAAATATCTGAGAAGCAGAAAGGCATTTATTGGCAGTTCTCATATGTTGAGAATAGAGAGAAGAATGTACATGTTGCTTGAGTTGGTAAATTCTTTTGTAAAGATGAGAAATTCCTCTAGGATTTCTCTAGATTTTGATGCATGAAGGGTTTTTTTAATAATTTTTTAAACATTCCCACCATGGTCAACAAAATTCAGCCAACTTTGTCCCCTAATATCTGTTTCCTATGATAAGATTATCTATATTTCTAGGTATGCAAAGATGAAGAGGTTGTCCAGAGAAGCTGTGGATGCCTCATTCCTGGAATAGTTCACAACCAGGTTTGATGAGGCTTGGAGCAGGGGTGAACCTGGATGGTCTTTAAGTGCCCTTCCAACACAAACCATTCTATGGATCTGTGAGTTTGTGCACTAAGAGTTTGTGCTGTAGCAGCCATCCTCTCTGATCCCAGCCTGAAATCTCTGGAAAATGAGAAGTGGCAACATGAATATGATAAGCAGAGCAATACAGTCTACTTTCTGATAATCTTTTGTAGCTTTATTCTCAGTGGCTTTGAGGGGAAGCCAATAGAGAAATCTTTTTGCCCGGTGCCAAAATAATGGAAAGACGTGAATTGTTCTCATTCCATTTTCCATCCCCCTGTCAGTCAGCTAGCATGACCCTGATGTTTTCAAGTAATGTTGTATAGAGTACACTCAGGTTTTAAGAGAATTACATCACCTAAAGAGATGCAGTTCAACTTTGGCAGAAGAATTTGTCAATATTTGCCTAGACATTTAAGAAAGAACACTCCCAAGTTCCTCCTTTTACTGTGAGTTTTCTGCACTTTTTCCATAAATTTAGAAAGTTCTTCTTCCTTCTCATTTCATTACTAAACTTAAAATTTATTCATGATTAAAAGAGACCATGTGGTGCAGGTAATTTTTTTTTCATTTTAGAGGAAAAGGAAATTAAGACCATATCTTCCAATTACAAGATCATTTCTTTATAGTTCTACTTTATGAAGATTTGTTAGGGTGGAAAAATCACCAATAGTTTCTAACATGCCCACAGAACACACCTGCCTTCCATAACATTATAAAATAAGCACCTGCTAAAAGTAATAGAAAACAATGCAGAAGAATTTTTAAAATTAATGAAGTGTTCAGGGCTAGTCCCTCATTTACAAATGGCCATCCATCTGTCAGAAAGTTTAACCTGAATCTGAAAAAGCCACAAGATGGGCTATACAGAGCTTTGGGAAATTTTCATAAGATAGATTTCTGACAAACCTCTTTGACTTCTTCTTGCACATGGGTTGGCTTTAGTGGAAATATTACTAAACTTTTAAAGCTTCTAAAAGCTAAAAACTGTGTATATACCATTTTCAGTATTAATTGTATTCCTGTGGTGCAGCTTATGAAGGTTTTCTGGGACCTTATTTTTATATCTGATCCAGGAGAGACAGTTTGTGTAAACATCTCAATGGGACTTTTTTGTAATTTTCCCACTAAAAGCCTCTTTTTTTTTTTACAATTCTTAATATCAAACTGGAGGAACTTGAGATCAAATGGTAAGTAAAGATTTTAAAAACACAGTCTGGAGCTGGGAAAAAGAAACAACCAAAAATAAAGACTGAAGGAAACCCCCCCAAAGATTTCTGCTCTAACATACTAAGGTATGTTAACCTGACCTGAGCTCATTGTTAACTACCACCTACAGCTGTATTTCAAGGAGACCTGGGAATGGCCATACAGAGGAGCCACCCTCAAGGCCCCTGAGAGCCCTTCTGTTCAGAGGGTGCTTTGGCTGGAGCTGAAGAGCATCAGACAAAGCCATTGCACAGGGGAGCAGGGACTCCTCTACTTTCTCATCCAAGAGAAAATTTGTATGTGTTGTGTAAAGCACAAAGGTGCTTGCACTTTGCTTTTCTGAAGCCAAGCCACAGGCATACCTAGTTGTTCCCATTTTAAAGCCTTTGTTCTTTGCCCCTGACTGATACATAGCGCTGTGACAGGCGTAAGTTTTCTCCTTATTCAGCATGAAATTAACTTGACGTGTTCAAAGAAGCAAAGCTATCAAGCCAGGATCATAATCAGCGTTAGCTTCTTCAGGGGAATCTTCACAGTCAGACACTAAAACATAATCTGTACACGCAGAGACTCCCACGAGCCCCGCTGGCACTGCAGCAGCTCTTCCACACAGGCTGGAGCAGAGACACGCTCTGCCTGCCCTTGCAAAAGGGTGAGACAAGGACCAACCCTTCGTGCTGCCACCCCCACACCCTCCCACAGTAGCTCCAAAGTTGTCACAAGCCAGCTCAAATGCTTTGGCTTAAGTATGCTTGTCATGAGTATATGCATCCGTAGCCATTTGGATGGGGTATTTGAAATGTTTAAGTGCCTTTTGGGAAGCTTTTTAGGCTGAAACGTTGCTGTTAAGACACTGAAATATTAGTAAATCTCGCAAACGACACAAGTTCTAATGTTGCTCATTTCAGAGGAGCCGCATGCTGGGCTAATGACCCAGTGACTGCATTTTCTGCTTTTGAAAGCAGAGCTATACACTGTAAAACTTTCATCTAAGTTGAGCTGCCACTCTCTAATGAATTTTTTATTTGTTTACTCGTTGTTTCACCAGAATTTAAAAGTGGCAATTAAAAAAGAAAACCCAACCCACCAAACCCTAACCCACTAACAAGGAACTTGCCTTAATGCAAGTTCTGATATAATGATGGAGAAAGAACATCATGCCATATGCTGTAAAGTGAAAAATAAAAAAGAAAGATGCATCAATGTGCTAGGAGTTTTACTTGTAAAGAAATGCATCATTCAGGTGGTGGTGGTCACCATTCACTGCAGCCCCTGGCACCGGCACCTTGGTGTAAGCACAGGGCACTGTCTGGTAGACATTCCTGATGTGTCTTGACTCCAGGCATGTCTTAGTCTCCATTTCCAAGGCAGTTTGCTCAATGTAGGGAGCACGATCTCTTGGGTTTGAGCTGTGCCAGGTTAGGGAGGCTGAGCTGGCAGATTCTGTATCTCCACAGGGATCTGAAGCACATTCTGAGCAACCTGTCCCACCTGCTGTGTCCAGCTTTCCATCAGTGGAGTCCACTGCCCCTCAAGAAAGGAGGACAGGGATGAAAAAGTAGACAGCTAGAGAAGGAGAGCCCTTGAGTAAAACGTAGAGCAAGCCATGGAGACAGTGCAGGTGTTGCCTGGAAATAGGGATGTTTTGGGCTGCCAAGCTGCATCCCCCATAGCAGACCAGAGTGCAGAACAGCCCTCATCTCCCTTCTGTTGGGAAGAGCTGTGTGACCTGCAGGACCAAACCCATGGATAAATCACACTGTAGTTCCTATTTCTGAGGTCCACTCTGTTCATTCTGGTGGAGCTCACACCTGGGAGTGGGAGGGACATGATGGTGCTCCTGCCATCGCCACCACCCTTGCTGCAGCTGTCCTTGGGCCTGAGGCACAATCCTTCATTTGCCCCAGGATTCACTTTGCCCAGGAGAAGAGGAAAAAGACCCCAAAGTTCCTTGTATAAAAAAGATATAATAGTCTCCAGCAGCTGTGTTTAAAAAGCAGGCTAGAGACCAGTAGTCACATCATGTTTATTTACAGCAGAGTTGCTCAAAACAATGTTAGTAGAAAAACATACTGTTGGAACATGGTTATTTTTGCCTTATTTCTGAGCTAACTGTGAAAACAAAAACTTACAGCCTAGGGGATAGGCAGTTGCTAAAAGTCATAGTGGAAACACATGGCTGCCTGTCCCAGCCTCCCCTCTGCAATCAGCTGCAGTTGCAGCTCTTCACAACAAGGCAGGGTCTGGCTGGGCAATGCCCACACAAACCCTGTCTGTGACATATAGAGCTCAGCACCCTAAGGGCTCTGTGTGGTCTGATTTTTAACCTCTAGCTGAAACACTGTGGACTGTCCTATGCAATTTCACCTTTGGCCAGCATGAAGAAGCCTCAGCCTCAACACAATGGGCACAGTGGTCATGGGGAGTAGGATGCTGCAACACAAGGAGAGACTAGATGATCTCTTGAGGTCCCTTCCAATCCCTGATATTCTGTGTCCAAAATCAGATGTGAGAGGAGAGGAGAGAAAAAGGGAGGAGAGGGGTGAGAAGTTTTGTAGAGGTGTGTGGATGAAGGCAGCATGGCCCAGCACTGCAAGGCATCTTCCTATGACACTCAGTCAGCCTCAAAGTAGCATGAAGAACTTCTTGTCTTCCCCATAGGAGGGTTTTTTTTTTTCAGTTCCAAAACATCAAAGCTCCAAAATCAGTGTGTTTTGAGAGCTGCAGGTCCTTATCATGGTAAAAGCATAACATCTAAAAACCAATCTGGTCCTTGCTATAAATAAGTATAATGAAGAATTTAGTCATATTTTCACTAAAATTAGTTAGAAGGCAAACTTTAAAAACTGACACAGCTCATTAGCTGGGAATATTCCTCAGAAGAGATTTGTTATATTAAAAAGGCACTGAAATTACTAGTGTTAATCAACTGTATTGTATTAAAAACTCTGTATAGAATAATTAAGTACTTTAAATATGAAGAAATAAAGGAAAAAATGGGAATCACAGACTTGAATTTGGATCTCTTACCGTGCTGCAATCCCTTCACTTTTTAAGCGCCCAATTTAGTAATAATCAGATTAAGTACTTGTCCCTGGCTGGTCTAAGCGGTTTTTAATACTCCAGTCCGTAAGAAGCAAAACTCCTGGTTGCTCTCCTCAATGCAGCTGCTACCTCTGCTCTTGATCCACTCTCACCTGGATGAAGTCCTTAAGGGCCAGAGAGTGTCAGTGAAATACATTTTATGCAGTTTCTGTGGCACTCAGCTGTGATGCTTTGCCCACAGGACCCAGTCTTTCTAAGCGGACTCCTCCAAACAACTCTGGGTTTGTTTAGCCACTGACTTCAGAAAAGAGGCACATTCAGCTCAGCACAACTAAAATCTGTGTTTGCCAGTAACAGGAGACTCTCCACTGTTGGCTCCCTTGGGTACAGGCCATTTAAAACAACCTCTGTTAAAATTAATACAATTTTTTTAATGGATAGGTAGGCTACAATTCATGGAAAACATGGAGCAGCTCCTCTTTCATCTGGGCTGCAAAAGCCTTGCACCACATTAGAAGGCAAAGTTATTCTGTTGATGGAAAATCAGCAGGTTTAGGTTTGCAGTGACTATGCCAATGCAGCCAGCAGCTCCATGTGCACATATTCCTCCTCTACTCCAACCACATCATTGGTATATTCCTCATATAAAGAATTAGAATATTCACTGTTAACTCTTGCAAAAAAATATACTTTGCTATTATGGCACAGAAAAAGCAAACTTCGGTTCACCTCCTTAAATATCAGTGTATTTTCCCAAGCTTTTGGTCAAATCCAAGAACTAATAGAATAACCTGGAGGGCGGTCCATCTATACAGCACCTTTACTATAAAGAAGTATCTGTAAGGCTGGTGAGCAAGTCTCACCTTTTCTTAGATCCAAGATAAAAGTTAAAAAGGTTTTCTTCTTGTAGAAAGGCCTAAAATGAAATTTATAAATAAGATGTTTTTAACCAGTCTTCTTCCTATCCATTTCTGCCTTAGCACAAGTCACAGTCCAGCTTCCTAAAACAGGGTGAGGTGCTGCTCTTGTGAATTGTAGTGTGGAGGTGTTTGATAAAGAATCCCCTGTACACTGTTTCCAAACCTCTGTGTGATAAGAAAGAAATTTCCTCTGGTTCAGTAACTGCTATTAAAAAGGCTGCCCAGAAGCAGAACATTTCTCCAGTTTAAATATTTAAACTTGGGAGGTTTTTTTTACTTTTTCAATTAATATAATACTAACAAAGCTTTATAAAAAAAAATCATTCTTGTGCCATTTATCTGATGCAATGGTAAGTATTATCATATGTTCTTGCCCCTACTTTCTAATTTCAATTGTGTGATGCTCTAAATGATGCCAGGTGACACAGCAGCTTGAGTATGAAAAACAGGTCACCAGCCTGTTTCTGCACTTGCTCTGCAGAAAAGAATACTTCTCAGCACTCAAAAGCTCTTCAGCCAAGTTGCCTGAACTCAAGGACCTGTTGTATACACAAATTTCATAATAGTGTGTCTGATACTATGGGCACATTCTTTACTTACATGATTAGATATACTGACATACACGCATGTAAATGTAAAATGCAATAAAATGTTTGTCACCACAAACTATCACTAAGATAGAAGAAGCTGCCTTCAATTTTTAAAATTTAATTTAATTTCAATTAATTTCATGTAATTTTATTGATTTTAGCAGAGACAGTAAATCTGAGAATCTCATCACCTGTGGAGTTCACTTCAAAGGCTACTCTTGTAATTACATTAATTGAAGCACCTGCAAACCTTTGCTTTGATGTTTTCTTCCCTTAGCAGTCCTCATGTTGCTATTGGCCAGGGAGGATGATAAAAACCTGAGAGGAGGTGCACCTGGTCTTTGACTCCCAGGAACTTTCCAGAATGGATTTCCTGATGCAGCAAAGTTCGTGATGAGGAGCCAGGAATTAAGGAGAGGCTTTAAAGGTATGTAGTGTGGTCACTGTAAGGTTGTTTCTTAGATCTACAGGATCCCTGCTGCATTTTAATTTCTTTTGTCCAGGAGAAAAGCTTTTTTTGGATGTGAAGAGGAAAATAAAAGCTATGGGTGACTTTTGCTCATGCAATGATGTCCTTTTTTTGTTTGACTTTTCAACTTTTCTGGATGGAAAAAAAATCTTAAAGGCCTCTGATAGGGAGGAGGTAGAGAATTTAGGGGACAAAGAGATGATATTTAGCCTGGGAAGAAGGAGAATGTGTTTTAATATTTGTCTTTTGTCTTTCACCATCGAACTGTGTTGTATTTGTGAGGAAGTTCAATTACCTGGTGTCTGTTACTCACCCTCAATTTGAGTTTGCTTTGCCTGGGACTGTAAATGATCTTAAATTCTGCTTTTACTTGGAGATACCATTTAAATAGACTCCACTGAGGATGATTGGGAAGGTGGCAAGGTCAAAGGCAAAAAGCTGTGAACTTGGAAGGAGAAGGGGTCACTAAGGAACCTCAGCTGTGTCCCTGCATTAGGAAAAAAACTTTCTTTTTTGAAGCAAACTCTTATAGTCAGCAATAGAAATGTGAGCTTGCAGAGGAAAGATCCCTAGAGATGTTGCTGCAGTCCCATAAAAGAAAGAGAAGGGAAACACATATGTATATGCCTATTGGGTACAGTGATTTGAGAATTCTCTCCAAACTGCTGGTCTGCTTTGCTCTGATTGTGTTGAAGTGGCTCTCAGTCTCTTCTCTGATTCACCTGAAATGACTGGGGTTTGTCCTGTAAAGTGCTTGTCTTTTAGGTGATGCCTAACCATTAATATCAGTGCAGGGAATGCTAACAGCAGAAAAAGAGGGAATCTTTGCACTAAAATAATTTCCTAGAGAAAAAAAATTTGGCCACAGGCTGAATGATTTATTTCTAAGTGTGCTTCAGAACAGGCTCATCACATCCCTTGCTGGTGCTCACCAATTCAGGCCCTTCTCTCTCTGTTGATGGAAGGTGATCATCACTTAAGAGCAACAGAAAGAGGAAATGAGGATGGGAAACCTGGTCCAATCACACAAATATAACTTTTCAATGTTAGTCAATCCATTTGAAGTGCCTTGTGTTCAGACAGACCTATCAACACAGCAGAAAAACAGGCCTTCAAATCCCCATGTCTCAGGGATGATTTGGGACCAGACTCTGGAAGCACCAGGCAGTGTGTCTTCACAGCTCTTTTTGTTGTGCTTGGGAGAAAAAAATAATAGCCAGTCTTCGAGTTGCTGTGATTTTTACAATCATTTGAAGTGATGCAAGGAACCAGAGCTGCTTAAGGTTTTGCAGTTTCCATGCATGTGCCTCATTTGAAGGTAAAGAGTATTTGCACAGGCACTAAAATATAGTGGAGAGGAGCAGTACTGAACTTATGCTGCCCCTGGGCATAAGAGTGTCTGAGAGTTTGTCTGCTTTTTTTTTTTTTTTCCCCAGAAATGTTTGTGGGGTGAATTTTAAGTGCTTTATCACATGCAAGATTTGTTAAGTGCTAGTTAGGGTCATTGTGCTTTTAAGAGAGGTGGTGTAACCCTAGTGCTTTCCAGAGAGCTTGTGACTCTGTGCAGCAGATCTAATCTAAAGGTGCTCTGGCTGAATATGTTGCACTTGTGCTGCCTAATTCTGGTGCATCACCAAAATAAGACATATTATGCATAAACTGGAAATTTGCATGTTTGATTTGGAGCTTCCGAGAAGAGGAAATCACTGAACCAGTTAGCTTTTATTTTCTTTCTCTGTAATAGCTTTAAACATAAATAATTTTGGAAAATGCAGTCACTTCTAGCCTAAAACTTAGGTGTAAATGAATGAAAAAGTTTTCTTTTGTGTTAATAAACTTAATTGGTGACTGTGGCCAGTAATTGGAGTGTTTAGGATGCTCATCCAACCAGAGTGAGTGCTCAGAAATAGAGCTCTTCAGCAGCATTTTGCATTAGTGGTAAACAACCATCATGATGTTCTTTGCTTGTTATATTACAGCTTAAATGTTCCACGATGCAGAACTGCTAGTTCTGCTTGTCTGTAGCTATAAGTTCAAAGTGAACAAACTATTGAGAAGAATTTCTTTCTAAAGAATAGCTTCTAAGCCTCACAGCAGAAGACAATGTTTCCCACATCAGAGCAGAAGTTTAGTGCCCTGAGTCTCGCAAAAGTACCTTGACCTGCCCTCCCCTGAAAAATTTGCATCTGTCTGCTCTGCTTTGCATGCTTTTCCACATTTTTTTTGTTTTAATGAGACTAGAGTTAGAATTGCAAAAAGTTGACATGAAAAGGCATTCAGAAACTGTGTTGTGTTAATATTGGAGCAGAAATTGCAAACCTGCAAAGAATTCTCAGGATATACATTTAGTCCTCTTCATCTTCTTCAACTTTCCTGTCTTGAAAAGCTGCATTTACATCTCTGAATTTTGCCACTTTATAATATCACAATACCCTAAGGGCCAGAGATTGTATTCCCATACAGGGTAGACAGCTGTACAAAAGTACAGTTTTAAGATCATCATTGTTTTGACCTTCCTTCTACTTTTCTGTTCAGTTCATACTGTGATCAATCAAGAGCTGCTGTGGGAACCCTGGGTCAATATAATTTAAACTGTTTGGAATGTCAGAATGATGCCACTTCAAATACTGTAACACTGAAACCTTTCTGTAGAGAAAAAGTTTAGTAGAAATGAGGTGAGGAAAAGGCAGATATTTTTCTTTTAAGTACCTATTCAATAGGTTAATTATTTTAACCCTATTACAGCAATTCTGAGCTCACAAGTCTGGATTTATGCTGATATAAATCTTATAGAAAGAGACGGAACCCCCCAAGGCAAAGGTTTCCCTAAGCTCAAGGAAATACCTTTCACAGGTGAAATCAAGAAGGATGGTGTGACCATGTGAGAAACGAGCTTTGTCTCCCCCTTAGCAGTTAGTCCCGAGAGCTCCAGTTCATTAAACTGAAGCATTAACCCAGTTGCACCCCAGATTCAGGAATCAGCTTTTGTTTGTTATGAAGCACCTTAACAGCCCAAGGTTTTGGTTTTCCTTGTGCGAAAAATGTGCTTTATCTCACTGATGGAGATCTTGTTCACCTGTAAGTGTTCAGAGTTCAGGCTGATGCTTACTGATTTGGATAAGCCTCTGGTTCATGGTTCTTTTCCAAAGCATTTACTTTTTTTATAAACAGAGAAAATCTTAGCTTGCACACTTAATGGAAAACATGAACCATCTGTGAATGTTACTTGCAGCTCATTTGCTTCATTGGCAAATATTAAACAGTGTTGTAAAGTTCCACTGAAATTATGGAAATGGGCTTTAACATTAAAATCAAAGTGCAATTAGAACATTTCACTGCATAATTGTTTGGCAGAGTCAGATAGTAAGCAGAAGATACCCAGCTTTCTGATTTATTGGTCACAGGTTGTTTCTTTTAGAACTACAGAAGCCGAGATACACTTCTGTATTTATATTTTTTTACATGTTCTGCACATTTATGAGAAGACGGTGCACACACATCTTGGTTTATTTTTCGTGATTGATTTTTATATTTCCAGCCTTTTATATCCATTTTTCTAAAATGGCATGGGTTGAAACCTGAACAATTTAGGGGTGACTGTGTTTTACCTTTGTGTATGTCTTTGAGACTTAGCACATGTTTGGTTTTAATTATTGTTCAGATGTAAGAAAAAGCAGTTAATCACCAGTGGGGCCCAGAGTGTTTGTAAATAAATACCACATTGGAACAGACATGTAATTAATCTTGGTTTTACTGGTTTGTACCATCTTCAGAACTAAAGATGTTTAAAATAAAAAAGAAATTTAGTCTTGCAGTTCCCAAATGTTTATTCTATATGTAAAATACAGATTAAGTTTGCTGAGGGAGGTTTAGGTGCCAAAAGCATGGTACAAATGGTTTCTGCTTTTCTGCTTTATATGAAATAGCCAGTAATTATGGTGAGGAAGAGGTGGCCACTACTTGGGCCTTTAATTTACGTGCAAGATGCTCAGAGTGAGAGCATATTTACTGTCTCATGCAGCTGAACACCAGGAGTTGAGCCCTGGAAATGAGGGAAAAAAAAAAACAAGCTGTGGAAATTACTGCACAGTTGGTTTTGGTGTGAAAGCTTTTCAGAGACTCTTTTCTTCAGTGCCTGTACAAGAGGGTCCTATTTGTGACTAGGTTCCCAGGTGCTATTGTAATGCAAATAATTAGTACTTTTTAAAATGCACACTGTGAGCTCCAGTCTAGCTTCAGGAGTAAATATTTAAGTACATCTAATATTGAACATTTGCTCAATATCTTCGTAATTCCTGATAATTGTTTAGTTTGTTTATTTGTAGAATAATGTTAGTCTTGGGGGAAGAAAAAGTGTTGCTTTTCTGATATCAACAGGAGTTTGGAGTCATCACTACTCTTCTGGGTAGAGTGAACAAGATATGCAGCAGGAAATTTCATCACTGAGGTGAAATTATGTTAGGATTTTATTTCTAATGAGGTCAGAGGTGCATTTCCTTTCAGTATTAAGGTGAATTACTTCTCAGGGAGCACTGCTGTTCTGTGAAAGACACTGGAGCTCTGAGCTGTGGAGTGTTTAGGGGCTGGAAACATCTGAAGATGCAACAGAGCAACTGTCAAGGCTTTCAGTATCACAGGCAGGGAAGACATAAATATGCAGCCACAAGGACATAAGGATGATGCTAAAAGCAATGCAACAATTGGCTCAAAAGTTAGAGATTTTCTCCTCCTCCTTGAGCAGCCAGAGGACTCCATCTGTACTGGTTCTTGGGGTCTAATCTTCAAGCTCAGCCACTGCAAGTGTATCAAAACAAACAGACATTGAGCTCAAAAAGGATCTTAGTTTGCTTCTGCTTGCTCTGTTAACCTGACAGTCATAGAATTTAGTGTAGTGTGGTTGTGAAAGAACTTTTCATCTCAAGGAAGCTTCGCATCCATCTGGGCTGTTGCCAGTTGCCTGACTGCTGAAACTGGACACTGGCTGGCTGCAGTAGCTGTCTTGACCATATGCTTCTCTGTTCCAGGTAATGTAGTAATGGTCTTACTTTATTTGTGTAAGAAAATTAGGTTTCTTTAGTCATTTACCTTTTTGGGCTGCCCAGCTCCCTTTGATATGCTGGCAACAAATGTGAAAGCACTTCAGTTGTTGGCACTCTGCTAATTGGTGATCAGATTTTGAGGCTTTAAAATGTGTCAAGGAAACACTCATATTAGCCTCCAGGTTTTTTAATCTGTGGAAGTACTGTGCTTTGTGGTTTTTAATCATAATGCCTTTAACAACAATGCTGTAGGATGTGTTGTCAGGTCTATATGATTTTCACTACATTATCAGATACTATCTTAGAGCAATTGTATAAGTAAGGCCTTCTCCTTCTATTTATTTGGCTCTGACAAGAATAGTTCTACTGAGGGCAGCATCTGTGGATGGTTTTATTGGCTTGTTTTGTGTATTCTGGGCCTCTTCTCTGAATTAATGTGCAATAGGGTTTAGTGTGCAGAGGGAGGCTGACAGTCTTCTTGTCTCACCCTCACTAAACACATGGATCAAACAAAATGTTTCTCCAAAGGTAAAGGGAGCTTAAAAAAATATCTCAGCAAGTATCACGCAAATGAATCTGCCTTCTCAATAAAATCTTCCTGCAAA
The DNA here is from genome assembly GCA_013400935.1 of Turnix velox. Lineage (NCBI taxonomy): Eukaryota > Metazoa > Chordata > Aves > Charadriiformes > Turnicidae > Turnix > Turnix velox. The sequence goes on from VZTY01028959.1 coordinate 1,422,776, forward strand.
CACCAACACAGTGCAGGTCTCTGTAATGTGATAAATCAGCTGAAGCAGCAGGAATCTAACTGAAGGAACAGCAACTTTCTAGAGCACCTCTGGAGGTTAATTGATGAAAGGCTTTTGAGTTGATAAACACAACAGGAAGATTTGGATGCTTTCTCTCAGACAGCCTATATAGTCTGTGCTGCAAGATATTTATTTAACAAGAACTGTAAGTACAGAAATACAGGATCATTTATCCTTCTAAAAAAAAAATGTTCTGTATTTCATTCTGTAAATTCCCATTGTTGCACTGACAATCTAGGCAGTTTGTGATATCTTCAGGGATTTAGTACTTAGATGTGTGTGCATGCTAATCCACTAAGTAGATGGTGCAAGTAGATGACCTCTGTGCTGTGAATCTCCATGGATGAGAAACAAATAAAAAGGAATGGACTAAGGCAACTTTGCAATATGAAGCTGGCACGTGGTGATGATAAACAGTCAACACTGGCACAATGCTGTTGTTTAGCTTTCAACAGAGTTAGTCTTGCTGCTACCACTGGGAAAACTAATAATATAACAAATGAAACTATTGTTCAGTTTCATTAAAAAGAAATCTGATAAGATGGGGAAAATTGAATTAGCCAATCTCAATAGAGTTACTGCTTGTTGGAGCAAAAGCAATCTCATCTCTAATAGAATATGACCCAGATAGTTTTGGCTGGTCCACACAGCCATGGAGTATGTATTTTGTCTGCAGATGCTGGCACAGCCATGCAGCACGCTAATGTTAGCATTAGTGGGTCAGCACTCTTCATCTCCAGCAGCTCCGTAGCCAAGGCTGGCAGTGATACTTGTTAGATCAATGTGATGAATTGATTTCTCTTGGCAAAACAGCACAGGGCTTCCTTCCAGTGAGGCTGACGTGCCACTGCTGAGTGTCTGTCACATAAAGTGTCCCCTGAAATCTTGCATCTGAATCGTAGAATAGTTTGAGTTGGAAGGGACCTTGAAGATCATGTAGTTTTAATTCCCTATCCTGCAGGGACACCTCCCACTAGATGAGGTTGCGTCAAGCCCCATTCAGCCTGGCCTTGAGCACCTGCGTTGGATCCTATGCAGTGGCTGTCACTGTGGCTAGTTTGTCAGTGTGAGTGACTAGTTTCTAAAAAATTAATTCCTAGAGTCACAAAACTGAAAGACTTTCATGCTCAGGCTCTTGATGCTGGTTTTATTGTGACTTTGGGAGGCTCCTGTCAAAGCCTCAGAAGAATGTAACTACATGTGCTTTCTAATGGGTCCTAACTTGAACCTGCAATGTTTAAATGCTTCTGTCTCTTACTGGTGACTTGGAATTACTATACCTAAACTAATCGGTATTTGTTCATTTTATGACAGAAAGCCAAGTAGCCATGACCTACAATCATGTTAACTATATTAATAGGATCTGCTAGGTTACTAAACCACCCATGACTCAACCCAATTCTTTTCATGTAACCTGTCACAGCAAGATATCTGCAAGTGCAAAGAGAGCTGATCTTCTATTTGTATATCTTGTAAGATTATAAGAGAGAACAGAAATTTAATTTTCAACTTTAGGTATGTGAGTACACTGTGTTATCTAACATGTAGGGTTTAATTTGCTGAAGTTTATGGAGTCAGTGTTGGTAAAAGCTGAGGTAAGAGGGAAGAGTATGACTTTTTCTTTTCTTCATAATTTAGTAGGACATTACAGTGCAGTGCTGGATTACAGAAAGGCAATTATTGCAGATGGAAAATATTTTTAATGAAACCTAAGAAGTGCAGGAATAATAGGAGCTATTAGGCTGTGAAGTGGTTATGATCAAGTGACAGGTAGGGTCAATATATTTCATATGCAATACAAACACCTACATATGATATTTGGCAACAAAAGGGATATTTAAGGAGGTTAATCTGAATGAAGATTTGCAGAGTATTACCTAGCTACCATTAAATCCCTTTGAAGTCTCTGTATTAGAATGTTCTTACTTCAGTTTAGATTCCTTATATCTTATATTAATTAAGGTTATTTAATTCTGAATTGGAGGTTTACTAGTGCTCATTTTTACACCTTTATTCTGTTCAAATTAATTTTCAGGAGCTGCTTTTTCGTTGTTTTTTTTTTTTAGATAGCCTTCTACTAGGTCAAAACAGAAATTCTTTTTCCTTAGCAGGGTTGTCTGGGGACTTTAAGGCAATGCAGTGGCTGTTTGATAATGCTCTATTACTTGTTGCACCTTTAAAAATATCCCTTCTATCTCATTCTTGCAAAAGTGGTGCATTCAAACTCTTTAGGTTTAAATAATATGTCATCAGATTTAAAAGCCTGCTGTCCTTAGATGATCAGAGTGAACCACTTCATTTCCAGTATGTGAGGAAATGAAACATTTTGTAATAGAAACTTAAATCTCCTGCCTGTGGAATGAAATGACCTTGCATGGTACAAGATTTACATTTAAGCCAATGGGCACTAAAACCTGCTATATAGAGTTCTGCATTTCCAGCTCGCTGTAACTCCATTTTGTGAAATAGAAATGGAAATTGTATTCTGAACACTTTGATTTTAGGAGATTTAAATATAGTCATACAAATAAAACTATTAGGTGACAAAGACTGAGCAAAAAAAGAGAAGGTTTGAAGAGTACAATGTTGGAGAGAGTGAGGATATCTGGCAACTGCTTGAAATGGGAACAATAACAGGGATATGGAGTGGAAGGTTGATGTGAGTCTGAAACCCCAAATTAGAAAGCAGCTGGATGCAGGGTTTCACAGCAATCTATAGAGCATGCAGCAACTGTAGGAGTCTGGTCCAGCATTGGAGCTGAAAAGACAGAATAATCTTACCATAGAGCAATCTTTGGCAATTTATTAACTGTTCTCTTGTATGCTGAAGGGCAGACTGGTCTGCTCTATTGCATGGTTTCTGATTTGTTTAGACTGATGAGGTGAGAATTCCATTTAAATGTGATTTGAAACTTGGTACATAAATACCATGGGGCTAGTGGTGGTGATGAGCAGGAAGAGCTGTTGTGCTGCAGACTTAAATTGTGCACTCAAGAAAATGGATGCTTGGAATACAAAGAAACTTCAATAACATTCTGCTTTATCAAAAAACACCAAGAGGTGGTTCTGGTGGAGAGAAAAAAGTGTTCTCTTTGTGGGCTGTCCTCTGCAATCCACATCTGTAATGGCATCCTTCCAGCTCCCCTTTCTTAGCCTCTTCTGTGGGTTACTGCCATCTCCCTCCTTTGCCTGGGAAAACGGCGTGTTATGGATGCCTGGGTTTTGGTACATGACCCTTTGTGGCTGTGTTACAGGGTAGAGCTTGAATTATCGTTGCTGTCTTGGCAGGGAAGAGGATGGATGATAAGAAATAGCAAGTTATTTTGGGTCTCTCTTTCCTGCCAGCCATGAACATTGTAGATATGTCACATATCCAGGAGATAAATTGATCTTCCCATCGAACTTTGAGACATCAAATTTTCTTTCTAAAGTTACTGGAGCAATAGAGGCCAGGCAGTACTTCTGGGTGTCATGGCTTTCATGGCATCATTCTATTTCTGGGTTTTGTGTGGATTCCAATATTCTGTTTTATTATAGTGCTATAGCTTTTGTAATTTTGAATAAACTTTTTTGATTTGCTAGGATAGAAAATAAGCTGATATTCAAGATGATGGAATCTACAGATAATAGTCAAGAGGCTGTGTTTAAATTCAGACTGAAGTGACACCAGGTAGTGCAAGAAAGAAGCACAGTGGGCTCCTGTAGATTGACTGAAGCAACTCAGTCTTTTTGGGATACAAAGCGAAATTAACATTTGAGTCACAGATACCACTTTGAAAATGAATCAACTTGAATAGGAATTAGGCTATCCATACCTGTGGCCATTCAGAAATGAGCAATAGACTGTAAATTTTTGCTGTCCTGTAATCCAGGTCAAGAATAGGCAAGTCTTAGTAAGGATTTAACATCCTATCAACATCTAGAATTTTAAAATCTGTGGAATAATATCCTGATGACAAATACGGCATACTTTGAAGTACTCATTCTTGGAGACTCCATTTTCAGATTGTGTGCAAACATACCTCAAAGAATCTCTGAATAATCTCATTAGTAATGTTTTCATTAATGTCTTTATCTCTCTGCATTTCTCAGTACGACTGCTAGAACACTATTTAAGTGTTCTTCCAAGATTACTCTTATGACTTAATGTAAGCAATTTGACATATGGAGATAACTTTATCAAACTTGAAAGTGTTCATATTTCATATCAGCAGCTTAACTTCTCAAGAGTTCTATGGAACCACAATATGTTTTTTAACTATTTTTCAATGAAAAGTAAAGTGGAAAGATGAAATTTAATGAGGAACCAGTAAAACACTAAATGCAGTTTAGGGTCTGCTGCCTAAATTCATATATCTTTTATTTCTGCAGAATTTTTCTCATTAAACTAATGCTGCAGTTTTCTCGTTTAAACAGCTGTGATGTGGGCAGTCAAAAGCAGGGATGAGAGGAATGATGTGTGACCATCTAACATGAACCATTCACAAAAAGTTGTGAACCCAGAGAACAGTGGAAAATGAAAGAAAAATGCTATTAAAAAGTGGATTTAGTTCAAAGGTGAAGTGTAGGACTCTTATAAGTGACAAGGGGAAGTGGAAGCTCATTTTGAAGTGTCACCAATGGTTATCCTGTAAGGCTTGGAGCATGAGTTTCTTCACTGTTTATGTTATTGAAATCTTTCAACTGGAAAAAAATATAAACTTGATAAGTATATATTCTACAAATCGTGACTGCTTTATACATTAACTGGGCCTAGGCCACCTTTATAGAGCATTCCTTAAGGTTATAATCTCTTTAACTGTGGAAGGAGGAGCTTTATAGTGCTGAGACACTAGCCCAGGTTGCCCAGAGAGATGGAGTCCCCACCCCTGGAGACATTTAGGAGCAGGTTTGAGGCTCAGAGCAACCTGATCTAGTGCAGGATGTCCCTGGTTGTACTAGATGGCCTCTGAAGGTCACACCCAGCTCCACCCATTGCATGATTGTAAACTATGTCTCTACTGACAGCATGAAGAAATTCAACTTTACCACAGAATTTGTTGCATTTTTTTCTATATCCATCTTTTTCAACAATATGATTTTAAGAAGCTTTTAGAAATAATGGTCACATTCACGTCACATTGAGAATTCAAAGGTTGATAGAAACTACTCTCTCAGCTTACTTCTGAATCTCTGGAAAACCCAACTGCTGCTAGATAATGCTTTGTGTGCTGTGAGATATCATCCTTTTGCTGTGGAGCAAACAATAGATCCCAGTAGTGCATGACTACTAAAACATTACTGAGCAAGCAAAATTCACACTTTAATATCCTGGGCTTGACTTCAGCATTTTCATTTGTTGAAACCTGTAGTTCAGGCAACTGTTTTCGCTGCATGATTTGTGCTGTGGCTGTATGATTATATTGGATTTCCTGTCTAAAACCAGACATTTTTTAGAAACAGGCTTTCTCATAGTTAGTAGTTACTGAAACAAAAAAATGTGCATATATACTTACTTTTCTGCAATTTTTTTCTTAGTGTGCTATATCTGTACAAGTTCCCATTAAGAGGAGGATGACTCTGGCGCTTCTTTTTGGGAAGTGTAACTCATTAGCCTAAACTTAAGCTCTGTTTAAGCAGAGTTCATTGTCCTCAAAAGGACAATGTTCTTTCAATTGTGGTGCTTCTGCCGACTTCTCTGGCCAGGTGCTGTGTTTTCTGCCCCGAAGAAGGCATTTTGGGATGGCATAAGCTTGGCGCAGTTACTAGACTGCCTTGTGTAGCCATCTGCAGCCTGTTGTTCCAAGCAACAGAGTAGCATGATTTACCTGGAAAATGACTACATCAACAGGACGTGGTCCTGTTTCTGCTTGTTGCTGGGGAAGCTCTGGCAAATAAAAACTTGGGAAGCTTTTCCTGAAGCTCTTGGAGACTGTCAGTAAAAATTTTTTTTATAGTCGGATATATATCTCTAGGTAAAAGAGTACAGTTCTGGAGTAAATGTTAAAAACATGTTATGCCCAGATAATTCATTACTCTTAATGCCTGGGAATTGTCAGCCCAGCCAACTTCATCTTCTGGTTAAAGTTGGACATTTTCTCTCCATTTCTGAATAGCACAGGGCACTAGGTGACACCTGGTCCCTCCTTGTTGTCCTTGGACTTAAAGGAAGTAGTTTTCTCTGACCTTTCTGTTTATGAAAGCTGCTCCACCACTGCCTCCTTTTTTTCCTCCCTCTCATCTCTCTGGGAGAGATGTACCCTGCTTGTATTCACATGTTTCTCAAATTAATACTTCTGGTAAGGTTTCTTTGTAGATATTTACTATGTGATACTACTCGGGTCTCTTCTGCTTTAACTCTGTACTATGGTCCCACAGGCATTTTAAAGACTGTAAGAATTGGAAAAAAAAATTAAAAAATAGAAATTCCACAATGCTATGTACCAAAAATGTCAGCATAGCTGATAAAAACTTTGCATGTACGATGCATACATGTACATAAGATGAAGACAATTGCCTTAAAATTCAATAGTGGTTTGTAGTAGTAATGAAAAAAAAAGTAAAAAATTCCCATGGTCATTACCTAGAAGATGCAGCTGGAAATGAGTGGCTTCCATGCAATAAATAGCAAAGGCATATTGATAACACATCTGATGTTCCATTAGCATATATCACCAGAAGGTTTTTGGAGCAAAAAGAAACAGGGCCCACAGATTTTGGCAGCTATGATTTTACTTCAGGTGAGTTTAATGCAATTGAGATAGAAACAGGTGACATTAGAGTAACAGCTCTGTTTATCCCTTAATGCACCATACTTAATAATGTCTCTTTACTTAACATATTCAGAAGAAAGGTAAAAACAATTTACTCTGCAGGAGGCCTTAGGGCTGTTTCCTGTTTTTCCAAAATGAATATTCAGACTAAGACAAATCATGGAGTATAATGAAGCAAGATAAGCAACTAATGTAAATTATTTCCAGTGGAAGATCATTCTATGTCATGAAATAGCAGCTGCAGATAGTGGACTCTTGAAAAAGCAGTGGTGGTATAATACAAAGACTGGCATGACAGCAGTTTGGTGCACCTGTGTAATCCAAATATAGACAAATTTAGAGCAAATGCATTCTGTAAGGTAAGATTTATATCTAGGGCTAATTCTTGTCTCATAGATTTTCGTTCTATCATCATGGGAGGAAATTAAGGCCATGACTGGAAATGATCTTTATTTTTTTTCCAGCGGAACTGCCAACACATCCAGTTCCCATTATTTCTATGTTGTGCAAAAGTCAAGTGATGAATCAATATTTACTTATTACTACAATCCCAATTCAGCCATTGTAGTAATAACAATTAGAAGTGGAGAACAGAAACATAGTCAAGTTTGCCTCTACTTGATAATCTGGATTTAAATAAAATACACTTGTGAACTATATCAACTCCTGTTGAATAAATGACTAGGGCTCAAACATACAGTCAGCATCTGCAGTGATAAAACGGAAGCACTCTGGGTTGCCTTTCCACTTGTGATTTGTCCAAACTGATGACAAACTTTTTTCAGCTGAGTGCACTGCTTATGGTGCAGGTCCCTGTCACTGAGAATTTGATTCATTTTACCTTATTGCACCAAAGATTAAATCATGTCATTTCTATCTGTGACTATGTGTGGTTGATTTGTGGTAGGTGTCTAACCAGTGAATACGTAAGATAAGATTGATTACGATAGCATTTCTGAGAGTGCTATTGATAACTTCTTATGGCTTTCAACTCTATCATTGTGCTGGTGTCATGCTGGTCTGAAATGAAAGACAGTTTGGCAACTTGGGTTAAATGTGTTAGGTGATCTTGCAAGAAAACATGGCAAGAGTAGTAATATTCAAATAAACTAGAGGGAAAAATCACATTTATTCATTATTTATATTTGTCTAACTTAAAAAAAACCCTCAAAGTATTCAGATGTTTCACAACACCCTATAGAGAAGAAAATTCAAGATGGTACAGTGAACAGAGCTCTGTAATAACTCAAAATGAGTACATTAATTTGCATTTGAGTATGAATGCAACACTAAATATAAGAGGAGTTTCTTTAGTACCAGAATTTTGGAAGGTCAGCTTGTATGTTGAATTTGAGACTGTGAAATGTGTTAGATTGCCTGAGACCATCTTCTCAGAAATGCAACAGCTCTGCATTTTAAAGGCCATTAGTGATTTGGTTGCTGAATTAAACACATCAGAACTCACTGGATTTTTCAAAATTTAAGCTATATGGCCAGCATGATTTTATTTTGGCAAAATGGTCCACCAATACTCTTAAAGCCACCTAAAGCCTGCCTCAGCTAGCATTTAGAATCTAAGAAAATACAAGAAGCCTGGATTAGATTAAATAAAATTTCGAAGATGGCACAGAAATTAAGTAGTAGATTTGGGAATGTCTGTCTTTGAGTCCTTTGATTCATTTATTTTAAAAGAAGTGAAGCATCTGGCCCACTTGGCTTCTTGGCTTTATGCTGTTTATTTTTTGTATGTATTTATTCTGAATAATCTGAGCAAAACAGAACAGTTTTGGGTCAAATGTGGATTTTATTTATGGTCTGGGTCATGGAAATAGGGTAGCTCTTGCTCCCAAGCAAGTGAACTATATTTTTTTTTTTTTTGCCTTCATCTCAAAAGTCAATAGGCTGAATATCCTAAAAGCTGCTCTCTTCTTGCCTTGAAGTTTGTGTGCGCTCAGAGAGGTCTCTTCATATGTCCCTGTGAGCAGCCAGTGCTACTTTAACAGAATGCTCAAGTACTGAATCTGTTTCTGACTAGCTCATGACTCCAAATAGCAGCAAACAACATCAGCTACCAAGATGCTGACTTGAATGCTGTGATGTTGGTTTTCACCCTGCATTAACTAGGCCTTCCCCTCACAACAGTTTCTGCAAGTACTGCTTCAGAAATAAGAAGCTAATTAAGCTGTTGAAATGATGTGTACAATGAAGTAAATTGCAAGCAGATTTGATTTGTCTCTAATCAGTGTAAGAATGCTTTAGGGACATCCCTTGAAGTTACAGTAGCCAGAAAACCAAACTGACCATTAGTCAAGTGCTTCTCAGACAGTACTAAGCTGGTTTTTATATAAATATTTAAATGCCCAAGGTGCAAGATGTATATAAGGATTTTTTAGTTTGATGTGTTCTGATAGGGTTTCTTAAGCATCATTTCTAGTTGTTTCCTTAAGTTAAACAAAAAGCATTTATTGGAAGGCTGCTTCCCAGCTCAGTAGTGTTCCACTGAAGCATATTTGGGAAAACTGCCTTGTGAAATCTTCATCTTGTGCATTTTAGCTGCTGCTCTGGTCAGCATGTTGATGTACCCTTAACTGACACTTTATTTTTTGAAAGAGAAGGGTACCAGTAAAAATCTCATGTTTTCACTGGATGTAGTTCATGCTAGAAGCGAAATGAATCCATTGCTGTCCTGAATATAGAAGTAGGTAGGAGTTTTATGGCAGTGCAGTATATTCAAATAATGCATCAACCTGCCAGGAAAGCTCTGTTTGCAAGTGTTGCCCTAACTCTTGTTTAACTTGTGCCTCCTGCCTTTCTATCAACGACTTCCTGGGTTTTGTAGTGCCCACTTTGAGAACTCTCATTTTTGCATGGTGTAAAGCATGCATTACTTCTGGTAAGCAGTTCTGTAGACCTTGTATTCTGGAAACTGCAAACCCAAGGAGTCCTCCAAAACTACAGAAAAATCACCTTTTGACAAGCCATGTTTGCAAGTTACAAGATCAAATTAGAAGGTTGGACAGAGAAGGATGGATTATGGACTACTATATCATTTCAAAGATCTGGGGGATGATGCTTGGCTTTGATTAAATCGATTCACCAATCCCAAGGAAAATTAAGTTCGGCTTGCCCAAATTATTTATAGTGTGGATCATGTGTCTTGCATCATGTTATCTCTGGTCATTATGGGTGACAGGTCTCTAAAATGAATGATATGCAGTAGGAAGGGAAAAAGTGGGAATAGTGAGGGAAGTCAGGCTTTGAAAAGGGGATTTTGTTTGCTTGTTTAGTTAAAATAAGCTGAGCAGTTTAAGATACAGCAAAAATCAAAGACCAGTTTTGCAAATATTTGCTTGATCCTTTTTGCATCTTTAAAGTCTTGTGTGCAGTGTTTGCATACCTGCCTTTCCCTCAGCTCTCTTCTCTAGAATGCTGTAATTGCACCCTTGGGGACTGGTATTTTGTAGCTCTCTTCAGATTCCCTTCGTTGTTCACTTCTGTAACTTTGGTTGCTCTTTTTTAATTACTGAGACTATTAGAATGAGAGGGCAGGGAACACAGTTTCAACTGAAGATCTGGTCTGCTTCAAGCTGAGCATCACTTTTTAGTAAACTGTAAAAAGAAATGGGAGGAGAATCATGGTGTAACATTCCTTTAGTAAATGCAATGCTTTTTATCCTCTTTTAACTGTGCAAGTTTCTAGGAAATTGAGTTCAGAGTACTGAGGACACAGTTCAGAAGTTTTGAACCCTAACGTACCTGCTTTACTGAAGAAGAATAATGAAGCAGAATATCCACAGCTGCTGGAATAGTTTCACTCTATCAAATTGCATCAGCTTTAGACAACTAGATTTGAGCTGTGACACATGAAACAGAATGTTGCACAGCCCAGTCCTTCTCTTCATCCTGCCTTTCCTTTCAAATCTCTCTAACTTAGAACTCAACACAAGCTGCTTTTTCATTGATGAGAATGAATTTTGATAATTTGGAAATGTCTAGATTCCTGAATTTCAGCTCCAAGCCACCTGAGCCTGACACATATCCTTTATATTATCAATATCTAGTGTGACCTATTCAGCTCATGTGGTGGTTTGTTTCCAGTTAAAGTTTTAAGTTGTAAAAAGGAGAATTTGAAGCTGGTTTAGTAGGGTTAAGGGAGCTAGTTCAGGGAAAATTAGATTCAATTCAAGCGTGGGATTCATGGGATTGTAGGGGTTTTGCAGGTTTTTTAAAAATTTTTTTTATTTTTGCACTCCTCTGTAATTCCTAATTTTGGACAGAACAGATGGACTGAAATTCTCTCTTCCCTAGTTTTGGCTTCTAGAAGACACATGCACAGAGAGATTCGTTGGTGTAATTGAAGTACAGAACTGGCCAGCTGCATTTCTGACCAAATGATATCTGGAATAGAACAAAAATGTTAGGTTTTAGATGACTTTTTGACCAATGGAAGTCATAGACTCTATTTAAAAAAAGAAAAATAACAAAAAATCCTGTTATTAATTGAAAGGAAATTATGCAGATATGCTGATTAGCATGGAATAAAACAAAGATGATTTCCCCTCTGAGGTGGATTTAGAAATGCTATTTTGTTGATGTGCCTCTATCCCAGATCAGATGGAAATGATGCAGAATCTTCCTGTGCCTGAACTCTAACAGTGAGTGCAGGGCTGTCCTCAGTGATCCAGGAGCCTTGTTGAATGGCTCCTGCACCTACACAGTGAATCAAATTCAGGTTTGGGCATAAACAGTAGCTATGGCATAGAGGGGCAAATTAACTACATTGTTCAAGAGAATTCATAGATGTATGATGCAAGCAAAGCAAAATGAAGAAAAATGTTATGCCCATCCATGAACATAAACAGAATTCTTGAAGGTAAGTGATATAGCTGATGACTTGAAGATGCAGAAAAAGCTGGCCCACAGGTTAAGGCTGCGGAACTTATGTAGCTCTGGTGGAGACATTCAGCCCCAGCAGAGTTCAGCGGCTCAGCTGTCTTATGAGCAGCCACATCCAGTGACTGCTTGGTTTAATTTGTAGCTGGTGACAACAAAGACTGAGACCACAAAATTCTTGTTAACAAAAATGTATGAGAATCCTCTTTGGGACAACATGCTCAGGCAAAAGCAAGAGCTTTTATAATACTCTTGTGCAAGTAGAATTGAGATACATTTGAGGGCTTGCAGAAAAACTAAGTTGAGTTCAGCAACACTCTTCTGAACTGGAGACCAAGAAATGAGTGGGTCAAAGAAAATGCAAGATGAGTTGAAACTGCTCCTGTTTCAGCCTGGCTGTCTGTGACCAGTATTGGAGATACTAAATCTATCCTGATGAACCCTTGCTTGAAACATTTGCTCATGCTGTGGCACATAATGCTTTAAAAAGGGAAAAGAACCCCACAGCCCTAAAAGGCAGATTCCTTCCCACCACTAGAATCAAAATTCTAGTAAGTATCCATCTATGTCAGAAGAGAAATACTAACATATATTACCTCTATTATGTAAGAAAATTATTTAATAATCCCTTTAATGTCTATACTTAAAGACTAGCCAGCTGGCTTGGTAACTACAGGGAAGAGAGGCTATACTTTTCCTTTAACAACTTGTTTTTGACCAAGCAAGCTAAATTTTTATAAGATCAATATAAGATGAACAGAAAATACATGATTACCTCAGAAACTGTCAGTGCCTGGTTTTTGGGTTTTTGGTTTTTTTTTTTTGATACAAAGCTAACATAACATCTAGGGCCAGCAAATATACATACTTCAGCTTTTTATTTCCTAACATTATTCATGGACTGAAATGCAGCTTGAAATTGAAACATGAGGGGAGTTGGAATTCAGCAAAACACTGCTTCAATTTACAGTGCAGAAACAACTGGAACTGCCAATTGAAATGAAGTTCCCCAGCACACAAGGCAGAGTCTGTGTGCAATGTGATGCAAAGAACAGTGAAATTTTCTGGTAAAACATACTGCCTATTTAAAATTAAAGCCCTATGGCAAGTACGTGTGCTTCTGAAGTATTGCTCTGTGCTTGAAATTACCATACCTAGCATACAGTGGTCTGTTTGGGAAAGAAACTGTGAGAAAGCTGAACCAGGAAAATTGTCTAAAAAAATCCCCCAGCTCATGCTGTAGATCTGAGGTGGATGCTGCAGTCACTTCTGTGTGTTGCTTAAGTCCTATCTAGGCAAAAATTCTAAAATCTCCAGGTTCTTTAAGTACCAGGATTTATTACTAAACCTCAAATGGCTTTATGAAAGGTCACCACCTTCATGCTTGCTTTACAGGTTGTTACACTCATACTTGGTAAGTCCTCAAAGCAGGAACAAGAATACATCCTACATTTTCTACTCTCTGCTCTGAAAGTGCCTTTAAAATGGTTGGAGTGTTACCTACCTAGCAATTGTCCTCAGCAACCTCTGGAGATCTGAGCTATTAACTACCTGTGAATGAGTATATATGTTGCAGCCTTTAACCTCATCTTTGGGTTCTCATTTCTGATGTTTCTTTCAATAACTTCACTGTTTTCTTTTTTTTTTTTTTTCTGTTACTGTCACTGAAGTCTTTTTCTTCCAGAGCCATGTTTCACATTTTTGGGCTCTATCCCCAGGACAGAGATACTTACCTTTTTTCATATCTCATGTGCAATTTGGTGGCCCTGACAATTCCTTTCATTCTGGAAAATATTGCTTTAGAGAAATCAGTTTTAAAACCTAGCAGCAGCTCAGACTATTTTTGTCAGTAGCCATTACAAAGAAATACCAATTGCCAACTTCTCTTGAATGCTGCAACAGCAATCAGCACCTCCAGGTAATGGCTTCTGACATACTTTTGTACAAAATGTTGCTGAAAAGTCATGATCTGGCCCATTCTATTTTTTTTTTCCCAGGCAAACAAAGGAAAATGCTGGGGGAGAGAAAAGATGAAAGCACTTCCTTCCTTCCCCTTGGAATTAAGGCAGTGAAAAGGGATGAGATGTCAACAGGGGATCCTGAAGTTGCTGAGGATGAGCAAAGGGACACTGTGGTTGTGTCTCTCTTTGAAGGAGCTGTCACCTTAAGTTATGATGCCGTACTGTGGCAGGCTGCCACCCCCCACATGGGGATACTTTGAAGCAAACAGACTAGAAGTGGTTCAACTTCCCAGGCACATCAGCTTGGATAATGTCAGAAAGGGGGAAAAAGGGAAGAAAGTTGTTTGTCAATTTTAGGAGAACAAATAAAAAATTAACTAGATCTTTCCCATCTGCTGTGCCAATAACTTAAACTGACCTAGTGGCTTTTAACCCTTTTCTGGTGGTAGGTTTCTTCTTTGTTTAGGCTTTTGAGTGCAAAAAAAGTTTTAAAACCCGTCCCTTGAAATTGACCTAGTGTATATGGGGATGCAGTCAGCTTTTCTCCCTTCTTGCCTGAGGTGTCTGAGAGAGATGGACCACATGCACCAACGTGATCCTACCTGGGTAGTGTATGGGTGTCCCTGGGCAGAAGTTCTGATTACAGACCCTAGGCAGCATGGAAGTCTAGGTGCTATTGACATGTGAAGCTTTGGATGTAATACTTTCTTTTTAATTTGTTTTTGTGGGGCTAAGCTTCTAGTCCAAGTGTCTTGCGTCTTGAAGTCCAAAGTACTTTGCTTGTGTGCACACAGTAAATTCTGTCACAAGCAGGTCCTTCAGCCTTATGTCTAGCATCATTCCAGATATAATTTCTAATCAAATAAAGACTTAGTTAATACATTGTAATGATGATCACTATTGTGCCTGATATGAACCAGACAATCTGTTTTACATTGAAAATTTTTCTGAGGTATTAGGTTAAGGGGGGTGTATGCAGCAAAATCCATATAGCCAAGAAACAAAACTGCTAAAATAATTGAACGTATTTAGGAACTGGTTTAGTAACTAATCAAATCTTGGGCTTGACCCTAAGATAAAATTCAGCTGCTAGAGAGGTGTACTAGGATGTAGTACTGCAGGAAGGGAAACGCTTTGCAAGTAGTATTTGGGACCTCTTTTATGGTACTCTGCTATATGTGGTATGGAGAAGGCCCTTTCTGAGGTTTACACTGGAAATATGGAATGAGTTTATTTTCCTTTTACTAGATTCTATAGCTTTTCTTTTTGTACTTACAGCACAGCTGTGAGTCTACTTTTGTATCCCTGCAGCCTTCTATTTGATTCTTTAGTGTGATTATTTTATTTCAGCTGTGCCCTGCTCCTTACTGCTACTCCCACATCTGAAATAATTTTAAAAATGCAGTTTGTTTCTGTTGATAAAAATGCAAACACTCATTTCTAACATCAATGTTCAGGTATCAGATGTCTGTGGACATTTAAAATTATTAATTGTATTCAATTTTAAGTACGCTTTGAGGTGGGTTAGGGAATGGATGGAAAATCCCTCATGCAGTAAGAATACCCTTTGTTTTATCTGGCTATACAGAAATGCTCCAATAGTGGAGGAAACCTATAGGACTGTTTAAACTAAACCTCATTCATACCTCATTTTAAGAAACAGATGTCTCATTTTCATTCTTCCTTTAGGTTAAAGAACTGACCATGCTCTATTTACTCTTGGCCAAATCTCTACCAAGCCTTTCTTTTTATTCCACTTAGAAACTATAACACTTTATAACACTCTTCTATCCTTGCCAGCTGACATCTTAGAAATAGGATTTATCTATAAATGTTTATTCTTTACTATTCTCTATGCTAACAGTGTGAATATTTGACTTCACAGTTGTAAAGTTAGCAAAAATTTCACAGTAAAAACTTGGCTTAATTAGTAATGTCAAAATAGATGTCAAATTTCTTTATGTACAAGAAGATGGGCTGGAAATAGCTGCCTGCTGTCTCTGGTTAACATATATAAGACTATACATTATCAGGCATCTCTAAAAACAGAATGCTAGGACTTATCCTAAAACTTCCTATAAACAAACTTTCTAAAAATATGCAGTCACATGTGGTGTGAGAGACACTAGCACAAGTATGTCATAAAAGCAGATGAATTTTAAATACTTTTTTTTGTCTGCATCTACTGAAAGTACAAAAATCTATAGGTTGAAGTAAATAGTGATAAAATCATTTTGCTTGACATGCAAATATTTCATTTGCACTAGTAATCGCTTAAAGATATAAAATGAGGCAACTTTTGCTAAGAGAAGGAAACAAATGCACTGATAAAAAAGTGCATGGATTACTATGATCCATGACAATTCTGTTTAATATTACAGCTAAACGTTATAGCTGTCCTGGAAAAATGATATTATTTCCTTTTAATGCAAGACTATGTAGGATAATTAGTTGAGGGTGGTGAAGTTAGACCCCAGGATGAGACATTCTCTGGTACTAAAGTCTGGGTAAATAGAAAGTTAGATTGCAAACAGAAGCACTTTAGGTTTTATACAAGGCAATGCCAGGTGCAGCTTGATTTCATAAAACAATAACCCCTGGCTGATGGAGTGTAATATGGCACATCTTCAGGAATAAATGAGACAAAATATTCCAATTACAGACTAATCTTACTCCTTTCTATCCTGAGCCAAGTATTTGCCTCAATTGTTCAGCAACAAATTACCCCAGCAGCAGAGAACTACCATGGAGGAAAACAAAGTGGTGTCTGCTCAGGGAGATTAACTGTTGATCAGATTCTCATATTGAGAGTTCTTGGAGGAAAAAAAAGCAAACTAATTCACGGCAGATGAGACACTGATGTCTTGTTCTTTGTCTTCAGAGGAGCCTTCTGTGCTGTGTTCACCAGGATTTTTTTTGGATGCTGCTTTTTGAAGATTTGTGCCTGCCTTCTGCACAACACATGGTGCAATAAAAAAAAAAATCAAACCTACGGGAACAGTTTTCTTGGGGGGGGTGGGAAAAATCATAGAAGTGTTGAGCAGTGACAATTAATGCATGTATTCAGCACTTGTGAGAGATTTAATTGGCTTGGCATTAACTCTTTCAAGTATAAATGTCATATGACTGGAAAAAGGAACATATTCTTTTGGATTGTTTTAAAACTGAGAGTGATATTCCTCTGTGTGTTGCAAAGATGAAGTTACAAAGGGTTAAAACTGAGAGAGACAACCAATGGTGATACCAGTTTCAGACATACTGAGAATATAAATCAATCTGTTATTGTGTTGAAGATGTTCCACTGGCTAATATTGATATATTGCCCCTCACTACAAGAGATACATTGAGGTACTGGAGGAGGTCCAGAGAAGTGAAACAGAGCTACTGAGGAGTCTGGAGTATGAGTCTAATCAGGAATGGCTGAAGGAGCTGGAGAAAAGGAGGCTGAGAGGAGACCTTCTCACTCTATGCAACTCCTTGAACAGAGAATGCAGCCAGAAGGACACAGGCTCTTCTCCCAAGGAGCAGACCATAGGACAGGAGGAAATGCATCAGGGAGGTTTAGGCTGGATATTAGGCAAAACATTTATACTGAAAGGTTTATCAACCATTGGAACAGCACTGTTGGAAGAGGCTGCCCCAGGAAGAGGTTGAGGCACCATCCCTGCTGGTATTTAAGAGATGGGTAGGCAGAGTGCTTAGAGATTTTGATTTAGAAATTATTTTTGTCACATCGATGATTAGACTAGGTGATCTGAAAGGTCCCTTCCAACCCAAGGCATTCTATGCACTGCAGCTTGAATTAGTCCTTTTTATTCTGAACTTCAGTGTTACCCTTTCCCACACACTGTGTATGTGTGGTCCTGTTTTTTTTTCAGTCAGAGCTGGATTCCTTGCAGTCATCCATGGCACCCGCTGGGGATTGGATTCATATCCATATTTGCTTACAGCTGATTAACGAATGTTATAGATCCATTACAGAGTTTGAAATGCTTCACAGTCAGGTACTGTTGCAGCAATGATCAGTTTGTGAATATTTTCTACATCTTAAAAATGCACCATTACCATGATGGGAACAGCCACTTGACTGTGAAGATCAGCAGCATTTTCTGATGTGCAAATATAATGCACTGGAACATGTACATGCAGATTTCAGGAAAAATTTGGCCAAAATTTTCAGTGAGTGGTTAGCAGCCATTACTTGGAGAAATTCAGGATTTAACTTAGCATGGTATCTTAGCATAACACTTCACCTGTATCTTCTCTATTATTAAACACCCAGATCTAGGCTAAGCGAGTTGCTTAGCAAGCACAGGCTGCTAGAGTTCCTGACATCAGCTATTTCCTTGCTCCTTTGGAAATATTCTCTTGAGGGAAACCAAACAGCATCTAAAATAAAATCCAGCAACCTTACGTGGTCCCAAGTTATTCCTGGTGCAGCCAAGACAGTGACTGTTGATGATTCTTTATTTGCTTGCCTTCAGTTTAAAAACACGGGTTGTCTTGACCTTGTTTTAGATTGTAATGAGCAGCATGCTCTCAGTAACTACTGCTAACAGTCTGTGAAAATCTGGGGTTGTTGAAATGCCACTGCAACATTGTGGAATGACACTTTCTGAAAATATTAAAAGAAGCTTAAAGTTATGGGACTTTGGTGACAAAGCAATTCGCTGTGTTTAGATGGTGGTCATCAAATAAAGTGAATGTAACGAGCAAGGAAGCTTCTTTACACTTAAGATGATGGGTTTGTTTGGTTCCAGCTTTTCAGGTCGCGACTAGTTCTCAAAAGCAGAGATGAGAAAGCATACAGGAGGTGTAAATCCAAAGATGCAGGTTAAAATCAAACCTTTGGATAGAATCAGAATCAGAATCCAGTGTCATGAGCACTTAATCGAGTGATGGACCTCCTCAGGGGGGTAGAATAGGTGAATGTGTTGCTTTCAGACAGAAATACTAATGAAAAGCACTACTTCAAAACAGCAAGCCAAAGAAAAACTTTACTGTTATTTTCCCTGTGCATTGTGAGTAATTGAGTGAGCTCATGCTGCCATTTTGGCTGTAGCAGAGATGTACATCAACACATCATAGGTGCATTGCCTCACACACAGATTGTCTGTTATGCTGTAAACTAGATTATCAAGGTGTTTGCCAGTGCTTTAGATTCTCAAAATGCCTGTCTATCCTTGAGACATCTGCAATCAACCAGCTGCTACAGACTTGGCCAGCCAATACTGTTTGGCAAATAGGAAGGTAGTGTCACTACAGATGGCTTTATCAAATGTACCTGCTCTGAAAAGTGGATGATTGTTCATTTAGCTAGTGAAATATTAGGGCTAATATTTCAACAGGTTGTGATCCGGCTGTGGAATTATGTCATGGTAAATTCTTTCTTTTCCTACAGCAATTTAAAGTGAAACAGACTTCTTTGCAATTTTGTTTCAAAACTTCGTGTGCTCACTTTGTGAACAATTCTAACAATACACACTCATGTCAATGCACATTAGCATCATCTAAAAAGCTCCTGCTCTGTTTCTCCTATAAATAAAAAATTGGGAGCAGGAGTGTGAATTGCTTCTTTTACATACTCCCTGACAGAAAATAGCTTTAAATTTGAGCTTTTCCCCTCATCCCCCTGAGTAGGTGCTCCTCTGCAGTGCACCTGTAGCTTAAAAATCCCCTTGGGAAGATGTTAGTATTATATAGATACAGTTCTCTCTGGTTTGTTGTAAAACAGCTCTGAAACCATAATACTGACAGGATCTCTCCAGAGCTGAGAGCTGGATAAGGACAGATCCAGCACTCAAAAAGCTGGTTCTGTGTCACTGCGTGTCCATAAAGGACTCTCTTGCCTCGTGACCTTTTCTGTGTCCAGTCTGTGTTCACCCAGTGGAAGTTAAGCATGGACCTCTGAGGTTTTGGATAGGCATCATGCTGCGAGAGTCAGGTTCTAACTTCATTAGACTTCCCTGATCAGAGCTAGAAATGCTCTGTGATGCTTCTGTTTTTTTCCCTGGTAGTAAGGCTTCAACCCCCCCACTTTTCCAGCCTGCTGTAATTACCTAAAATACAGGACAGACCAGGTATGTACCTCAGTTGTGCTGCACCATACTAGGGCACAGCTATTATATGTGAAAACACATTTTCTCACTCACAAAGCTTTATTAAAGCAGCAGAGGTATGTTGGATTATAGCATGTAAAAGAATGTGGTGGTACTGAAATGCCTGCTGGAGGCCTTAAAAATGCATTTCTTGTAGGTTTACAGTAAAGAAGAAGCCTTTCTGCTAATGCCCTGCAATGTGTGCCAGGTCTTCAGGGCATGCTACATAATGTGGCCCTAAGAACAAACGCCCTAGTTTCCAAGATGAAGTTCAGACAATGAGTACCAGAATTAGATGATGAGGAAAAAATGAAGGCGACATAAGAAGTAACTGTGGAGAGGGATGTCATGAAAGCATTTCTAAACTTGTACACTAGGGTAATAGAAGCAGTGCTAAACTAATTTGCACATGCACATTAAATGTATTAACCATCTTCTTTCCTTACATAACATGCCTAAATAATTAAGTTGTGCTCTTTTATATAACTGGAAGTGCATACTCCCATAAGCACAGTTTAAGGGAGAAAGAAAAGTTCAGGGAAAAAACAAAGATATTTCTGTCCCTTTAGTTGTTGAAATGACAGCTTAAGTATTATTGTATTTTTACCATAATTGTTTAGGCCAGATTTCACCAAGTTATTGGAAAATTTCTTGTGGATTAGAGTTCCCTTGCTTATTCCAAGCTTAACTTCAGTACATTGTATTTGCTTCACTCACTACTGCCAGTAGTTCTACTTTCAAAGGAAGAAATTAAATCAAGACTCTGTTTTTGAATGTTTTAGATCTATTTTTTCTTTTGCAATGAACTAAGGGGCAGGTTGGGAACCAACTCTGCCTAGATTACATCACAGAATGAATGAGGTAGCCTTACTGCAGCAAAGAAGATTTAGATACATGTGTATGTGATCACATTGGGCAATTAAGTGGAGCTGATAAGGGTTCACTGTGAAAGCAGTGTGTTTTCTTTAAGGCATGTTTTTGGTGGATTACATCATAAAATGAATGCAGTGCCCTTACTGCAGCAAAGGAGACACTAAACTATGTGTATGTTTTTGGTGATTTTTTTCTGTTCCTTAGTATTACTATAATGGTTTTGAAGTGAGGTTGTTTCTGTACTGTAGAGTTTGACTTGGAGAGAGATACTGAAGTTCTTCATTCTGGATTGAATTCATGTTTCCTAGGTTAGAATCCACAGAGCAGCTGGAAGTAGCCAACTTACTCGTACCTTCAGTACCAAGCAGGGGCACTGTGGAGCCCATATGTAAACCAGGGCAGCTTTTGGATGACAAGCAAAGCATTGCTGTAGGAAAGACAATGTGCTGCAATTAATTTGGAGAACTAATCAAGAGTGATTTTTTTTTTCCATGTTAAGACTTTTTCCTTTCTCTGAGTTTTAATTTTGGTTTTTGAAGTTCTTCATAGTAATGTTAAAAGTGAAATGATTTTCTTATGACATTCTCCAGTTGAGAATGCTGCTGCCTTCTGTTTGCAGCCATGCAATGTGATGTTTCAAAGTGCTTTTCTCTCTTCAGCAACAAATACCTCTTAATTTTATTTGGCACACGGTAAATATTTATTTTTGCTCCCCTGGAGATAAAGGATTTGCATGCAAGGCTTTTTAATTGTTTTGAAACAATATTTGTCTTGATAATTGGATGTGTTTATCCTGTTTTGTTGCTGCTTTTAAAAAAAAATGGATTGCTGTTCTTCAGTGGGCTCTGTCCTTTAAAGACTTGTTTTCTGAGCCTACATCCTTATTCTTAAATGCATTACATATTACATGCTTGTAGTATAAGCTGTGCAGAATAAAAACCACAAAATCTACTCCATTAAGTTCTTGCCAAAATGGGGTGAATGTTGGAGATTATTTTTTCCTTTTTTAAAAGTTATTTCAACACCTGGTATTTACTTAGGAAGCCATCAAGGACTCATGTTGTTCTTAAATTGCTTCTCTTCCCTAATCTTCATTCAGTTGCTCTCCAGATGAATGTGATAGACTGCTTTGCATGCCTAGGAAGCTTTATTTCTCGCTAGGTAAAATCACGTGTTGACATTTCTCAGGGAGTCCCATATGCCAAGACACCTGATCCAGTCATTAATGCCTACCCAGGTACGTGTTGGGCCTGGAACAACATATTTCAAACTTGCTCTCCTGCCACTTAGCTATTTTTAAGAGCAATCTTAGTAGCATGTGGAGAGGAACAGACTAAAGAGCTATAGGTTCTTATGTATACCTTTCAAGCAATAAATAAGTAATGCTCTCCAAGCTATGCTACCAGCAGATGTTCATTGCTCCAGCGTTATGGTTCTGGAGGTACTTATAGTTCCAAAGTAGTTTTATTGTACTTTTTTGTAGTATCAGCTACTGAGGAAAAAAGAAGACACTAAACTGTTTTGCATTTTTTTGGAAGGCAATCTCAGATACTCTTAATTGAGGTTGAATTGTTTCTTGGGATTGTGAAATAGTGATGTAATCCCACATGATAAAATGGATGCCAGCCTATGCATGTGCACTAATGCTTCTGGAGTTACTATGAAATACTTCGTCAGCAAATATGAGTCACTAGTTGTACATGCAAAAATAAAGGGATAAAAAAATCCTCAAAGGTATTCTAATGCTCATTCTAATTCTATCTGGCACATCACAGAGTGATCACTGAATGGGACTGTGTAGAAATATAACAAATGTCTTTCTGTTTCTATCCTCCAGCTGTAGACAAATAGGAAGAAAGTAGGAAAAACATTTTTAATGCATATTTTTACCCATATTCTTTTTGTCATTGCACTTTTTTAATGCATTTTTTTCTCTTAAGCAAAGAATGAATAATGTGTACATTATTTCAAAAGGATGTTTAATATGATGGAATTCAGCATTGTTATGTCAGTGCTTCTTGCAGTTATGCGTTAGGGAGGTGAACTTAGATCTATGAAATATCTCTTGTTTTGGCAGCATCTTAACTTATCCTTTCCTTTTATGTAGGGCAATTTGTTGTAAGTATTGAGTATATTCTAGTGCCCAGATTTCTGCAGAATTTGAACTCTTTTTTGTAATGGTCTACACTTGGTGCAGTTAGCTCTGTCCTTACTCTTAGTGCAGAAGTTTAAATATTTATTCAGTTTACCATCCTCTTTCTTCACTTTCATACATAAATGTCTTGTTTGGGAAAGGTTTCCCAGGCTACATATATGGGGGAATGACAGCAAAAGAGGTTCTGTATTGAGACACTGGTTCTGAACTGTACCCATGAAGCAAAGGCTGGTTGTAACTACTGAAAAACAACATAGCTGGTGTTGGTCTGGTTTCAGGCAAAACACTGGAGCAGATCACTGATGTTTAGAGAAGACAGGCTTTTCCATCTCCAAAATGGCTGCTGTGGAACCACAGGATCCACTGTGCAGACACTTGCATTGTTCAGTATGAGGTCTTTCAGTGCAGAGCTTTATTTCCCAGGCTGTCAGTTCAAGTGCTTTACACCAACACTAAATTTTCATCTTTCCAGTGATGTATGGCAGCAACACGCAGCTGTACAGAACTGGTGTTACAACAAATCCATCTGTAGGGCAGGTGGCAGCCCAGTTGTTCTTTTAGAGGAGAATGTGAAGGATGGCTTTTGAAAGAGTCTCCTTTTCAAAGAGGGATTTGTGGAAGAGAAGAGGAGGAACCTCCCTGGTGTCTTCTGTGAACTGTCAGCAAAGGCTACATGTGTTCTTAAGTGGGCCTCTGACTGGTGGGAGGAGGAAGAGCTGAAAGAGAACTTCAGTTTTTGTCAGGTGTGTTCAGATTCTTTCTCAGTTTCTGTTTTTCTGTCTTTTTAAGTCAAGAAGATGGTACACAACCTGAATACCTGCTCTCTTCCAGTGCTTCTGTTTTATCATCTGCTGTGCCAAAACATGAAAATTCCTGCCACGACGTTACCATTTTGCTAATGGTTCATGCCCTAGTGGATACCCTTCATTGCCCTAAAATATGCAATCATTTAATTGTCATTGCAATCCTATTATATTGCCATTATGGAACGTCTGGTGGGGAAAGCTCTGAACATGTTATTAGTGCTGAAAGGGACAATTTACTGAATGAACCTCACTAAATGCCATCACTTCTCAAAACTGAATCAAAATTACTTTATTATGCATGTCTTTAATATTCTACTCAGATAATGATTGGGAGCCATTGACCATTTTCCCAGTTGTTATTCTTTGCAAAATTTTTTGTTTGTTGCAACAGCAGGAATGCTAAAAATTCACTGGACTTTCTCCTGCATGCCCCCTGTTTAAATAAGAAAAGAAAAAGATAACAGCTCTTGTTGAACTGGAATTAGGACTACAGATTTTGAAAGCTTTTGTGTTTCGTGACCTGAGTAGCAAGTGTCATGTTCCTGTTCCTAAGTTCTATACAAGTCAATCTGATTTTAGCCTCTTTTTTTTTCGTCTTGGCTCTTCCTTCCTTTGAAATAACATCATACTATGCTGAGGTCTCCAGTTACCACCAAAGTACAAATAATTAATTTCCTATGTGTAACTCTTGCCCCTGAGAAGTACTGGATACATGTGAAATGCAGGCAGCTCCTCCTGCTCCAAGAAAATTTCTTTATCAAGTGAGCTTAAAGTTATAAACTAATTTCAGAGATTTGGGGACTGGTGGAACTTTATGATTCTAGAAAGCACTAAACCTTTCATGGTCAGCAGTTAAGGCTGAACAGATCATTCCTTCATCTCTCAAATTACTGTACAAAGAGCTATGAGAAATCCCAAAGAAAGTGTCTTTGTGGAACACTGTGGAGAGCAACAGGGCCACCTTTCCATGTTTTGTAAATGCTGGAAAATATAAAACTGTTTTAACCATAATGAAAGACAGTATCACAGAAGCCCTTTAGTATCTTTATAGTCCAATGTCTTTGTAAGCACACATAAAACAAACTAAAGAGTATTACATGCAAATTATGATTAATAAGTTGAGCTCAGGGGGCATTAAAAATCTTAAGGTGTGATAATTGATAAATTTTTCAGGATTAAGAATGCAGATGTATGCTGATGCTGCGAGTGTGTCTCCAAGCAAAGCAAAAATAGTTTCTTGTAACTTATTCTTCTCATGTGGTATGTTCATCTGTTTTGCATGTATTCTGCAAATATCTTTCTTTTCCTATTTTTCTTGCTGGTAGTTTCAAATTTGTAGTTCTGGGCCAGCTGATACAACACAAATAGAATTATTACAATACAACTTAGTTTGGGAAAGGGGTTTTGAAAAGCAATTTTGAATTGGCTCGTGGCAATTCTCTTGTACATAAACGCATTTTAACTGCATAAAAACTAGTATATTGCACCCAGAAACTGCAGCAATGTGCATTTAGATGTTATGAATAACTGCAGTTAAGTAGAAATGAAACTGAAATAAATCTGAATTTTATTTGCACTTTCCCTTCATTTTAATGCCACTCAAGCTGCTATCTTTTTTCTCTCTGAGTAACATAGCCGTTAAGGATAAAGAGTGTGCATGTGTTTATATGCGAAATGCTAAAGTACTGTTGGCTTGCATGTAACACAGTTTATAACCCCAGACTTTATATGATGAAAATTTGACTACTGGACATTATTTTAAACTTTTGTTGCTGTCATGGAAATGCATTTCAACAAATACAGGATATGGCACAGAAACCCTAGTAACCACTTCAAAATTCAAGATTTCTGTGAATGATACTTATGTCTTTGTAATCCGGATGCTGTTAAAAGATAATGGTGATGAGGATGCACTGAAGGACTTGATTCTACAGATATTAAATGTTTTATTGCCTTATGCTTGCAGCATGTCAGAACACTGGGCTTCATGCTGTGACAATAAATGGTCCACCAAGGGAAACCATGTAAATGACCTTAATTCTTCTGGCCTGCATCATCATCTGACTTGAGGACCAGAAGTTACTGTGGGGAAAAATTTGAAAAGCACCATATAGATTTAGCCAGCTGTGCCTCATTTTTGAACATGACTCACCTGCTTAGGAATTTTGGTCCACAAAAAATTACTGTGTTTTTTCTGCCAATGCAGTCAACAACTTCTGAAAATTTTGCCATCAACAAAGGTTTTCTCAATTAATCAGGCTGTAATGGCTTCCATTGGTTTTCCTGCTGTTCTTGTTTTGTGTTGCCAACTCATCTTCAACTTTTTGGACCATTTCTCTTCTGTCAACTCTCAACTTTTTGTCACACACCACCACCATGCCCAATTACCAACAAAGTGTAATCAGAAATGCTTAAAAAAAAAGTAGTCTGAGTCTGTGCTTTGGCTGCTTGAAAACTGCCAGCAGCTGATGAGCCACCCCCTTGCCCTGAACACACTGAAAAAAAAGCCTAAATTTGGAACACAAATTCTTATGCAAAGCCATCACACAACTAAGCAATTTGATTGTGCTGCTCCTCCACAGTGCTAATGCCCATTTGAGGGAGCATGACACATTCCAGGTTGTCCTTTCCTTGTGCACTTGCCCCCCTGATGAAAGCATGAGATACATGGAAGGTGGGAATACCTCTGGAATCCCTGCTGAGCAGTAAAACTCAGCGCCTTTGAGAAACATGTGGGAAGTGCTGGGACACAGAAGAAGTGCTGTGGTGGTTGTGTTGGCTTCACTACACTGCTGACTGTGCTGAGAGGCCAAGCTGTTGCAGCCATGGCACAGAATTAACTTTGTTGCCTTTGCTTCAGTGCTCAGAGCTCTATTAACAGGCACAGCACTCTGTGCACCAGTTCCTGGGCTCTGTTTCTCTAAGATTTTACCGAGCTTTTGAGAAACTTGAGGGTATCTGTTTCTACTGAGTGAGGCTAAATAGATGATGAAGATTATCTCACAGTAACCTAGAAAGAAGAGAGAGAGGTGGAAGAAGAAACCCCTTCAATGTTATGCTCTTTCCAGTGAGTGACCTTACTGACTTTGCTTGAGCTGGAGTGGTGTCTTCAACCTTAGGATCCAGAGGGCTGGCTGAATAGTGACATCAACACTTGAAAAAAGCTAGATACAGCAACTGTATCATTATTGAGGCTATGTTTCTGCAGTATTCACTTTCAATATTTAAATCTGAACAAATAATGATTCTTTGATTAAAATATTAATATTCCAGCTAGCAGATCACTGATCAGAAATAAAAGGTACATTTTCTTTTTGCCCGTAACAACATTTTAATCCAAACTCATCTCCCTTGACTTTAAAATGGCTCAAATAAGAAAGGAGTAGTTTGCTGGCATGGAGACTGACTAGATTCAGAAGTTACCTCACAGTGTTCTTCCTTCTTCTCTCAGTGAACTTTTAACTTGTTTGATCATATCTGCTCTCCCCCTTGCCCCTTTTTTCTTCTTCAATGAATTATCTAAATGACTGAGAATTAGTATAGCCTGAAAACTTTTAAAATCATGCCCTAATTAATGTACACCTGTGGTGATAATAAGTTTATTAGCATTGAAGCTGTAGACATCAAAGCCTTATATCAGGCAAAACCATCTCATTCTAAATTAATGGAATCACAATTAAAGTGTATTTTGTTGGAATGAAGTCACACTGTAACTTGAGATCTGCAGGGTGAGCAGAAATCCTTCCATCCTAAATTGAAGATTGATAATGTAGTAGCTTTTTATGTTTAGTGTGGTAACTGAAGCAATACCAGTTTAGCATCAGGGAATGTTTTATGGATCCACTTCTTTAACACCTGTCAAGTATCTTAAGAGGTAAATACATTAACATTATTTTTGCTTTATAAATAACCTTAGAAATAGTGTTCTTGGCTTAATGGGAACACTTTCAATAAAGAGAAAGTGCTGCAGGTTTCAGAGCAATAATCCATTTCCTCTGAGGATAAACTGAGGCTGAAGGCAAAGTAGTTTGTCCCTATCTAGTATTCTAACTACATTACCTATTGCCTTTTAAAATTGAAAACCTTCCTACTAGACTACAAGCAATGCTGAGGTTTCTTTCCTGCTGCTTCTGTTGTTGCCTTTCCAAATTCCTCTCCTGTTAATCCTATTTTCTAATAATTTGCCACAGGATTTTAGTATTTTTTTCCCTCATTTCCCCAAAGTGGGAAGCTTGTTCTTGTTGAAAAGAAAAAAACAAAATTTGGAGATTTGTTTTATAAAGTCTGGATGCGCTTATATTGGAAAAATTCTACATCATCTCATTGCTCTTTCTAAGAACCATGAGGAAAACTGGCCTTGTTCAATATTGCTGTTGAAGCAGTGTCTCGTAGGCATGACAACAGGAATATGTTGTTGGGGAGTCGAATGAAGCTGCTTTTGGAACTCATCCATCTCCTGAGATGGGTAGAGGTGCAAGGGGAAAGTAACAATAAATTTGTTATAAGACAAATGTAAGATAACATTCCCATAAGAAGGATAGCAGCCAATTAGGAAGAGAGTGAAATTCACAGTAGACAGGGCTTGCTTTGTGTATTCTCTAGATCATGCTCATGTTTCTCTTCTGTCAGGAAGGATGAAGGGATCAATAATGGCACTTTTCCTTTCTCCAGCCTTCTTTTCCTTTTTTCCTCTATGGATTCTTAGATTTAATTTTTATCTTCAAAAAGCTGCAGTTTACTGGTGCAGTAGGGTTA
This sequence comes from Turnix velox, assembly GCA_013400935.1. Classification (NCBI taxonomy): domain Eukaryota; kingdom Metazoa; phylum Chordata; class Aves; order Charadriiformes; family Turnicidae; genus Turnix; species Turnix velox. The sequence goes on from VZTY01028959.1 coordinate 1,451,129, forward strand.
GCTTTTATAGTTAGGAAATTCAGGAGAGAGTGATATCCTTTCCATACAACTGACAGGGTGCTTTCCAAAACCTTCATTGCCGTAATCTTTCAAATTCAGTAAGAATCCTTGACCTTAGCTTACTCCATTATTTTAGAGATGTTGCATCATTTCGATTCCCCTGTACTACAGCATCATCATCATGGAAAAATATCTCCAGTATGGAAATGGCATAGCAATATCAGAGAATCAAGCCCTCCATGCATCAGTTATCACAATAAATGGTTGGAGGAAGACAGATAATCTGACTGTACTCCTGTGGAAAAGTAACTACTGCATTGCAGAACGAGTACAATTGAAATAGACAGAAGATACCTAGAATGGAAGTATATTCCTAATGTATATTATGTATAGTAGGAAGGGTGGAACTAGGCAATATTTAAGGACCCGTCAAACCATTCCATACTTTGATTTAGAATAGAAAAAGGAAAGAAAAAGTGAAAAACACTTCTTTGAAGCTGTAAAAATGGAATTGTCTTGTATTTTCACTCTATCTGGGGCTCAAATTAATGATCCAAAATCTGTTGCTCTGACTGCCAGAAACAGTAGATTATTTCTAAGGCTTTCATATCTGCAAATATCAATGTTGTCTCTCTATAATATTTAAGTATCTTTGGTAGATACATTTATATATACACCTATGTTTGCTAACAAAACTGCTGTGGATGGAGAAAACTTTGATGCCTGGCTCATTGTCTGGGGTTCATATGTGGGAGATTTGAAGAGGTTCATGAAGGTCAAAGGCATGGTCACAGTGTATGTCTGTGAGCTCCAACCACCTCTAAGGTACAGGTGTAGGAGTGTCTGAGAAAAGCTGTTGCTTGTCAAACCTAATGACATTGTGTTTTCTCTCACTTGTGTTGACATGTTAAACAAAGTCAGAAGGGCCCAGCAGACAGTGTGAATGTTTTTAGTTTACAAATTTATTAAAGTACACAAGTGTAATGTTTCCCAGTTACCTTGCAAGTATGGAAGACTATAATCTTATATTTCAGTCTCTGAGGAAAAAAGAAAAAAATATCTAAACCACACAATTAAGGGCACCGTAAGTCAAAGTAATGCATGGCAGTCACAGCAGTGGACTTGCTTTAAGAATATTAAGAAAAATGTTGAGAAGAATATTTAGAGTTCACAGTTTTACACTGATCAACAGCTCTGTGTTCATTAACTGGCACATCCCTTCTAATTTGTTATCTCATTTGTACTGTGTCAACAGCTTTTAGTAGTGCCTCTCCACATTCTGTTTACTTTAAAACATAGTTACTGTAATCAAGAAGAAAGCTGGCAGCAAAATCAGCATTTCAAAACCTTTACTCATCCCAGTGCCGAAATGCACCACTGCTACTTGGTGGAATTGGGCTGGTTGAGTCTGAGAGTTGGTGAAGTTTTGTGTGCAAGTGTCCTCACATCCTAGTAGAATTGGTTAGTGCTTTCAGTGAATCATGACAGGTTGTGTGACATCTTAAAAGCATTCAGGAGTTGACCTTTTTTTCCTTTCTGCTGTATTACAAAATAATCTTTTCTTTCACATTTTGTGGTGCCATAAAAACATTACTGCTGTGATTTATGCAGGCAGGTTTGGCAGAATCTCCCTATTTACTTGAACTGGAAGGTATATATCAAATTTGTGCCTGTCCCAATGAATATGTTAACTCAAAGAGTAGACAGTGTGTTAGTGGATTAGACATAGATTCAGGTGTTGTTATTGTTAAGTGTCTGTGCTAAGCATGAATTACAGTTGAAGCTGTTTTCTCCTGCTTAACATAATTTGTTATTTTGGTTGTAGTTGTGTGCTGTTGTTCACTGCTTCTGTGGTTTTTGTCATGCACTTTAACACCAAAGCAGCTTACACAGTGCCAAGAATTATTTTCCACCCAATTCAGCAATTTTTCTCTTTATGGTGCACACCATTTTTATTGCATTGCATTTTTTTGCAGTCAGCTGTTATTTTAAAAGATTTTTAGAATGTTCAGACATGCCTTGTGACTTTGTGTGACCCGAATCACCCTAAGTCCACTCATAAGTCACTAAAGGCTTACTTGAGACATTGGCCTCCTTTCTCTCTTGTCCTGAACTCTGCTTTGGTTACATGAAAAACTTTAAGGTTGTGAAATCAGGCCCTATTGTTGTCAATTGGTCCTACCATTTCTCAACAAATTGAAGATGTATCATTTCCCTGACTGACTAATGGGTTTGTTCTCCTCCTCTTTCTGCTTGACCTAGGTTCAACGCTAACAACTCAGAGTTCATTTATTACTCAAAGATATAATGAGTAGATGTCTTAAGAAAATATTCTCTATTCCATAGAAGAGGAATATCCTTAAGTTATAAAGATGTTTAAAGAATTGCTTTTGTTTTAAGCTCTTGATCTCTTTGACTAGGAGAATAACAAGCAGAGGTATCACCTGGAAGGAAGAGAGAGGGATTGTTCTAAATGGCTTTTGCTGTTTGATGTCTTGTAAGTCACCTTCCACTTGTTCCTCTTCCTTTACTGTAAGACCAAATTTATGCTGTTCCCCTCCTATACTTTTGTGTGAAACATCCTCTAGAAACAGCTTGTGGCCATCTATGTGCTCTGGGATCTTTAAGAATGATAAACAGCAAAGGGAAAAAAGTAAGGTTGGAACAAGAATTTGGTTGCACAGTTAGCTGAAGTATCAGACAGAAAAACTTGAGATGTTAGTGAGCTTCAAATCAAGTGGGAGAGACTGGAAGCGGCTGTGTGTGATGTAGCAGCAGCTTGTGTAGCTCTGGATATACCTGGTGAAAAATTCTGGTTAGTCTTCATTACTAGCCATTTACTATAATGCTCCTTATTCTGTCCTGCCACACTGCTAATTAAAAGGGAAAGGATCAATGCCATGGTGTGCATCTTTGTAGACTTCTACAGCTCCTGATGAAAAGACAAGCTTTTACAGACATAGAGCAAATGAGAAGCTGAGCCATTTCCTCAATGCACAGCCTCACTGTAACAGTATTTCTCACTACAGCGCTGTTATTGAAATTCGTGTGGGTGATGTCAGTTTGATAGGCTCAGCAATTTTAGGGGACATTGACAGAAACTAAATTGGAAAAATGCAACAAATGTTAGGTTTTAGCAGAGTATCGACTTAATATAGATTGAACAGGAGTGAAAAATATTGCATGGTGTGCAACTTGAACTTCACATTGTCTCATTAAAGACTCTGCAATGGATAACACTGTCTGCTTGTTTTGCCCTCAGCTGTAGACTGTGCAGATCATTCATGTAAAGAGTAATAATATACCACTCCATGGCACTTTGCTGGAACTGCCACAAGGTATTTTGAAAATCTGCTTTTATTAGTTACAAAAATCTACACTCCATTTATTTCTGTATAACTGGTTTTTTTGCTCCTTTCCCACTTTCTTTTCCCTGGCCCTGCATCTATTTCTTATTCATTTGTTTGACCCTAATTTCTTTCTTAGATACAGCAGTCAAACCCTAAACTTGTAACTAGATGCATTTGCATCCAGTAGATGCATTTGGCTTTTTTCCATTGTTAAGGGTATACCTAAGAAATAAGTTGTAAGGAATATTAGTTTCTACCAATGGGAAAATTTTGCCTGCTGTCAGGATTAAATAGATTAACTGAAAAATTGAGAACTGGCTCAATCAACTTACTGCTTTGTCCTGTGAAAATCTAAGTCACTCAATATAGCACAGCGTTCACTTCAGACTTTAAATCTTTACACGGTTTACATTATTGACTCTCAATATTTGGTTTAAATATATACAGGCTATGAGCTGAGAAAACTATTTCTGAGACCAATGTGAATCTAAAGTGATTTAGTCTGATATTAGCCAAAACATTTATTAAGCAAGTAAAAATGGAGGTAGGGTGGTGTGGTGTGGCCTGTGGTGTGGCCACTGGTTTGTGGCATGCTCAGTTTGGCTGCCTTGAGTGCAGGTGACAAGTCACTGAAGAGCTAGAAGGTGGTAGTAAGTTTATTGGAAGAAGATGTGGTTGCCTTGCTTTGTTTTGGTTTTTTTTCTTTCAAAACAAATTGGTTCATATAATTGAGTAACATAGATATTATTTTTCAACAACATGAAGTGTAAGCTTTTGGTAGGTGGTACTTGTTATGTAATTATGGATGCCATCCCATAATGGACCTTGACACTCTGGCTGTGTAATACTGATACATAGAGCTTCCCACTTCCTAAATAATAATTCTGTACAACTCATTATTTACATTCTCCACTTTTTGTAGGAAAATAAAAGCTCATAAACTGATTTTGTTACAATAGCTTCTAGAATAATGAATTTTGGACCCTCAGAATGAGGAAAAAAGCTTACTTCTAGAAAGCACACAGGTTTGACCAAAATATTTGAATATTAAATTCCATAAAATGCAGAACAAGTAATATGATTAATATTTCTTCAGTTTGTATTCTTTTCATGATTGCAATGGTAGTGTTGAATGTGGTTTTTCCTCTCGAAACAAACACAGGAATAGTCTATCTGGTCTGCCAAGAAAAGATGCAACATCCAGACAGTGCTTTGTGCTGTCAACTGAAATGAGGCTATTTTGACTAGTGTTTAGGATATACAACATATGGCATTCTGCTGATTTTTGCTGGTGAAGGATCATACTGGTTTCACATATCTGAAGATAGAATTCTAACTGCATCCTACAAAACAACGAAGTGGTAACTCAGCATGTTTTTGAATGGTGGCAGAAGCATAAAAAGTTACTGCTGGCTCTGTTCCCCTCTTTTATTAAAGCTGATCTCTTAGCTTTTGACTACTTGCAGTTGTCTCCAAGGGCAACAACAATACATGGTAGCCAGATTGAAACAACTGGCTTCCTAAAAAAAGGAGAAAACAATCTTCTGACCATAAATAACCTTCAACTTGGAAGCCCACCCAGAACAACAGTACTTATAATCTGCTAGCAAATAATCCTTGAGTTTTGGGGAAATGGGATGTTTGTGATTCACTGCAGAGGCAGCTTTTTGGTTGCTGCTGAGGCCTTTGCTTCCAAATCAAGCTGGTGTCTGAGGGATCCAGGAGAGCATCACTGTCTGGGTGCCATAGGTCTGCTGACACCATCACATTATAAATCTTTCATTACTCACCTGAAGCCATTCAGGTAATAAAAAGAGACCATTGCTGTTATGTCTTCCATATTTAATACCATATTAATATTTTTCAAGACCCAGCAAGGCAAATAAAAATTACATGTATGTTCATAGTATCCCTGTTTCATGATTTTCAAGTTAATTGCATGTTGATCAGGCTGTCTACTTGGAGCCATGTATACAATAATTGGTTTAAAACTTGTGTATGAAGTGTAGTTTCACGGTTAAGTGAACTTCAGCTTGTGCTCTATTCTTTCTTCCATCAATACCTGTAGAATTCTCCATCTCCCTTCTGCTGGCATCACTAATAATTCAGCATGCCTGCTCAGCCCTCAGGTTTTAGATAGGAACAAATTGCCTCATAGGATTAATTTTCACATGGGGTGGGAAACAGAACTGATTGCCTGGTTTATTTAACCTCACGAAAACAAAAATACTAGCATGATGATGAGCTGGTCTGTATGTTCTGTTGTAGCACTTCTATAGAAACACAGAATATGTTGTGTTGGAAGGGACCTTCAAAGGCCATCTAGTCCAGTTCTCTCCTCCAGGCTGAACAGTCCCAACTCTCTTAGCCCACTGTTATAAACAGATTAGTCATTTAATTTAGATCCTTTTTTTTCCCCCCCTGTATGCAATTTTGGGTACTGGCTACTACACATGTCTACTCTTTACCTGTGCTCTGGTGTTAATAATTGCAGGCAGAAATAGGTAACACTTTTTCATATCACCTGTGTGATCTAATGCACATACACAATACATATTCTGCTCATCTATTTACTTGTCTTTTTGCACAATTTTAACACTACAGCAACAGTATTTTCCTGCAGTCTTATTTTCTGTTAACTTCTGATTTTTATAGGCTAAAAAATACCTCAGGGAAAGAGCTTGTTGATTGATATTCTTTTTTTTTTTTTTTTTTTTGAGAGCTATTTTTATAACCAGTACAGATCCTTCTCTTTTTTTAGTGCTTCCTTTTCAAAAAGAATAGCAAATCTACTGTATCTGAGAGCTGATATGCCTATTTTGCTAAAAATTTTAGCTGCTATTTCCTTAGGAATTTTCTGATACATTTTCTGATGTCATTTCTGTGCTGATCTACAAATGCACGACCTGAAAGCAAACTTTTGAAGTCTTCTAAAAATATTCCTTTCTCTGATCTGTTGCACTTCACATCAACAGATTACCTTGCTGTGAAGTGTAGCCATAATTCACTTGCAATACTTTCGTAATTCCACTGCAATTTTATTGAGTAATATCCATTTCCCACCCAAAATCACACAGAATTGTTGGGATTTGACAGCACCTCTATAGATTATTTAGTCCAACCCACTGCCAAAACCAAGTCTGGCTCCATCCTCTTGGAATCTGCTCTGTACACCTTTTATAAGCATTGACGAGATCCCACATCAGTCTTCTCTGGGCTAAACAGATTTAGGTCAAAGCCTCTTCTCTTAAGAGAGGTGCTCCAGTGTCTGATCATCTTTCTAGCCCTCTCCTGGACTCTTTCCAGTAGTTTATTGTCCCTGAACTAGGGGGCTTAAAACTGGACATATACATAGAATTTTGGCAGATGAAAGATATTCTAAGGGAAAAAAGATTTTTTTTGCCCACATTACATTCTTATAAAAAAGTCCAGAAAAATATGATTTTTGCAGAAGCTTTCTCAAAAAAGTAGTCCTGACAGTGAGAATGTCCAACTTCAAAACATAACACTGGAATTTTTTGGGAAAGCATTGCCATTTCCAATGGAGTGTAGGAATTCAGACCCATGGTGCAATTTGAAGAGTTTGCAATTTCAGTTGGCTCCCCTGAATTATCTAATTTGGGAGAAACTGGCACCAAGCATCAAGCAGTCTGGACTGCTAATTGTCTCTGCAGCTCAGCCCACAGGAAGGCTGAAGACGAGATGGAGATGTTAAGACACAGGCTGTTCTGTGCTTGCTGCTATTTTAAGTAAGGTTGTGTGACATTGTTTAAAGATATTTGTTCGGGGGTTTTCCTTTTTTTCATGTTGGAGATACTCTCTAGCAAGGTCTCCACTCTTGTAATACTGTCAGCTACTTCTAAGCTGTTGTAAATGTATTTTTAAAAAAGCTAAAGAGTGAGGTGCATACAAGTGAATCTGAACGAAGCAAAACTCAATGAATCAGGCAATATATTAACTGACAGCTTTCTCCCATGAATATGAGGACTGGTGACAAAGCAGACTGGCTATCACATGTCGTTTTCCAGTAATCCATAAACCTGTCTTTCTGTTTTGAAGCTATTCAGCTACTGTAGCTTAAGAGTTAAGGAAGAAAGAAAAAGTTGTTTAGTGGTGACAACTCCAACTTGGGTGACAACTGGGGCTGTAAAGAAGAGATCACTCCAAAAAAACCCACAAATGGCTTTGTATGTAGAGCCTGGAAGCTTGATGACAGTGCATAAAAAAATATAGCAATTAATCTCTGACAATATATTTTGAGGAACTTTCTATGCTTAGTGACCATTAGAGAGAATAAAAATAATTGGTGAAATTTTCTTGTCTGTGCTGAAATAAGATTCACAGAATTGTTTAAGGTATCACTTGAAGCTATAAAACAGCCAGTCTTTTATGTCTTCTTGACTTCTGCTTCTGATGCCTCCCTTTAGTTTTGATATTTATTTAAAAAGAAATCTGATGAGGAAAATGGCTGTATTAGATTTGAAGAACTGCTTTTCTTGATTTGTCCTTCACTGACTCTGGAGAATGGTCTGGGGACTGTCCTTCTATGATAAGCATGGCCATAGGTGGTACCTTAATTTCTCAATCAATTTACTAGTAAGGTGAACACAGTCTTAGCATTTCCTGGACCAAATGCAAGCCCGAGGTTGATGGAATGCAAACAGAGAAATGAAGGGAGCAGATCACAGAACTAGTGAGAAGCAGCTTCATTGGAGGTGACTTGCCTGTGCTGTGGAGGGAGAAAAGCAGCCTTGATAACAGGGAGGGAAAGCCACAATTCAGGGAAGGCTTTTCATTCTAAACTGCAGCTAGTAAACCAACATTAATCAGATGTTTGTTATGCCTTTGTTTCATAAATGTCCTGACTCCTTCATTTGACCCTGCCCTCCCAAGTGAAAATCCTTCCTTTTCTGGCAAATAATTGCATTTCTTTACACTTTGGAATAAGTTATTCACCATGAAGGTGGTGAGACATTGGAACAGGTTGCCCAGAGTGAGGGTGGAGGCCCCATCCCTTGCTGAAACTCTGAGCACCCTGATCTAGCACAGGATGTCCCTGCTCACTGCAAGGGGTTGGACTAGGTGGCCTTTAAAGGTCCCTTCCAACTCTGTGATTATATATATTTCATAATTACCTACATATATAAACTTATGTGTATATACAGATATACAGAATAGATCTTTATGTATCACATAGACGTATATTTACATGTAAGTACATATTTAAAAAAATATTTATTTTGGCCTTCCTTTAGCAAGTTTAGCAAAACAAATGTGTATATTCAATATTTATTGCTGGGAGTAATGACCTAAATTATTTACTTGTTAGAGTTCAGATAGCTTCATTATTATACAGTTTCCTCAGAGCAACACTGAACAATTTTTGGATCACCTCTACTTATTTATCAAAAGGGTCATTATCTGTGTTGTAATTACAGTATGCACGCTGCTTTTAGAGAGCAAAAGAATTAAAGCTGTTAAAAAGGTAGGTGTGAATGAAAAAACCCCAAAGGGGGTGCTGTCAGATCCACTTCAGAGTAATATTGGTTAAACTCACATATTTTCATCTTCCAGCTTGGAGGTGTATCCTATAACATTTCTAAACATTCTGAAGAAATCCACCTCTTGCACATCATCCTCTTCCCTTCACATCCGTAGGCCAGAATGCTGGCTGGAGGGAACAGCAAGTTGCTGGTGACAGAGACTGTAGAAAGACAGTTATGACTTTTTGGTTCCTGTGTCCTGCCTTTGAGATGCTCCCTCTTTAACCTAATGGTGCTGACTCCACCACATACCAGGCCTTAGCAAGAGCTGTGTGTTAGCCAAAATCTGGGCAGGAGCTAAGACATTCTTGTCTCAAGACTAGCGAGCTACTCTCTGTGGTTCTGTATTATTTATGGGGTTTTCTGTAAGTCTAAACATTTATTCTGTACAATTTTAGACTTCTGGAAAACTCTGAGGTTTATAATAATTATCTGATGAAGCAAATGCAACTTTGACTTTTGGTATTGTATAGATTTGTAACCTGTTGCAGAATTTACCCTGTATGTGTTCCATCACAACATTAGGATGAATGCTGTGCCAACAGATCTAATTAAGAGGAAAGCTGGTTTATACTGTGATATTAGAGGCTGGAATAAGGAGCATATGGTAATTAATGAGTTTGGGTTTGTGGTGAACTCTGAATTTAGTCCAGCTTTATTGTTTGACAGAACTTTAAATACACATCTGTGGTGTGATGGCATTCAGCTCAGATGTGATAGTGTAAAAATTATTGACTCGAGTTGTATTAATGCTCTCCTGAAATGTACTTTGCACAAGAACTGTTTGAAATTAGTTCAGTTTGTTACCCCACTGTAACATATGACATTTTTCTAATTAGGGCAATGTTTAATTTACTGTCTCATGGCTTTTTGAATAAATATAAATTGTCATACTAAAGTGACAGGTGTAAAACCCTGGGTAGCTGTGTTAGAGAGGTTAATTTGCCCTTAATCAAATCAGTTCTGCTTCACTTTCTCATGGGGAGTGAGAGATAATAGGCCTGTTTAACTGGAGATTAGGCAGCCTTTTTCCTGGAATTCCCAAAGGGTTCACCTGAGACTTATTGTGTTGTATTCTCTATGAAGATATTTGAATACATCAACATTTAAAGATGTGCTACATCGACTCACAAGGGTATTTCACTGCATGCTTTTGCTTCAGCAACACTGAAAAGGGGACCTTAGGATAAAAAAGCTGCAGGAATGTGATCTTGAAGAGACAGCAGTGCAGCACCCAGGAAGGGATCTATCCCTGCCCAGGGAGAGACTGTACTAATGTTTGAGGGAGAGGATGTGGGGTGGGAAAGAGGGACAGAGTTTTTTTAGTTCTTATTGAGCAGAAAATATCCTCAGCCATTGTTAGATTTTTCAGTGAGAAAGGAGTCAGTGTCCACTGTTTATCTATGATCAGATAAAAGAGAGAATATCAAAGAGCAATAAATGAATGAAGGTGCCTGTCAGTTTGCAGGAAATAAGAGCAATGTAGGAATCCATCAAGAGACCACACAAACACAAATAAGGGGTTTGTAGGATCCAACAGGTGGAGGCTTTGTGCTGGAAGGCCTATTGTTGCAACACTTGGAAGGATTTGATGGGAAGGGGCAGTCCCTGGTGAGACATGAGCACCCTGCTATGAGGGGTGCAGGAGGAGAGCTCTATAATGTGAAAAACACACAACAAACAAATTGGAGGCTGTATCTGCTAAGAGGGCAGTGTAGTGTGTTGAGGAATGTTTGTGGCTATGGAAGTTTTGTTTGCCTGCTGCTTCTGGGATAAGAGTGTAGCACAGAATCCAGACAAGCTGACATCTTATTTTCATGATCTTCAGTGTAAATAATGTCGTTCCTTTCAAAATGGGAGTGATATAAAGGGGCTGTGATTACACATGATGAAAAAACATCTCCTTAATAATTACGGGGATAATTTTTTTTTTGTAGTCTCTGACCATAGATGAATGCTTCAGTGAATTAAGTCTCATTTTTTGTGTATCTTTTATTCCTGGATTGAAACATGGAAAGGGAGACTCCCACTTGTGTCTTATTTTCTATTTATTTGAATGAGTTTAGTGCAAGCCCAGCACTCAGAGAAATATACCCTTTTTTTTTTTTCTTTTTTACATAACCTATATTGTATGTAGAACAAGCAAATCCTCTGACATGTTTAAAGTCCTATATTCTGGATGTGCCAGGCAAAATAAGAAGGATAGATACTATCGCTCTTCTATTATTTATGGACTATAAAGTCTTTACAGTGGCATTGACAAAGGGTTTATAGTCAGTACACAAGCTGGTTATACCATAAATTGTAATGTTATATGATAAACTGGAAGTTTATAGCAGTAGTAGATATCAAAGAAAAAAATGAATTTTGGTTTGCAATGATCCATCATGGGATGGAGTTGCTACAAGTTTAAATATTCAACCATTTTTGTCTTCATTTATTTTGAAGTTACTGATAATTCATGTGCTACAGAACAAGGATTTATAGGTTTATTTAGAGACTGCTGTGGGGGAAGGTAGGAATAGACCCTTTAAACTCAAGAACAACACATTCTGCTGTGGTAGCTGAGAAACACTGATGCAATTAAATTGATTCAAGTCTTTGGTTTCCAGCTCTGGAGATGGCAAACAGAGCTGTTGCTAAATATTTGGTCTGTTGCTACAGGGCTCCCAACAATGCAATAAAATAGTTGGATTACTATTTCTAGGAATGTAAATGGAAACTACTTACAGCAAAAATGTCTTAAACATAATTTAATTGCTTTGAGTTTACATAAAAACTAAAAGCAGTAAAATGTCAACAAATGTTAATTCCCCTTCCTCTGAGTTTCATTCCTTCCTTCAGCTAATGATTCTGTAAACAAAAAACAAAATATCATAGTGTTTACTTACAACACTTTTAATTTCATTTAAAAATATCTCATTGTAATTTTCCCTATCGTATGAAATCATTGTGTATTAAGTTATTCTTTATTTAAGTTAATAACTTCTCATGGTTCTTTTTTTTCTTCAAAGCATGTTTGGTGTATAAGTGCATTACAAACTGAATGACAATATACACTTAACTAATAACTTGAAGGTAAAATAAGGGATGTTTTTGGGCTTTTAGCACCAACTTGAAATGTACATTGTACCTCAGGAATTGTCAAGTTCTGGAAACTCTTCTGCTGTCCTAAACTGTAACGTGATCAAGAATAAGGTACATCCAGAGTTTCTGGATGCTTAAGATTAGACAAGAAACAGAGGGGAGAAAAAACCTTTAATATAAAAAGATTATTAAGAACTTGTTATGGTTACTGAGTGTTGGTAAGACCTAGATTCATTGAAACAAATTTTAAAAAAATATCCTCAGTGCCTAGCAGAATGGAGAGACGAGAAAAGTGTTTCAGGACAGAGAACAGAGTCCAGAGAGAATAGCATAGCTGGACATGGGAGTGAAGAAGAAAATAATCTGGCAGCCCCTCATGGCCCTAATCTCTGCTCAAACTCAGATGGGAGCTGGCAACATGACCTCTGCTCCTCTCCTTTCATGAAGGCCATCCACACTGTCATGGCTTCAATGCTTCCAAAGCAGCTCCTGTCCACCTCCACCTGTTTTAAATGTCACCCAGTGCCAACTTCATCTTGATATGATCAGAGACAGTTAGTGGTGGCTGTTTTACCAAAGTTGTTACTGCTGCCTTCTAGTTACCACAAATGAACAAAGTCATTCCTTTCTCTCTGCTTTGAATTCTCTCTTAGGGTCCCCATTCCTCTTTGTAGCTGACATTTCTTTGGAGATGAGAGTACATATGTTATGAAGGGAAAGAATCTTTAAAACCTCTTCAACAGTCAGTAGAACGGCATGAGAAATTATGTTCAGGGAGCAGAATACAAGCAATATTTCAGTCCTTCCCAGTTGCTGGCGGGCCAGGTAATGTCTCAGCGTATGCACAGCACATACATGGCTCACTTCCAAGCTCTGCTCCACTGTGACTAGATAATGAATATGTATGAAAATGGAAATGGGGGGGGCAGATTCTGTTTTGTTTTCAAAGGAATTTTATTTTTGTTTCTGGGGAAAAAAGCACCAAATTGCTGCTGTCCCTTGAAGTATAAATGTTGTTTCGTGTTCATTGCTGAACTACTATGCTAAGGATGAAAGGCTGCATCTCCCCAAGCCATTTCTGGAGTTGTTTTTCATGCAACATAATAGTTTTCAGTTGTACCATGTAGCAGTCAAGTGGTCTTGTTTGTTTTAGTTATGCCAGAGGAATTCTTTGAAGAAATTAAAAAAAGCAACAAATGTATTTGGGTTAGACTCTTGTGTTAGTCTTCTGTGATCTTTGACACTACTGCAAAGGAAGCAAGAAATGGGAATTGATGGCATTTTCCCATTTGCAACGGTGTAAACACCATGTATCCTAAAGACCCTGTTTGATTTTTGACATTTGCCTCTTCTCCATCACTGATGCTTTGAATCTGAAATAGTTCCAAAGGAATTTAAAATAGTTTTATGGGTGCTTTGGCCTCTGTTCCATCTCATAAACCTTAATAAAGTTGACATTAGCATTTACAAGATAAGTTCTTTTAAGATGGGAATGTATTTTAGTCTTTGTTTGCTGCTGCAAATGGGCACAGAATATTCACATAGAATACCTGCAGTGGACTGGAGGTAGCTTTGTGTGGCAGGGGATAGTGGTGGGACAGCTCTGCTGCAGCTCAGAGCTGCTCTTCCCCTTGATGGGCACAAAGACCAATATATTGGTCAGAGACTTCGTGATGCTCTTCAAGCTTTGCCCTTATCTTTTCATAAGAGAGCTCCCATGAGCCTTAATTTCTCTAAGCAGCTTCACCTGACTCTCTCCACATGATCCAGGTTAAGCTGGTTAAGCCATTTAAGCTCAGGTTAACCCAAGACATGCTTTGTTTCCTTCTGGCATCAGCTGAGTGTGGGACTGTTGCGTGGCCTGTCACTTCAACCTTGCTCAGCTATTGCAAGACTTTGCCCAGCAGTGCAGGGTCAACCTCTGGGACCAGTCCCACTTCTGCTGACTTTGGAGTTTATGTTCCCAGAAGAGCTGGGTTTTAGCTGCAGAAGAATCACACAGTTCTTCTGCCACTTTCCAAACTTTACTTCTTCTGTGTTTACTGTGATGAGTTATGTTTCAAGTGTCTTTACAAGGCACAATATATTCAATTGTTACCTTCTTTGTCTAAGAATTTGCATAATTTATCTGCAGTTTAAAACTGCTCCCTTTGTACTGCACGAAGAATAACATCTTCAGTTTATCAAAATAATAAAGGAAGAAGGGGCAAGGATGTGCTGGAGATATGTTTATATGGCTTTTTTTGGTGCCTGGCAGGGAAGCTGACTGAATCCTTGAACTACTGTTGTGTTCCTGCATGAGGTCATCACATATTTCTGTGAAATACTCTAATATTAGTTTTTCCTACCTTGTAACATCTGTGGCAAATAGTTATTGGACCACATGTATTTTTGAGGATTTATGGGCTATTCATGATGCATTTGAGCATGAATATGATATACCTTATTTTAATATGAAACAATTATTTGGGTGGTTACTGTTCCCTTTTAATTTACCTAGCAGAGTACACTACTGTAAGAACAATACCTGTACTCATCTATCACTCTCTAGAGTGAACAACTGAAAATGTGTTTAAACTTTCAGTTGCTGTGGTAGGCATTAACTTGCATGACTCTGATGCAGCTTTGGTCTTCTTTCTTCTTTTTGGGTAGAGTCTCCATAGGGACATGGGATATTTCTGGATGCCTGTAGAGACCAAGCTTTCACTCCACCCAGCCATGCTGCCTGAAGGTCTTGAAGATTTAAATATTTCTGCTGTTGAAGAAAACGAAGGTAACTCAAATTTTTGGTACATGCTTACTGAAATGTCATTTTTCAAGTACAGATGTTTTTAGCTCTGTATGATGCTTTGGCATCTGGTAGTTTACTCAAGCAATTGCAGTCAAATTTTCTAGATAGCTGAAGGTAGCTCTGAGTCTAGACTAATAAAAACTAATTGGTGTCACATCCTATCCATTAATATTTTTCATAATAAATGTAGTAGAGTCCAACTGAACTATTTCAATTGAAATAGTCTCTATTTTGACCATACCAAAACATGAACCTGCATTAAATCTTGAAGTGAGCTGGAGAGATGTTGTCTAGTACTCTTGTTATATGTGATGCTTGTCTTGGGTATGGTCTCCTCACAAAGAGGACAAAAGGTTAATGGTCTACTTGTGCATGAGTCAACTGCTTTGGAGTGCATCATCCCAACCCATGATGCAGTGACCCCTTCCAGTTGCAGCTGCATGGAGGACACTACACATGTATTCTGCTTTTTCTTCTTTCACTTTTCAAAAGCTTGTCTTGACAATCTACTTGAGCTGGGATTTTTAGTTATGCAGTTATACTGTTACAGAGAAAAATGGAAGGCATGCTTGTTTTTCAAAAACTAAAGCATGCACAGAGAAATTTCTTTGTAGGGCAGAAACTCTATCATGTTTGTCAACACACAGCTCTTGCTCAGACTGTAAGTGAACAAAGAATTAATCCAAATGAATAATAATTGTTTGCAGTATGGATAAGGTTATGATTAAGTGGTTTGTAAACTTTTTACTGTAATGTGAAGTGATATTGAAGAGATCCAACCTAATCCTTATGAATGGCAGCACAGTGAAACTCTGTACTAGCAGTGAGTAGCAGAGTAGGAAAGTGAGAATGCTAGAGAGGCTGGGTGATCTCTGGACCCAAAGGCAGCTCACTGAATCCGGTTGCTGAATTCATTACAGTTCTGCGTTATTTATCTCATGCTGTTGAATTATCATCTTGCTTTATGGTTCATTCTTAAAATTCCTGAGTTGTTTCTCTAAACAGCTCAACTGTTGAAGAATTTATTAACTGCAGATATGTGCTGCTTAGTCTCCTGCAGCAATCCTTTGAGCCCTGTTTGATATTTGACTTGCAGTTATCTTTCTAGCATGTTTGGTAAAAAAGGGCTGAATAGCTGGACGCTCATCAATCAGACATCACAATGAGCTTCCAAGCCAACTGGGCTTCATTATTTGAGCAGCTTTTTTGTCTCAGTATCTTCAGTGTGGGGTTTACAATTTAGAAGTCCAGCTCAAAAGCTTGCACTTTGTGGATTTAATCTCTTACACAATAGCTTTTGTTGCACTTCAGGATTTTTCAGTCTGTGCCACCACTTAGATGTGGTTGGCTCTGCAATGTGTAGATACCTTCCTACTACTACTTTTTTCCTAACTTTTCCAACAGTGTAAGAAAACAGCTACGTAGTTCTATTTTACTGCTTAGTGTTACACTTTAAGCTTGGCAGAATTTGCTGTTGGTAAGGTAAAACAAGGAAAGAGAAAATACTTCCACAACAATTAAGCAAGTTTAGCTAATTATCTATTTTGTAATTATTCACCGCTCAGCATAGTTTTTGTTCCCCAAATTACTTGGAGATTAAAGTAGATTTTACATCTAAATAAGGAATATTTTCTATACTCAGCTGTGCAAGTCCCTGTAAGGCAGAGGAACACGTATGTGCATATTTTACAATACCACTGAGCCCATATTTTTCATTCTTTTTAAGTCTCAGTAGGTTTATGTGGCTGTGACCGCTGGGCCTTTGATCAGCCTCGCTGTTTGAAATCTCAGAGTGGCTAATAGCTCCCTGTTAGCGAGGGGGAGGAGATGAGCACTGGAGCTTATAATCGTAGTCAGTCACTTGGTGAACTCCTGAACCAAAGTGTTTTGGAGTGATTGTTAAAGCAGGAGTCTGAATTCCAAGTCTGAAGTTTGCACTAATATCAGTGTGTCAGGGTGGAGATGCTAAGTCTTTGTGAGTGGCTTAATGAATGGAAGGAATGAGAGAAGTGTGCAGGACATGATGTAAGCCTGCATAGTAATTCAGGTCCACCAAAAGTATCTCACACAGATGTGTTGATCTCCATAAGGAAGGTCCTTATTTGAATTCCTTGTGCTACTGAGGCTTGGAAGAACCTTTTGTATCTCCATCTAACAAGCAGGCCAGCCTATGTCTTCTAAAATCCAAGGTTAGAGACTGCACTCCAGATTAAGAAGTAGTAGTGAAAAGCAGTAACAAGAGAGAAGTGACAAATTAATGCTTGTGTCACATGAAAGCATGGAAAAAAAGAAAGCAAAACTTGGAGAAAATGGGATCTCTACAAAGTTGTATCCCAGTATTAGGAGCCAGGTTAAAAAGGTGTAAAAACTTCTAGTGAAAAATGAGAAATCAATAGTTAGAACTTATTTAGGAAAGATTTGTTAGGCATAAACAACTGTTTGACATACTGAAACAAAAGCATCTTGAATGGTTATGAATCACATAGATCTTATTTCATTTTACCTCTACTTTTGATTATTAGTTTGATTTTTAAGAAGCTTCTGAGAAGGGCTGAAGATCAGTATTGAGAAACAGATACTGCTATATCTCATATTTGTCAATGCATACCCTGCATCTGAATTTGAATTACCCTGCACAAGCTTGATGGATGAAGATGTTTGGGAAGCTCAGGTCACATTCTTGGGCAAACTTGAGTTTCCAGCTTTGCAGGAAGGGATGCTGAAAGGGGAAGATGAACTTTTCCCCAAGGTCTGTACAAGTGAAACATGTTTTACTGTTAGTCTGAAGCAATTTTATTTATTTTTTAATATTATTATGCAACTTTATGAACATTATTATGACCATTCTGAACACAGTGTGTTCAGTATCAGTAAACACATTTTTCCAAAGATCATCTTGGAGATCTGTTTGTTTTAATATTATAATTTGAAATTTAGGATATGGGAAAACAGTAAATAGACGCGAGAAGAGCTTTAGAGGATAGTGCACCCAATCCACGACTGTCAGATGAACTGGATGTTGCACTGCAAAAGGCATTATCAATCTTTGGGAAAAAATGTACAGGAGGCATCAAGGAGTACTCTGAGAAGAGCAGCACTGTTTAAGCAATGAGTAGCTGCTGAGTCAGCAGAAAAAATTCTGCAGAGGCAGCCAATTTACATATAAAGATACTTAGCATTTGTAAACACTGCCTTACCATCTACAGAGAACTGTGCAAACATCTAATTGTATATCACTTGCACAAACAGATTAGTTCTGTTAGCCACTTTGGACTCCTCCATTCCTGAGAAATATAATTCAATCTGTAGTCTCAATTTAACTTGTTTTTCTTTTGTTGCAGTAGTTTTTGAGGACTAAAAAAAGTGCTACCATTTCCCAAGTTGCAGGGGAGTAGGGTACTTAACCTTTGAAAGTCACTACTTTTATTTTTAACTTAATCTCAAACAGACGATAATGCAAATTTCTGTTTCTTGCACATTAAATATTTTTTTAAGGAGTTAGCTTAATGTTCATGTCAAACCAAGTCAGGAAAAAAACTCTCCCTAGAACTTGAACTGCCAAAAGGGTGGATAAAGTACTTGGACACTGTGGCTTCTATTGCCTTTCAGTGAGCTCTGCCTTTGACTTTGAGGATGTTCTTTCTGAACAGATCTGATGGGCAGGGGAGCAGACTAAGGTTCTGAGACCGAGTTGGATTTCTGCCTCAGTCATGAGCTTTCCAACGTTATTTTTGCAATTAAATGATGATTTAATACAATGCAGTATAATTCTGAAACATTATCAACAAATTCCTAGCATGCAAGACTGTGTAATTGTATGTGTGTATGTGTATTTACATGGAACAGTTAAAGTAGAAGAGTCACAATAAGGAAGCAGGTTAGCAAAAATGCAGTGTACACAGTGGCTTGTAGTAGGTACCCAAAAATATACACATTTTGACTTCATTCCATTTACTTCTTCATAGGCAGAAGTTGGTAATGGACTATTTTAATAACTTTTTCAAAAGCTGCCTAGGAAACCTAGCTACTAAGTAATAAAGGGAATGAGTAAGTCCCCAGAAGGCTTCCTTTCTTTTCTAAATATGTTGGTGAAAAAGCAAGATTAAAAAATATACAATTTCAAAGATAGATGTATCTTCCTTTATCTATTACCTTGCTTACTGCAATGCACAAAAGCAGTCTTCTGCATCTTAGGAACTTTAATGTTAAACCAAAATAAGAAGAAACAAAAATCTTATTTAATTTCCTTCTAATCACTTGCTTGGAACCAATCAAGCTGCTAGTCAGGGGAGTTAAAGTCAGCACACAGATTAACATTTTACTATCTTTTTTTTCCACACAAAACTCGGTTACTTTGTTAATGGACAAAAAAGATTGTTGAATTTGACTCAAAATGTAGAGAGCTGATAATTTCTTCAAAGATCTCCTATCTTGAAATTGATTTCTGGAGCACCACTGGCAAACCAAAGATGCTTTCAAGATCTCAAGGGGGTTCTACTGAAGCTGCTGAACAAAATTAAAGTTGCATTGCTAATACTTGTGTTCACTGACAGGAAGGATGAGAATGCTGAGTTGAAATGTATTTAGAACAAATAGATTTCTAAAGATCAGGAAATGTTCAAAATTATTTCTTTTGCTTCTGGAGTTTTAGTCCTGTACATATTACTAAAACTCGGCTTCTTTTTCTCATGCAAAAGACAGGAGACCATGGGCTTAAGATTTTCAAAGTATTACCTGTACTCATAAGAGAAGTACAATATATATCTGGATTGTTGCATTATTTTATGCAGTGTTTCAAGTGTTATATGCTACACTTGGGAAAGTATGTGATTTGTTTTCAGAGAAAACTACACCTAAATTTCTTTGAAAAATCTCTCTCTCGAAATCATTCACAGTCCTAGTTCTTTATGGAGATAGCAAACAGCATGTATCTCTTTTTCATGTGCTTAATGAAAATGGTTTGATTAGTTCTAAACTTCAGGCATGGCAAAAAGAGTTGTTAATGAATTTGTAAATGAGGAGAGTTTTACTTGGTTTTCACAGCAAGAAAAAAAAAAAACTCCAAAATTCAGAAATCTCAGCTTTAGCCCCTTTCCATTTCTTAAAACTTCCAATACTTATGTAGTACAAAGGATGTGTTTAACTCAAAGAAGGATATGTAAAGGCAGGATACAGCTTCAGGAAGAGGAAGGAAGATTTTCTGACATGGCATTCACTTAGATGTGGACCCGTTGCAAGTAATTATTTTTTTGGACTTGCTCTTCTTAAGAATTGTATTGCTTATCTCTGCTTGTATTTGTTTATTAAATTGAACTTAGTTGAACACTCTTGTTCCAGTTTCTGCTTTTTTCACAAAAACTCATTTTCCTTGCTTACTTTCTCTCTGGAAGTGGTTATTCAGCAGTGAGTTCTGCTTAGTTACAGAACTACTGAAACAAGTATGAAAAGGAGACTTTCAAATGGCAGCACAAAAATGTGCCTTGTGAACATGAGCGAGACTTCTGAATGCCTACAAGGCAAAGCCTTGTTGTGCAAGCTTATGGTACAGACACAAACTTTATTTTTCTGCAGCATCCTATGGTTTTGTTTCACTGCTATAAACCCCTATTCTCCTTTGGTTTCCTAGTGCTGAGGGAGAACTATAAATGTCACAATATGTGGAGTTAATGAGGAAGCACCAGCCTGAGCTCTCTGCAAGCCTTTGCTTTGTGGTTGGTTGTAAATCAGAAAATCAGACCCTTTAAATTTATCTGAACATAGCCTCTTTTTTGCCTGTGTGGTTTAATGTGGCTTAATTAACTAATGTCTTAAGTGAAGATTCAAGTACCCATGTAGATTAAATGAGCCAATTTAGGATCCTGCAGGAGCTGAGTCCCTCTGCAAATACATCACATCTCCTCTTCCACAAAGGAATACAGAAAGCGTGAAAGGAAAAAAAAAAAGAAGAGAGCGAAGGGAAATGCAGCTTTTTCTCTGTTTAGAGTTTTTGGTATAAGGCCTGAAACAACCAAACATTCTGTTCTTATCCCCCAACTACTTCATCCCAGCAACCCAGAAAAGTCTAGGCCCTTTTCTGTGCGGGGAGAGGGAGGAATAGCACTCCTCTGCAGCAGCCTTTGGGTTGCAGTGGTGACCATGGGTGTCATCCACAGCCACCAGTGCCGGCTGAAAGCACCGGTACGCGCCATTGCCCAGCAAATGTGATTTGGGCAGCGCTGCTGTTTGTGCCGCAGGCTCCATCTTGCCCGGAGCCTGACGGGCCTGAGAGGCCCCGAGACTCGGCGAGCACGTTCCTAGAGCCGGCAATGGCGGGTTCTAAGGATGGCTCTGGGCCCCAATACCGCTCCCCTTAGCGGGCAGAGCTCTGTGAGGGCCCCGTGTGGGGAAAGGCTGCCCGGTGTTACAGCCTCTCATCCCGGGACAGGGCCGGGCTGCAGCAGGGACCTGCGTGGCCCCGCCCGGGAAGAGCTGGCGCGAGCGGCGCCTCCTGTGAAAGGGGCTGGGGCTGCCCCGGGACATCGTCCCGGCTGTATCGTGTACTCCCGCTTCTGAGAAGTCCCCGTGTCACTTGGGGCGCCAGCAGGGCTGGGGAAGAGGTGAAGCACAGCCAAAAGAGCTGGTAGAAGCCTGTAACGGTTTGAGGTATGTTAGACATTAGAGAGAAGCCTTGTTAAGGTGTAATGTTAATTAGATAGCGTAGACACACTCATAAAAACCTTAGACATTCACATGGTGCATTCCCATCCCTGGAGGTGTCCGAGGACCAGGCTGGATAATGGAATCACACATGAGGGTGCCTCACCCACCCTCGTGGTGAAGAAATTTCTCCTAATGTCTAGTCTAATCCTGCTCTGCTCTAGTTTCAAACCATTGTCCTTCATCCTATTGCTTCATGCCCTGAAAAACAGCCCCTTGCCAGCTTTCCTGTAGGTCCCCTTCAGGTGCTGGGAGGNCTGATGTTTAGTCTAATCCTGCTCTGCTCTAGTTTCAAACCATTGTCCTTCATCCTATTGCTTCATGTCCTGGAAAACAGCCCCTTGCCAGCTTTCCTGTAGGTCCCCTTCAGGTGCTGGGAGGCTACTGTGAGGTCTCCCCCAGCCTTCTCGTTTCCAGACTCCAACAGCCCCAGCTCCCTCATAGTGGAGATGTTCCCCTACTCATCCTCGTGGCTCTCCTGGCCCCTCTCCAACAGCACCATGTTCTTATGCTGAGGGCTCAAGAGGTAGTTGCAGTAACTCCAGATGGGGTCACAGGAGAGCAGAGTAGAGGCAGAATCACCTCTCTTGATCTGCTGCCCACAGCATCATCTCTGGATGGGGCTTTGAGAAACGTGGGCTGCTGGAAGGTGTCCCAGCACTTGTCAGAGGGGCTGTGACTATATGAGCTTTAAGGTCCCTTCCAACCCAAACCGGTCTGTGATTCCTTTTGTCCATGAACATGTTTGAGCTGAGGATTCAGTATGGCCTACTAAAATCACCAAAAGTTCAGTCATTTCATCCTTTTTGTGTATCTTCACCCAGTTAAATAATGTTCATCAAAACTGCAAAGCAGCCTGCTAGACTAAAAAGCCAACTTCTGCACAAATGAGGACGTTGGAGTAAAATTCAAAGCCAGTGACAAGTCAAAGGAAGCAGATTACAATATTTAATTTCCACAGATGCATATCATACCAAGACACAGGAAACTGTATTGTGTATTTGGTAACATTCATCCTAAAGGGGATACTGGATTTATAATAATTTCACGTTTAGAAGAGTTTAACACATTTTCTAACTCAACGCATTCTTTGATTCATTCTATGGTTCTATGAAACGATATTCAAATAAGAAGCAAAAGTCAAGCCTCAATTTGGCATCATAGCAAATTTTGCTGTTTAACATGGAGAAGTATTGTATTATGGGTGTTAGCTGTTATGTTCTTGCTCACAGAGTGTTAACAAGTTATTCAAAATGACATTGTTTCTGTGAAATGGCATTTATAAAAAATGTAAAGACACATTACACCTTGCATGGATTCTGAGGCAGTTAATAATGAAGACTTCTGCAAAGAGAAATGAGATTTGGTAACTAATTGGCAAGATAAACATTACAAAAATACTTTGTCCCTAGTTTTAGAGGCAAGGCTTCTGAATCTATCAGGTGCTCCTGAGAATGCTATTGTTCTTTAGATCTCTGCAGCCTTTTGGTGCTTAAGTGCTTGTTTTGAGATACCATAGACCTGATTAAAAGTTATTGTTAGCTGAGCATTTGGGCTATCCACAGAATCCTGTCAGGCTGATACAAGGCTGAACTGCTTTATGAACAGAGTCAAGATTGTCAGTCATCATTTTGCCATATGGCAAACTTTTATAAATAAAAGTTTCAATGTACTTTTGTGGCTGACTTGCTTCATTAGAAATGGGCCCATCCCAATGCATCCTGGACCCAGCCTGATGGCCATGGCTTGAATTTCAAGAAGAGAAGGGCTGCTGTTGTGTGGGCAATATGGACTATTTCTTGATCTTTAGTATCCCTTTTCCTAAAGTCTTGTTTTCTTCCTGATGAGAAGTGGGAGAACATTTTAAATTGTAGAAATGCTTATGGTATCAGAAAATGTTTTCTGCTCAGGAAAATAATAAAATGTTTTGATGGGGAAGAGTTGGTACTCTTAAAGTATTATTAGTAAAATATTTTTCCAGACCTTTAATACAAACTGGCACCTAACACAGATGTTTACTCTGAATTTTGTTCCATGTAGCTGTTTTTATGAAGCTATTTTGATGTTCCTGAATACTTTGCACAAAAGAAAGTATCCTCATTTTGTTAGGTACTACTTGTGAAAATGACTTTATGCATCTTATTTATAACCTAAATGGAGACATGTGACTTTATCTTGATTGTTATGCCCTATTGGAGTAAAAATACAGTTGTACTAAAGCAGCAACAGAGGGAAAAAATCCCATGGTTTATGTAGGTAGCTGTTGCACTCTCTATTCTACTGAGCTGGCTTACAAGGCAAAACTGTTCATTCTTTATTTGTGTGAACAGCCAACTGTAGCAGCACCAATGTCTGTAACTGGATTTCATTATGGAAATTCAGCTAAAGAGGGCCACAGGCACAAAAATCCATTAAAATGTTTCTATTGCTTTACATATTCTTCTGTGATAAAAATAGCCCTATATTTGAATTTAAGAAGCTTTAGCCTAAAGGGTAGCAGATGGATATTAAGGAGATTATAATAAAGAAGGGTATTATCAAAAAAAAAGGGGGGAAAAAAGGCAGATGGAGAGAACCATTCTTTCATATTTGGGGAAACCATTTATAATAGCAAAGGTATTCCTAAAATCCAGTCACTTTCTAGGTAATCAATAATGACTTGTTGATTCTTTATGTGACTACATGAAGACCTGATATAAAAATGGGCTCATTCTGTAATAAGCTGTTCTGTATAGCAGCTAAAAGATTGGATGGATCTAGGACACTTGCATTGTTGCCAGTGTAACGATGTCAAGTGTGACGAGTGGCTGCCATCTGAGCATATTTTGAAATAAACAGCAAATGCTGTTAGCTTATTAAGAATTCAGAGTTTCAAAAAGCAGCCTTTAGAAGTTTTTGAGAACGTGCAGCCATTGCCGATTCTAGGCAGCATTTCCTTTGCTTTAAGGCTACTTATATCTGAACTTTTCCCCCTGTCTTTGCAAATTTATCCTGACAGATTAAAAGGGTTTCTCAAGTTTCTTGAAAATTTCTGGTTCCCTTGGAACACAGGCAGAGTTTTCTAGCAGCTAGATTAGAGTTCCTGCTTCAAGTACAGAAATAAGTTCTTACCTATTGTGGGTGCATGTAAGTTTGAGATGTAGGATAAGACAGACTTCTTGTATTTGCATGGGTTGGGAGAGAAGGTGAAGAAGAAAAACTATACCTAATACCTATATATCTAACAACCCAAAGTTGTTAGATTGAAACATGGTGCACAGAGGCAAGACTGCAACCAAACTGTGTGGAAGCATTGAATAATAAAGCAGTAGCTTATTGCATCTTAGAAGTCAGAAAAGCTTTCAGTAGTTTTGCACTCTGCATCCTCTGGCCTTTGGAAAGGGGACTATTCTTGGATTGCAAGGGGTTGCTGTGGATGTCTGATGAAGGGTAGGGCAGCTGACAGGAGGGAAAAAAAATGCAGATGTGGTTTATCTTAGGCTGTCTGGTGTGCTGGCTGTAGGTGGCCCACTTAAGTCTGATGGGATTAGCTGGCTTCAGTGGGCTTGACATCTGTGAATAAGGTTAGGCTTTTCCTTCAGTTGAGAGTCTGTCATACCTAGCTGGCCCTAATAGCATTTCAATGATTGCATTCCCCTTCTTATACTTGCCGTTTCTGGGTGAATATTGTGATGGATTTGCTTGATACTGGTCATGCTATTTGAGTGAGCCCTGGAACTTTTCCAATGAAAGATAAGGAAAGAAAGAGATAGGGTGGGTGGGGGGAAAGGAAACAATTGCAGTCCTTAATAACTAAGAAGATTTAAACAAAGAGATGACTGCTGCAGTGCCTAAATGTTTTTGGCATCCCTTTAATGTGAAACCTTTTCATCTAGGTTATAGCTTCAGAAGTCAGATCTTGCTAGACTCCCTTTGAGTTTTGTGCTTCCATTTCTGTCCTAATTACCTTTCTCAGAGTGAGACTGCTCTTCTGCCTTAACGGAGGAGGATTTTTTTTTTTTTACTGCAATCTTGTATTTTTTTATATATATAGAGAGAGTCAGATTCAAGTCTTTTGTTCTTGGCACTCACCATATGCTGCTGTTTAATATTTAATCAGCCCCACCTCATCAGAAACACTGCTGGCCTCATTAGATAATTAATGGCTGCCTGCGTCTCATTTGCTTCAGTTGATACATCTGCAGCCAGTAATTAGAGCAGGAGTTTATTAGTTGCACTGGCTTAGTTTATTTGTGAAACAATCTCTCCTTTGATTGAAGCCGCTGGGATTGGCATATGTGGACAGCCTGCCTCCCTGTTCAGTAGGGCTCTTTTGTTTACATTTTTGCTACAGTTTTGCAACACTGCACATCCTGGCAGTCCTAGGAACAGTTGGTGGTGAAGATTTGCCTTTTATAATTTAGAAGATAATTGGGTAATTCAGTGCAGTAAAGCTACTGCTAAGCAATTCTGTTACTTTAGGGAGGGGTGAAGAGGGGAATCTGGTCAATAATTTTTTGGGTTTTAGGTTTTATGATTTAGATTTTGCTTTTTAAAAACATCTTAATAAAAATCCTTTGTGGATCTGTGAAGAATATGTGTTCATAGTACAGTGTGTTTGGCAGGCTATTAATTCACAGGTTTTATCTTGATGTATTAGCTAAAAGCAAACCAGCATTCTTAAATATGGGTGAGTGATCACGTGCCTTCATCAGTAACCTGTCCTCCTTAACAAGTTCTGTGTTAAACCTCTCTCCCTGGTTTGTCTCCTCATTTGCCAATGTAGAAAATATACTATAATGTTTTCTTTTGGACCTGTGAATATATGACAAGTCTCTTGCTAAGTAGTTTAAAGGAAAACCTTTATACAATTGACTCTATTAAAATAATTGGATGAATTGTTCCTGCTTCTGAGAGAAAACACAATCTTGTCAAGATTCAGTCTGAGAAAGAACCTTTCCTATTGTTACACATTTTCAGGTACAACAGGAACCCTGATTTGGGTGGGTTTATTTTACTCTGAGAAAGTAAGACTTAGAGTTATTTCTCTTTTAAATGAGTTTCAGTACCAGTGCTTATCCAGCAAAGCAAAAGTTTAAATGCAGAGCTGCTCCCTTCTCATTACTTGTCCTTGCCTTGCATCTTTGCTGAGCCACTTGTCTTGGCTTTGCCTCTGCAGCAGCTATAGGTATTGCTGGGTTCAACCTGGAATGGCTCGTGTGAATATTGAACAGCCCTTGGCAACAGTTAATTTTGGGAAAAGATCAGAATCAAATGCAGTTGCCTTTATAACTGTGAACAGAAATGGGAAGAAAAATTTCGGGGTTTTTATTTTCCGAACGGCCAGATTATTGAATCAGTGCTGACTTTTCTATGTGAGAAAAGGTAACTCTGTTAGTTCTGCTGCTGCCCTCAATGAGGATTCAACTAAAGTGAATATTTCTGGTTGGATCTTGCTCTTGCCTGTCACATCTAACCAACTTGCCTGTGTGCAAAACTTCCTGCAATTAGGCCTTATTTTTCTTGTGGTACCTCTGTCTTGGCCAGCATGTGTTGTCCCCAAAGCATTTCCTAGAGCTGCTGTGCTTTCTTTCTGCTTGCTGTTCCTCATATAAACAAGGGACACATCAACAATTTTTGCCTTCAGCCTTGATACAAGAGAGTCACTTCTAGACAAAATTTAAGCTACATCTTCTTTTACCCTGTGTACAAACCGGGTAAATTACTGCAGATGAGAAGGCTTCTCAGCTTCTAGAAAGCTGGGTTAAAAGTAATCCTGGGTGAGTTATTCAGTTAAAGACTGAAATAGTCTTAAAAGACTTGGAGCCACCAACTCCCCAACCTTTTATGCAAGAGTGAAGTGCTTTTAGCCTTTTTTCCTGGGAAGACTTCTTTCTGTTATTCTGTGTGTCTGGGAGGTTTTTTAATGGTTCGGTTGTTTTCCTGTTTTTTGAGACACTCTTTGCACTGAGCCCCAGGTACCTCTCTCACATCACTGATTTTTTTTTCTGTGATGTTGTTCAGACATTTAACCCTGGAGAGGAGCTAGAGTTCATGCTAACCACATCTTCAAAGGAGTGGTACCAGGCAGTCTGGCTCCACAATTGGTGAGGGTGTCAGCAAACAATAGTTTTGCTATAGCTCCAAGCAGTGGTTTCCTTATCAGTCTTCAAAACATTAAA
The DNA here is from genome assembly GCA_013400935.1 of Turnix velox. NCBI lineage: Eukaryota > Metazoa > Chordata > Aves > Charadriiformes > Turnicidae > Turnix > Turnix velox. The sequence goes on from VZTY01028959.1 coordinate 1,478,757, forward strand.
AAGTCTTTTCTTCTACTAGATAATCCTTTATCATGCCTCTGTAGCTCCACTTAGCCTACACTGGCAGATTCAGTGTGCTTTGACAGTTCTGACCTGATGAAAAAGCTTTTGCTATGTTTGTAATTGATTGTACCCATAAATGACTCATGGACTCTATTTTGTTTCTGTTGTTCAGTTTGTCACTTGAGCTTTTTGTTTGTGTTTCTCTGGTTCGATTTCTCCACAGTGAGAAGGGCTTTGCAGAAATAAGTTTAGATTTTCATTTGTAAGGTGTTGTTGGGCTGCCTCTGGAAACAGAGGAGGAGGGAGAGACAGCCGTCAGCATTTTCTGAGCGGAGCAAGAGTCTAATGATCACTGCCTGCACTCTGTGGGGTATGCACAGGCTGTCTGGGCATTGCCTGGGAACCTGCATCAAACTAGTTGTTTAATAAGGACTCTCCTTCCTTCAGACTTGGCTGTGATTGATTTTGGTCAGTAATGATGTCCTGAACCCCAGTAATGATAAACTTTATTATTGTACTGGTACAGAACTATTTACCAAACCACCACTGGGTTAAATTTCTGAATGGCAATACTGGATGTGCCTGCACAACTATTTTTAATATGTATTTGGCTAGAACTGTAGGTGTATTGCCTGTACTGCCTTGACATTCTATAGATTTGGACTGACTGTACCTTTGCTAAATTTTCTAAAACCCAGTTCTCTTCTGAATTCTCCTCATGTCTTATGAATGCTATTTTAAAAGCCAGGTCATTGCTGTCTGATTGTTACATGTTATCTTGCCAGAACTCCAAAAGAGCAATTGGGTATTTAACTTCCTAAGAAGCATTTGAAACCATCAATTTTATTTTCAAAACCATTTATTTCCTAAACCATAAGCTTCCTTTATAGTCTGTGTACATGATTACTTTTATAAGCATAAAGGACTCTCTTACTGTGAATCTATTAATTATTGTGGCTTTTTTTTACCATTGCATGGTAAAGTGATAAAGGCAAAGGCTTATGTTACCTGATTCTTCAGAGAGCCAAATTTATGTCTATTTTTTCCTTTTTTTTCTTTTTCCCCATTGATTTATACTTTTTTTGTGGCAATTTACACTTGTGCACCAACTTTTTATTTCTGGGAAGTGCTACTTGCTCATTTTATGCAAACCTCACTACATAATTTATGCAAATAGAAAAGTGTTCTTAAAATTTCACTAGGAAATGAAAATTTTCTAGGCTACTGCAATTGGTCGAAACTTTGTTTTAGGTAATGTAAGGATGAAACCTATTCCCACAGGCTTAAATGTAAGAGAAATTTAGCTGAAATGTCATATAGTAGTGAAAGAGACACTAAAATACATGCTACTTCAATTACAAAATTATGTGAGGTTACATTAAATATGTGCCTTTTTTTCATAAAACATTCTAATTTCATTGTTGCCAAGTTTATATATTCCAAGTCTATCTCCTTTCAGTAATCTCAGGCTTGCCATGTTCCCCAAGGAACACAATTATGTTAGTTCCAAATAAGGGCTCTTTGATCTCTTTTTATTCCTCCTTTGTTTCTGCACAATGAAAGCGAGAGGAACTCAATTAAAGTGACTTACTCTAGTCTCTTGACAGAACTTGTTACAAGTGAAGGGTTTGATTCTCCCCTCGGTTAAACCAGTGTTTTGCCAGTGTAGCTACACTGACACTATCAGAGTTGCATTGATGGAAAGCTGGTATAATGGAAGAAAGGATCAATCCCGAAGTTTCTCCAAATAGGCCATTTGAACAAACCACCACTTTCTCAGCTGAATTGAAAGGAATTTAATTAGCTTTCATTGTAGGCTGTTCAGTGAAAGATTCCCAAACTGAAGGTGGCTACATTTTGAGCAAGGGATGCATGTTTATGACAAAACCTGCATTTCTATTTTTCTATTAATATTCAGTAATCCTACAAAAGTACATTTTTAAAGTAGTGGACTTGTGCCTGTGGCTGCTGTCAAATGCAGGAGCATTACTCAGATTTTTTTTTTTTTCCGCAGAAAACTAATGTCTTAAACTCCTAAATCTTGCACCATGTGTTAATGGTTTCTTTTTTGAGAAAAGGCATGAATTTCAATCCAGATAACATTCACCATCCTCAGTACAGTCTCAATCAGTCTGTCCTTGTAAAATCCAAAGATTTGCTACAGCCTGCAGAGATTTTGAACACTTGATAATTACTCCAAAAGAAATTTCTTCTATATCTGTGATGGAAACCTGAAGCATTACTGTAAATGTTGCTGTTCAGAACAAAAGTGCAAATAGAATGCATAGACTCTTGGCCTGTGAAATACAGTAACGGGTCATTAGGGCTTTGTAAAACTGCTGTGTTTTTTGCATAATGCTTGGCTTTTTTTCATGTTCATTTTCTAATTTGGGTATTAATCAAAGTCTGGACTACTGGAATATGTCTTTGGAGAGATGATGTCTATGGAAACAATTTTGAGGAAATGAGAGTTAACCTGATTAGTGAGCCTAATCTTTCAATTTGGTTCTGTTAAGTTTTAGGTGCTTTTGCCTCCCCTTTTATACATGCATTTTAGAAAAAATAATTTAATGTACCTTTAATTTTTTCCTAATTTGATTGTAAACCATTTGATACTACAATAGATATCAAACGTCTCCCTGTGAAAGGTTTTTGGCGGTTGCTGCAATTTCTCCATGCTAAGTTGTGCACCAAACTTATCCTGCAAAGCTGCTGTGAAGTTTGTGGTCCTTAGGTTCTCCAGGTTATTAAAGATTCCTTGTTGAGCTTTACTTGGGAAATTATCTGATCTGACTTCTTTTCTCTTCTCTCAGGATGCACTTATTCCCAATGTGTAAACTGTTCAAAGCTACTTTTCCCATTAGCCCTCAGGGGTATGAGAAATATAGTTCATATAGTCAGGTTGCTGTCTCCTAAGTGATTTCTCCTTTCAGCCTTCCCACTCTTCTCCTCTGTTCCTATTCCCCACTCCCAGGTTAACTCCCTCTTTGCCACATCTCACGTAGTCTGAAAGCCTGGTCACACTGCTTTATAAAGCTACCTATTCTAAACAAGAATATTTCTGAAATAATTCTTCCCTTTTTCTCATGCTTCTAAGCAATAAGATTGAAAACAAAGGACATGTGCTTGCTACCTACAAAACTGAAATAACAAATATGAAGGGCAAGCAAAGAATTTAAGTATGGGTGGTATTTTGCTTTCCTCTCCAACCTCAAAATCAATTTGGACTTTTCTAGAATGAATCAATGATCTCAGATATTTGATCAATTCTTGCTGAAGCAAATTTTCTTCTTGGATTCCAAGGTTTCCAACTGTTTCCTTTGTGCTTTTTTTCAACACATGATTTTTTTTAATGCAACAGAAGTACCATCATCTGAATCAATCCAGTGATAGATATTACTTAATGATTAAAAGAAGGGAAGCAGCAAAATCTGAAGTCATCCAAAAGAATTATTTCAGAACAATTATCTCCTGCTGGATCTGGCTGCTGTTTAATACTGCATCTCTTAGTTTCAGAAGAACAAAAATAACTGAAGAAAAGCTAGTGTACAAAATTTAATGGGGGAAAAGTAAAATATTCATAGGAAATCTTGATTGCTATATAACAATGTGATGTAACATTACAAAAATGAAAACTGTTCAATCGGTGCTATTTACCCTATCTGTAATAGAAGAACCACAGGCAAGTCAGTGAAATTAAAGGACAGGAAATTTTAAAATGAAAAATATAAATCAAGTACAATTTGTGTTTCACATGGGTTATGACATTAAGAATCCAGGTTATCACATATTAAAATACAGCTGTGACTAAAATTAAGGTTATAGATAACAGAGCCAATACGAAATTCTTGATTTAAAAATAAGATTTTCACTATGAAAGCACTTGGGGAAGTAGAGAGAACTTTCCTGTGCTTCTGCTAGCTATTCTGGATTTTTGTGCCCAGGCTTCAACATCCTAAATTCTAGTGTTATGTTACATGAGTCCTGCCTTCAGGAGAGGCTGTTGGGAGCTAGGTTTCCATCATTTTAACTAAGAATTTGTACCCCAGCTTAGACTGTGCCAGTGCTCTCAGCCTGCTCTCAACTCCATACTGTTCAAACTGTTCTACTTTTATTTCTGACAAGGAAACAGAACATAATTTCATTTCCTGTCCTGCCCATGCCCTATTTTTTGGGAAAAAAAAAAAAAAAAGTTTTAGATTCTCTTTTACAGAAGCAAATTTTTTTTGCATAAAATGAAAATCTTTTCATGTCAGTCTTTCAGGTGGCTTGCATACTAAGCAAGTTTATTAGATAGGAAAAGCTCATTAATAAAGCCCAGGGTGAGAGATCTGTATTTTTGAGCTTTGCATTTTCCAGAGAACAAAAAACGTACTTTCTTACTAAGATCTGGATCTAAAAGTGTGTGATGCTGGACTGAAACATTAAGACATTGTGCATCCTAGAAGCATTGCTATATGTTCTTTAAAACTGTTCCACTGATTTAAATCGAAAACACCATCCTAGAAATGATAGGAAAAAGATTTAGTTCTGCCTATGTTCTTTCATATGCAGTTAGGTTAATATGAAGCCAGGTCACTGTTTTCTACCCATCTAATTCCACTTCTACTGATTCACCTTAGCAGTGTGTGAATTTGCTGTCCTTTTATCTGCAGTGTACAATGTAGAGATGCTGCCACAGGAGCAACACAAATCCTTTTAGTTGGATGCAGCCTCCTATGTATCTGGGCCTTAGTGTACTGCAGTTTTATCCTCTCCACACATACCTTTGGTTTTACCAAGCTCTCAAGAGGAGGTTTATCTTAAGCTCAGTGTGAAGTGGGGGCTAAATTCTGAGCTGTCTCTAAATCAATTCACTCTTCACTAGCAGGAAGAGTACCTTTCATGCCTAGTAGTCTTTTCAATATTAGTTAAATGTTCTTTCCTTATTTATCTTATTTTAATTCAACAGTTCTAAAGTACTTTTCAAAGTAATCAGGTCTGACAGTGCTGGGGTTAATTAACAGTTGGTATGCTGCCAGCAGCTTCCCCGTGATGGTATTGATGATGATACTGATCTTATCTGATATACTTTGCTGGGAAAAAAATCCTCTAGAAAGAGGCAAAGACATTATGATATGAATGTGTAAGGACGGTAGGTGTCCTTCCTGCTGTTTTATGAATGTGTCTGAAGGATTTTCTTTGTGAGAGAGAACAGAAGCTCAGCCTAACCCTTGTCTGTATTACACCACAAAAATCTATCTTCAGATGACATCAAACACTTGTCTTAAAACCACAAAGCAAAGAAGTATAAAGCAGAGTTTGGAAACTCATCTTAGTGATTACACTGAAGAGGTATCATCATTGGAATTTTTGAAGGTCATTTGCTCTGAGACATGAGTAGTTATTGTTCATGGGCAATGGACTTGCTGTGGTTCAAGTTTTAGATTGTCAGCTACTTGCACAAACCTGCATTAATGAGGTCTCTGCTTCCTGAATCTGGAAGTTTCGCAATGTTTACTCCAGGTGCTGTAGTCTGAGAGGTGTTAAGGACATTAATGTCTTGCTTTTTGCTTTTGCAGTGCAGAGGTTGTTTTGTTTCCTTGCCACAAACAAAATAGAAAATATTAATACAATAAATCCTCTAAAAATTAAAAAAATAATCTCAGTCTCGCAGAAATCCCTCACTGTGATGAATGTTTGTCATACCTTTGGCAAAGGAGAGGAAAAAAAAAAATCCTACATTTGATACTGAAAGAAACCAGGTTACCCAGTTGAGACCATGCCTTAAGAACCAGTAGTGATTAGATCTGCCAAAAGCACCTCTAAGCTGATGTTCCTTTTCCAGTGCTCAGAGTTTGTCTCCAGTATCGACCAGCTCTGTCTAACACAAGCTGTCTGAAAATCCACACATTTTATACAGTGTATAAATACTAATGGTTTTTCATGTAACCATCAATCAAATTTATGTACTGGGCTCTGTGTATTTTCCAAGTCCCTTCAGACTACTGGAGTGTTGCTGCTCAGCAGAACTACTGGGCTGAAAAGTCAATGCAAAAGGAGTTAGGCAAAGGCAAGTGAATGGACTAGGTGTTACCCATGGATACTTCTAAAAATTGGCATCCAAGCTATTGCTGTACCACTTTTACATCTCTTTCTCAGTGTTTTTCAAGAATTTTGATTGCTTTCATCAGTGGATTTAATTTGATGATTAGATTTTGAAGAATTATTTGTATTTTTCAAAGTATTCAAAGTTTTGAAAAATCAAATTTTAACCGACTGAAGTTATCTGAAGACTTAGTGAAATGTGGTAAAAAAAGTCAAGTCAGGTATTTGATTTCTCTCACAAATATATTCCTAATTATGAACTTAACATTTGTGTTGTTTGCAACTTGTCTCCATGTGTGACTGAATTAACTTTTACTGGCTTTTTGACTGTGCTTGAATTTGGTTCTCTCTTTTGCAGCTTCTACCATTTCTGTCATTTTATTCTTCAGCTTGCCTCTGTAACTTGCTGGTGCTGTTTCTTTTGCTACTTGTTTTTCTAAAACACAGGCCAACGATACTAGTTTTTTTCTGTACACTAAGCAAGATGTCCCCATGTACTGGCATTTTGTTTTCAAATCTGAGCTAAACTCAGAAGTTTCACTGGTAAGGCCAGGTTAAGTTTATTCAACCTACCTGATTTGACTTTCAAAATAGGACTCATTCTATGATACTGAAGAATTGGGTTTTTGGGGAAAAAAGAAACTATTCCCTTTTGTTTAAGGCCAGAATTCACCACACATGAGGCTTACTTCTTGGAGGTGTTTTTATGTCTCAGTTGTTTAGGCATTAGTGTTACCATCCTAATTAAAATTGGATTTGGTCTCCATTACATGTCTGAGGCAGCTCTATAAGCTTTAAATTTTTAGGCAGCTAAAATGCATATGACATTTATAGATCAGTTGTAGTTAGCTCATCAAAGATTACTTTTTTTCTGAGACATTTCTCAGACTTCACTAGGGAGTGAAGCATTTATCTTTTCAGTTGCAAAACTCTGTTGCAAGGTCAGTAAAGGAGGAGTTTAATTTCTTTTTTTCAAGATTTTTAATCTGGGGGATATTTTCAAGGAAATGGGCAAGTCTAGAGTGATAAACTGACAAAATAAAACATCACTTACTGTTGTGTTTTGTTCCACAACAATAGTTTTGGTGGCAACCAGAAGTTTTGGTAGCAGCTTGCTATACGTTTTCTCAGAAGCCGCTGCTCTAAGGTTTTTCTTGTTTCCTTGTTCCAAAGACTGAGAATGCTGTGGGGCAATTCAATATATTGATGACCTTGCTGCCAACATTAACTAGGGAAGTAAAAGAGGAGAGATGAGCCTGCAGCACAGAAATTAATTAAATTTGAGTCATGTCTTTAATATCTTATTTGAGTTGTTTTGTTTTGTGATATCAGTTTAGACCATCTGCATTTTGGTTATAACAAGCTGCATAACACAAACAAACAAAATCTTGACAACAAGATATATGATATACATCTTGTTATGAATTTAGTTTAAAATAAACATACTACAACTCTAAAGGAACTTTTTCTTTTAAAGTAGCCTTTCTTCTAATTTTCTTAAGTATAAGAAAATGAGCTCCCTTTTTGCTCAAACATACGGTACTTTATCAAACTTGTATATAAATTACTTGATTCTTCATACTGCTGATATTCTTCCAATTGTTTTAATAGACCATAAAAATGGTAATACTGTGGTAAACCATTAAGCGCTTAGCCATTTAGCCCAGCAGTATTCCTTGTTTAATAGTTTTACTCATTTAACACTTACAATTTGTAACAGAGTAAATCTAATTTTAAAGTAGGTTGAGGAAGTTAAACCACCTTTGGGGAATAAATCTACACTCCCTTACCTGGAGGGCAATACTAATTGCTATCCAGACCCAGAACAGGCTCAAATGAAGTCAAGCTCCAAGGATTACTAATGAGTGAGGCTTACATCGTATGAGCTAAAAGTCTTTGAATGCTATTTTTTACTTGAGAAACTGGCTGAACAAAAGTCTGAGAAAATCCATGCAGTCAGTAGACTGCTGGTGCTTTTAAGCATTAGTAATTATCAGCCTTCCTCCTTGGGATGTTAATGATAGTGGTTTGACCTTACCCCAGCATCCCTATCTAAATGTATAACTTAGCCATCAGTTTGCCTTAAATCAAGCACTAAATGTGTCTGAGTGCCATTTCATATGGATATTAAAAAAACATCAGGGTCTACTTGGCTGCTTTTGTCAGCTAAATCTCAGGCAATTCTGTGAATAAATTAATGGATGAAACCTACTCTTTATGAGTTTTGCATTGGCCTAAAGAGTCCTTCTTTGTATTATTTCAGTGAAGATGAGCTCTTCACAGACATTGTTACTGTTATGCCTATATTATTATTACTACTATTTGACATAAACATGTCAGTGACAAAGCAGGGGAGTAGCTTGATGTGTAGCCCCTCAGCTTTTCTACCAGTTTTCTACTCTTTACTTAACAATCTTGTCTGGGCTTTATTTTGAGGTTGTCCTGTTATTTTTCCACCTTCATTCTAGTTCCCTTGGTTCTGCCGAGCTATGGGAATGGCAGCATCAGGATTTCTTTAAAACATTAGCAAGCTGCATTTAGACCTTTTTAAGACAAAGTGTGAAAGTGTTTGCCGTGATTAACTAGATAAACATTAACGATGAATAAATCGTCATGTAAAACACTTTGCAGGGCATAAGGGAATGGAAAAAATAGAGAAGATTAGGTCTCAAATCCTGTTCAAGCCCAGAGGGTTTAATAGGTACTTAAATGGTGCCCTAGAGAGTGTGATAGGAACTTAGCGGGTGCAAATACCTTCATCTGATTTTCTGCTGCAGCTGAATCTTGCCCCCAATGGCCAACCTTAGTAAAACCTAGCTGTTTTCTTTGAATAATGAAGCTGTGGAAAATCCAGCAAGTATGTGGAAATCACAAGTAGGGACAGGCCCTAGAGGATTTTTAACCTAAATAGCAGAAGCTGTATCTCTAGCTCTGAAAGCTGTTACTGTTTCACTATTCTTTCTTTTTGCCTCTGGGATATTCCTGAAATGTGTGCATCTTCTGTTTTATGTGATGTACTTGGATGCCTTAGATGTAGAGAGAAACAGGAGGAGGTGGACGATGGCATGGCCTCCAGCACTTTGTTTATGAGAACATCCTTCTAGCAATTTTATGTCTGCATGAGGTAGAATTGTTTCCAGTCTGCCCTTGAGCTGTGGATCAAGCATTTTACTTCCTCTTACTCTTTTCTGCTTTAAAACTTTATATGCCTTTCCCAGAGTCTTTAGACAGATGAGGTTTTTGCCATTTGTGATGGTAGAAATGCTTTCGGTTCTGTCTCTTTTTCCTAGCCATGTTTTGGAGCTGATCAAGCCAGCCCTGTGCCTTTCTTTCTCTGCAAGATAACTATCCTGAGACCTGGCCTTGCATGTGGTCTCTTATTCACAGTACCTTGCAGAGCAGTGATCTGGTGCAATTGTTTCTTGGACTCCTTTCTTTTTTTTACAGCCTAGCCTAATGAAGTGGGGCTGATTGTTCTGTTTGCCAGGATTGCTCCTTAGGCAGGATATCAGCAGAAGGCTTGGAGAGATGAGCTAACTCTACTGGCTTGCTCCCTCCATGGAGAAAAACCGTATTTTTCTACTCATTCTCCAGTCCTCTTGCTCCTAGTGTTTTGAAAAATCTTAAAATGTTGAGCTTGTGTGCAGAGCTACTCCTTTCTACCTTTACATCCAGGGCACCACAGGAAAGTGCTGTATTTGCTGTTGGAAATTAAATATTGGGCTTTTCAAAGTTGCCAGATATATTTGTGAATGCAAATGATTATAACTTTTCACTTAAAGACTCACATCATCTCTAAGGGGTGACCCAACAGCGAGGGTTATCTAAAATGTAGTTCCATCCTCTGAGGAATTCCAGGTGTTCCTGTGCTCTAGTCATTTGAGAGGGCAATGGATGCTGCACTTAATTCTTATAAAAAGACCAAGAAAAAACTATCCTACAAATAAAGGTACATCATCTCTTGCCAATGCTGATTCAGTAACAGTGATAACTTTATAGAATGCTGCCTTGTTTATCCTATTGCTAATTTAAAGAAATAAATTTCCTTAGCCTTTAAGCTTTGAGCTGCATATGTGCAATTCACTGCTTGTAACTTGTGTTATTAGCTTTAGCCCTTCACAGCGATTTGCCACAATAATTGCCTCAGCCACAATGACCCTGTTATGTGATGCTTCTGAGAAAGATGCACAACAATTTATTTCTTACTGTAGCCTTCTTGTTTAAATTAGCATAATTTCTTCTTAAAAACAACCAGAACTGACTCAGTTCAGCAGCAGTGCAGACAGAAATTGTTTGTGCTGGTTTTACTTTATTAGTTTGGGCTGGGTTTTTTTCTTTTGGTAGATAACCAGTGATGGATCAGGAGGTACTGCCGCTTTCACGGAGTTGTGTTAGGATGTAGTTTGCTTCTATCAAAATTGGTTTATAACACCAGAGTGAAATTTATAATGAGGAACACTTTAGAGTTTGCTTTTATAAAGCCTATCTGAAAATCTGTGTAGATAACAATGTACATGTGAGGGTATTTCCTAGCTTTTATTTCCTATTGGTTTCACAGAACCACAGAATTGGATTGGAAGGGATAATCTAGTCCAGTCCAGCAGGTCGCACAGGAAGGCATTCAGGTGGATTTTGAATGTCTCCAGAGAAGGAGACTCCACAACCTCTCTGGGCAGCCTTTTCGAGTGTTCTGTCACCCTCACCCAGCTCTCCCAGCTGTTCCTTGTAAGGGAGATGCTCCAGTCTCTTAATCATCTTCATGGCTCTTTGCTGGACTCTTTCAACCTATTGACAAGTTTTTTGAGAAAGTGTTACCTACGCACCCTATGTGGAGAATGGCTACAGTCCAGAAATACCACTAAACTCTAAGGCAAAGGAAGATGTGTGGGATTTGTTCAGTCTGCCTTCTTTGTATATTCTTCATGTCTATCTAATAGATCCATGTGCTCAAACAGGTTTGCTGCTTGGGGCTATTTAAACACTTGGTATATTAAATTTATGTCTTTAGCAAGGTGGTACTTGACATACTACGGTGCCTTTTTGACAGGTTTGGGATTTTTTGGTTGTTCCTCCCCTGGTTGATTCTGGTTAATTTGATCAGTTTGTTAGTTTCAATTTTCTCAAGTGGATGCAAAGTCTGCTTTTTGAAGGATGGCTTTTTATGCCTAATGGACTCTTTATTTCAGCACACTGATTTTTTTGGGGAAGTCCATTTAAAATTATTTTTGATAGGTAATATGCATGTACACTGAGCTTTTGCTGTGGTGCCTTTACAGAATCTCCATGCCAGTTGATATATAAAAAAAAAGCTTTAAAATATTTATATGAATATTTTAAAATTTTAGCTGATTCTTTTTAATTTATTTTTAACTAGCTTCTCCATTTTTGTATCATTCTTCTTTTTCAACTTAAGCAAGCTAACCTTTCAAGTTAAACCTCTTGTGGGTTTCTTTTTGGGTTTCTTCTTGCCTTTTTTTTCCTTCTCATGCAATGAGTTTTGTATTTCAGTGTGGAGTAGCGTCTATTCCAAAGTTTTCCTTGGACAACTTCATCTTAAAATCTCCAACTATTCAAGTATTTCTTCTCATCTTAAGAGTTTCTTCATTAGCTCCTGGCAATTTGCAGCCATTGTCATCCTAGGATGTTTAAGATACATTCTACATTTTGAGTTGAGTATTTCTTGCTTAGTTCTCCACAACCTTGTAGAGAAATAAAAGACAATTTCCTAATACTTGCAGAAATAATCTATTACTAACTCTTAGTCATTCTTTCTGATGTTTAAAGGGGTGGGTTCACGTGTCCTTTTTCCTTCCATTCCAGTGATAATGTGTCTTTCCTTGCCCTGTAACCTTGAATTGCAGTATCTCTTGAGTAATTCTGATGATTTGCAGTTGTGTTTTGTTATGTCGTTACCAATTATACAGCTGCTGATTTATCCTGTGTGCCAGTGCACCTCTTAGATCTTCTGTAACAAACTGCCTGCAAAGCATCTATTCTGTTCTTGGTGAGTAGCAGTTTTCAGGACTGTTTCTCAAGGTGGAATACCATACAAGTTTTCATAAGTATATTCTAGTGAATGACAGAAATTCTTCATTTTAGACATTTTATGTCATGGCTCTTAATCAGCCTGACCCTTTTATGGATTTTCATTCCACACAAAGCTCTTTTAATCTATGCTGATTTCTTTTTTCAGCTGTCTGGGTTATGCAATCTTTTCCCTTAGAAGCTTGTTTTCTCAAGTCTAGTAGGACTTCAGTCTTGTTTATTATCATTATGTTCAACATGTGAAAATTCTTACTAACTGTACTTACTCTTCCTGAACTTCTTAGTTTCAGCTTTATGTAGCAATTACTCTTTCTCTCTAATACACTATGGACTCCATCACCCATTGTGTACATGACTCTTGACTAATTTGAGTTAATTGCAAGTTAATTACTATTTAACAGATTTGATTTTCTTCATTATTTGCTGAGCTACATGTTAAATTATGCTGTCTTTATGAGGAAACGACTTGCCACAATTACAGATATATGCCCTGTTCAAACCATTTGGCACAGTTAGATGTGGCCATAACATTTTTGCTTGTGCTGCTCTTTTGTTTATTTGAAGACTGTTTATTTGAAGAGAGAATTCTGGCATATAAATACTTTTTTTTACACTTTGATGATGCTGCTACTGTCTCCAGGAGTACAAAAATCTCTCCTGCATGTCCCAGATGATGTTTCTAGGAACTTTATTATGTATGTGCAGGTCTGAGAAAAATACAATGTGATTTTTGTTGTTTTTTTCATTAAAAAAAATTTTATTGGGATAGGCTATCCAACATATGTAGTCAACTTGAAGAGGATGTTTTTCACTTTAGCCTTTATAGGACACTTCTTTGGTATGCAACATTTGGGATCACAGAAAACTTTGCTTAGAAATGAAGACTTGTTTTTGGAATAGATTTTGTAACTGAAAGTGATTCCATCTGCAAGTACACAGCAAGTATTGGGATAATACTTTAAATCTTGTGTTATGCAAGGTAGTTTTGAAGGGAAAAAAAAATTTAAACTGTTAGCATAGGTGATCTGTGTTTCTAGATCACTGACTCAACATGTCATCACTCAATGTTTTTTGTTAAAATGAATGCCTTTTTAGCAACTGTGTGTTCTTGCATAAATCCTAGTCACAGCTCTTTATTTTGCACTTTATTTCTATACAAATTGCAGAATCCTTCTTCAGACTTCTACCTCTAACTCTCCATTCTAAATTACTGGGAGCTTGACAGTTATTGGAATCATCACCAGTACCTTATATCATGATCCAAGCCTAGTCTTGCCATGTCACAATTCCATAACATTTAAAATGCCTGTATGATTTTTCTACAGAAAGTTCCTTCAGATTTGGTGTTGTTTGGTATTTAACTTGTAACTGGAGAGAGCTATAGTCCCTTGTTAATGTAGTGTGCTCATTTTGCATGATGTAAGTAGGTTACAGTGTGGTGTGATTCCTTAGTAGCTGCTAACAAAACAGCATGGCCAAAGGTGGTATTTTTAGTGGTTGTTACACAGGGTTTTTTGCAGCACTTCTGCCCAAGGCAGCAGTGTCTGGGTGAGGTGTTGTTCAGCTGCTCAGAAGGGTATGCACAATATGCATTATTGAATCTGTCATTAAAGCTTAGCAGGGTTCTTGGTCTCTCAAACTTCACCTCTGAAAGTTGAAGGCTGTGACATTGTTTAGGCCCAGTGTGAGCATTTTTGTCATTTCAGTAAGATCCCCCAAATAAATGTTTCCATAGAAATCAAGGTCCTAGTTAAATACTGTGAAGCAGTGAGGGTCAGCAACTCCCTGGGTGCCTGCAGCCATGGGGGGATGGCACCATTGGGATTCCATGGATCTGTGAGGGCAACCTCCTCAGTGAGGCCATGGGGCAGATCTGTAGAGATGAGCAAGGCTTAAAGCTTCTGTTTGAACAACTGGTACATGGCACATGGCCAGCATCAAAACCTGGACTGAGTCTTTTGTGTTGTTGCTGTTAAAACAAGATAAAATAAGTAGGCATGTCAACACGTCAGTAAAACATGCTGGCTTTTGCCAATTTTAAGTGGTAATTGTCAAAACAAATTGGTCTCTTTTTGATAATGTTGAAACGATACTTCTAAACAAGAGGTTCCTGTTTTAGCTCTCTCACGTAGTCATTCAGTGTTCATTTCATAGTGATATATTGATTTCATTAATGAGCTCTATTTCATATGAATATGTTTAATGCAAGTATTAAGCTGTCTTATTAAATAAAGTAAAAGATGTCTCACCCAAGGCATAGACAAAAATAACTACCAGGCTTAGGAGGTTTTCTTTCACTTGAAAATATTAAAGCCTATCTGCTGAGATGCTAGGAACTTAATAGAGACTGCCCTTCCAACACTGTAATGCTGTGATCTCCTTTTTTTTAGCTAGCAAATACACGTGTGTTCCCATTTGTGAAAATTATAGTACTCAATGGAGAATGTGGACAATTTTCCTTGGCCTGAGTGGAAGGCAGAATTTGGGAGACATGAGAGTTTAAGCTTGTATTTTCATAGAATCATATGATCATATAATGTGTTGAGTTGGAGGGGATCTTCATCTAGTCCAACCCCCTTCAGTGAGCAGGGACATAGAATCATAGAATAGTTTTGGTTGGAAAGGACCTTAAAGATCATCGAGTTCCAACCCCCCTGCCATAGGCAGACATCTTGCACTAGAAGATGTTGCTCAGAGCCTTATCAAGCCTGGCCTTGAATCTCTTCAGGGATGGACCACCACCACCTCTGTTGGCAGTCCGTGCCCAGAAAACTTAGTTTTTCATGAAAGTTCCACTGTATTTATAGCACTATTAATATACTTCTTTTATCAGTTTTTCATTTTCTATTCAAAAAATTGGATTTTTTTTTTAAATATCCCATTACCCATCCCATCTGTGCAATAACAAGTACAATGGAAAGTATTCCCTGTGTGAAGAATGATAGGGATTGTCTTATAAAACACTGACTATTCTTTGAACATCCATAGAGGAGTTCTTCAGAAGGAGGGGAGACATTGTTCCTTTAGTGAAGCATCAGAGAGAGCTTGAACTGTAGAATCTGGTCTCCTAATACTGCACAGCTTTGAGCATTGACTTGATTTCTGTATTGCACATTGCACTTTGTGAAGTTTGCATATGTAGCTTGCAACAGTTTAGAGAGAGAAAATGTTTATTAAATATGTTAATTTTAACAAGATTTCCCTTACAGTCTCAACTAGTAAAGTATCAGATAAAAAGGAAAAAGGTTCCACTTTTACAATAAATGTAACACGTGAAGTAAATGAAAAATACAAAGGCAAAAGATCAGTTGTTCTCTCAATTCTTTTCAGTTCTAATAATGTTTTTTAATACCTCAGAAAAAGAAATGGAGTCTTTATATGTGATTTTTATCTTGACTTGGAGCTTTTATTACCACTGAAACATTTGCAGTGTCTGAGAATGTCTCCTTACAAGTTATTTAATGTGTTTATTAGAATGGCAGTACATTTCCATACTTTATTATGATTTAAGTTCTATTGGCTGGACTGCTCCTACATGGCATCTAGTAAGTGTTTTTGTTTTTCTGCATCGGTGGTGTATGGGATTTGCAATAATGGATGTCGTAACCCTCCGCTGAAGCTTTGGAAGGAATTGGCTATCAATCATAACGTCTAGTCTTTTCAGTTGTAGCTCCTAGTACGTCTGTTTTCTTCATTTATTTGGAAGCTATTATGCTGTCATTTAAAAGCACCAGGAAAATGGGAAAAAAGCCCTTTTAATGAGAATTTGTGCACTCTGTTTTTTAATAACAGTAGATTGTTTCATGTTACATTTAAAGCATGTGATTCCTTGGCAAATAAGTTTTTACTTGGTTCATATAATCAAAAGGAACCTCTTTGATTCTAGTATTCAAACACAACAGAAAGAGCAAACATACATATTTTCCCTGTTTTATACTTTGAAATATCAAAACTTTCTTCCTCATGTAAATGCCCTCACAGATCTCCTCAGTGGTGGTTCACATGCTATGCTTCATAGGTCACAGATTTCAAAGCTTGCTCTCTGCTGAGTAAGAGGCTCTCTATCTGTCATCTTCGAGGAAGCTTTGCTTTCTGCTTCTCTCTAGCCCTTGCATTGGTGTTATGGCTGCTTTACTGGTGCTTAACTCACCAGTTTAGGTTTTAGAAATGCCATATAGTGCTGTATCACCTCAGCATAGACCTTATTGCAGAGCAGAAAAGCTGTTGTTTGCTTTCTTTTTCTCCCTTTTCAGGATGAATGAACTTTAGGGTTACATGTGATTTTGGTGTAACAGCACAAAATTATTTTTAAGGAAACAATGATTTTTTTAGAGGATGAATCAAGACGGTTGATATTCTAATAAAGGAATCCAGCTGGCATATAAAGACACAGTCAATTCATTCTTTTAAGGGCCGCCTCGTCTTCTGGTCTGTTCCCAGATTTAAACTTAGCAGGAAAAATTGAAGTCATTAGGGGAAAAAAAAAGCTAAAAACCTTCATAAAAAAAGACCACATTTCTTTAAAGTGCTTTCATGACTTTACATATTAACATTTGACAGTGTTCCCACATTTTTCACTTGTTAGATCAGATCTTCTACTTGATTGAAGTGGTAGTATTCAAAAACCTTATGATGCAGTGTTTTGTAATAACTGTTCCTTGTGGTACAATCAACAAATACCCACTTCCTTCTAGTAACATTTTTCACCTTTGAAGTGCCTCTACAATTTTACATTTTTTTGTTTAGGAAACAGCATGATGTGCTGTTTTGAAAAAATTTCCAGTCAAATATTCAGAGCTGCAATTACAGCAGAGTTAAAGAAGTTCCTTCCATCAGGATTTTAAGTCTCAGATATTTAAACAAACCTGAAGAATTCAGTGCTGTGTGAAAATGATTAACTGCTAATACCAAGTAGTAGATAAACATAACTTTACATATAAACATAAAAATAGGCAAATTATCTATCCTACAAGAAAAAATATACTTTGGCCAAGGTGTAATTGCTTCTATTTAACCCAACTTGCCTTCTGAAATTATTGGAAAAATAATATCAATAATGACCTGTTTCTTTCTTAATCTTGAGTACAAGTTATTCCTTCCATGTGAAATAAAGGTAGCCATGGTAACTTAATGTTGTAATTACTCCATTTCTGAGGTAAAGAGTATTTGGGACCTGCATGTGATGGCTGAACTAATTAATTCTGCTTTCTTTTTAAATAATGTTTCTTGAGAAATATTTTAATTAAAAGTGAATGAGTGAAACAAAAATGCCAAACCGGTGATGGAGACCGCAACTGTGCATTTGAAATTTTGTTGCTGAATCCACCTGCTGAAAGACTGGTGTTTTTTTTTCCTTCTGAAATCTTCAGCTTTCTTGGAGAACAAGGGAAATCCCATGACTCAAAAGATATGCTTGCATTTCATTGAATTGGATGTCAGTAGCAGTTCTGCAGGTACTGGCCTCAGAGAACATTAGAACATGTTTGTTAGTGGTGCCTTCTGGCTTTGCAGCACACTCTGTCAGGCTCTTCCCTTGGTGATTTCAAGTATTTTTTAGCACAGGGTATAAGGAAATGTTGAACTCTTTCCTCTTTTCATAAGCAGTTTTTAATTTCAGTTTTTATATGGGAAACAGGTATCCTTCTGTAGTAATGGTGCTGGTAGTTATGTTGCAGGGGAAGTTTCTCAAGGCCTAAAAAGAACATTTTTATAATAAGCTTTGTCATTCATGTGATAATTTAGGTTTGTACCTTCCTTATTTACTACTTGCCAGGTGATAACTTTATTTAGCTGTGCATGTGGATATTATTATTGAAACCCCTTGCACAGAGATGTTCCATGTGTTTCACACGCTGTGGCTATCACACATCAGCCTCATTTCTTCCTAATAAAAAATATGCTTTTTCTTTAGTGTGAAGTTTTAAATTGTTTATATTTTTTTCCTGTTGTCTTGAATCAGAAGCAAACAACCATTACTATCAGTGACTAGATAAGGATTTTGAGTTTGTTCTGTGGATGCTGAAGTTGATACATAATCAAGTTGATGACAGAGGAGAAATTGCTGTGTCTTTCAGGACCATTTTAAACCTCTTGTAATAATAAATACCCTCTAAAACCATTGTGATCTTTTTACCTAGGAAATCTTCAGACTGCTTCTCTTGGATTTCACAGGAGCTAATAAAATTAATGTGGCAAGATTTTTTTGTTGTAGAAAACCAGAAATTTCAAAGAAGTTATAAGAAATGACACGGCAGTTTTTCCATATTTTTATTGACCCCAATTAACAAAAAAATCAAGAAATAATCTAGCTAACAGTATGGAGGGAGCTTACAACATAGGAGTCACAGATTAGCTCTCCTAAGTGGTTTTGTGGCACATTGGTACTTAATTCATCTTTGAGTCATGTGTAGGTAGACGTAGCTGATTGTATATCTGTTACAATTAGAAGAAAGGATTTCAAGTTCCTCCTCATGGGGTCCTGCCAGCCTTCTCTGCCTCTCTGCTGGAAAGAATGCTAAAGGAAGAAAAAAAATTTGGAGTAAATCCATCTCTCTACATTAACAGAGCTTGCTGTAGGATTATGCTGCAGCCTTCTTACCCAGTGCTTTCTTCTGCAGTTTTGATAGGGAGTGTCAGAGATAGAGGGAGGGGGAAAAGAATTGTCAGGTTTTTGTTTAGAAGATGTTGGCAATGGGTAGTAATTTAGGCAGGGGGTTTCAGTAGCCTGCTGCAAATGTCACTGAAAGGTGTGTGGAGTTAAGCCAGCCTTTGGCACTTTGTGTTATATCTAGCATGGTCAACAAATAGCCTGGGTGCACAGCACCCTGCCTTGCTGTACTCATGTTTTGAAAGAGTCACTCAAGCCTTTCATAGCAGGGAAGTGGAAGGATGGGTGATTTCAGAGGAGCACAGGCTGCTGCACTTAAAACATCAGTGCAGAGATTTTATTTTACTGCAGGCATTTTAGAAGCTGGAAAAGATGGCTCTGTGGTGGTGGAGTTAGAGTAACAAAATGCTGGGTGAGCATTTTGAGAGTGGAGAATTTTGGGAAGCAAAAGCTTTGTGCACCTGTTACGTCTCTCCTTCAAGCCAAAAAATGTGCTTGGTCTCACATGTGGGATGTGTCAGCATTTGTAAATGTTTCTTGTATGCTAGCTGTCAGGAAAGAAGCATAGTTCTTTATCTGCGATTGTACTTGTGTGGGGAAACATGAATTTAAATGGGAGAGCAAACACATCAGTACTGATTTTCTTTAATATGGAAGAAGAAATGTGTTTGGTCCAAACCTTCCATAAGATTTATGGACAGCCCAGTCAGGAGTTACTGTAAGCACTGTGCCAGGCACCACATTTCCCAAACTCACACAGCAGCTGAGCAATCTGACTGTGCTTTTTGCAGACTGGCTGCTGGGATGTAGCCAAATGAGACAGCCAGTTTCTCAGTCTTGGAATGTAAATTAAGGAGGCTTGTGTCCCTAAGTATCAACCCCTTAGACTAGAGGGAAAATGACTAAGAGGGGTTAATGAATGAATTCCCTAAACAACAGTGTGATAGATGAGAGAGTGGGAGGGAAAGAAGTTTCCTTTTGGTTTTTCTTTTTTTATAGAGAAGGGGCATCCATTACACTTAATCAAGTGGAGAATAATCTGAAAGTCAAAGGCCCTTAATTATATTTTCACTTGGTATGACTTTTGTTTGTATGACAGATCTCTTTGGCAGCCATGCAAAGAGGCTGTGATATACTTAAAGCTTTTTGTATTCAATATATGAACTATTACTCACATCCCTCAGCAAGGAGTTCAGACACAGAAATGAAAATTCACCTGCACTTCTCTAAGGTGAAGGAGTCAATCCCCAAATGGCTGCAAACTGTATGTATGTACAAGAACTTTGGATTGCAGAACAGACCAGTAAATGCTGAATGTGCAGAATGGCTTAATTTCCTATGTGCAGGGCTGAGCAAGGTTATTAAGAAGCCCTTTCAAGTTTAAGATTTTCCCCCGGGAAGCTCCAGAAACAGCTGCTTAAACGGAAGGGGTGGGGGGTGGGAAGTAAGAATAAAAAGGGCCTGAAATGTGCAGATGCTGGCTATGTGCTGCATACAAGCTGAAAGCAATATTTTTGTACAAACCTGAGGTGCGGCAAGGTGGCAGCAGCAGGAATGGGAGGACAAACTGAACTTTCATCAGTGTTTGCTCTTGTTCCCTGTTCCCTACTTACATCTAGTTGCAGGTGTAGAGAGTTACTGACACATGAGAGAATAAAACCTGTGAGTGAGTGATCAACAGCTGCAGCTGAGAGAAGAAAGTATGGATTTGATCTGACTAGAAGTGATTTGGGGAATCTGTTGCATATGTGAAACTTGGATATGGTGGCTTCAAATCTGTGTGCGTGGAAATTACTAGCTGCTGTCTGGCACACCTCAAGGCATGTTGTTCTGTAAGTAGAGAGGCATTTCTGGGGAAAGTAGTAGCCAAAGTGAATGAAATGTTCATGATAGTTTGGGACATGAGGAATGCCATGTAGTGACACAAGCAATGAGATGTTTGAATTCTGACTCTAGAATAGAGATTGAAGTAGTTATTGTTGTAGCATCAGTTCAAAAAAAGACCAAATTTCAGGAAGTACTTGAGAAAACAAAGTGTAAAATAACTGAAAAAGTATGTTTTTCATTTCAGATGACATGTAAGCCAGAATTTTGAAAAACGTATCAATTTTGCACCTAGTTTTTTTGATACTCAGTGAGAAATGACATGAGAAATAAAAGTTCCAAGAAGTTTATATTGTTCATAATGATGTATTTTCATTATTGGATTAACTATCAAAATTGACTGATTAATTACCAAAATGATTGATTTTAGCAAAATCAATACCTGAGCTTTAGTTAGGCCTGGAAATGTCTAACATTGCCATAAATTAATTAATCTTTTTGAAACTTAAAAATTTCTTGAGTAAAATTGAGCTTTTCTTGAGTGAAAACTTGGATACCTAATGTTTGGAAAGAAATACTTCTTCAGCTAGCAATTTTGTATTGCTACTGTGCTGTGATTCCAGCCTATATATGACCATAACAAATCATTCCTTCCTGTATTCAAAATTTGTGCCTCATATTCCTGTGTATCATGCAAAGGTCGAGTTCTATCACAGTGGGCCGCTCCACTACTTGTTGCCTACCTCAGGACAGGCATAGAAAATGTCACTCAGAAATTGCCAGTAGTTGCAAAAGCAGTCATTCTTAGCAGCAGAGATGTATATAATCAGGAGATGTTGTAGTGTAAGTAGTTACCTGCCATATGAGTGACCTTCAGTTTAATATGCAGTTGTCTGTATTGATTTTATCTTACAGCATGTTATTGAACAGAAAAGCAAGATGAGCCAAATCCCCCCTTATTGTTCTTGAATGCTGCAAGACTCCTTATGTGAATAAGGGGACCAGGAGGTGACTCTATAAAAGGAATATTTAGCTGGATTTTTAGATCATCTGCCAGATTCTAATCTCTGTCGGCATAGGAACTTTTTTTTTTCTTCTTTGACAACCACGCATCTGAAATTAGAGTTTAACTCCTACAGTTGTCAAAATAGATTTTCTG
The DNA here is from genome assembly GCA_013400935.1 of Turnix velox. Taxonomy (NCBI): domain Eukaryota; kingdom Metazoa; phylum Chordata; class Aves; order Charadriiformes; family Turnicidae; genus Turnix; species Turnix velox. Next base: position 1,500,482 of record VZTY01028959.1, read on the forward strand.
TGGTGTCAGAGCTTTTTCTAGCATCAAAAGAATTTTCAGTTTAAGTTTCATCCCTGTCTTATGAAGACTGAGGTTAGATTTTTATATAGGTTGATTTCTCATCTTCAGTTAGAAAACTAGGTGGCAGCTTTTTCTGCCCCCAATTATTATAATTTCTCCTAAAGGAAACAGATTTTAAAAACAGTTTAGATGATGTCTGCCATTGGCTGCTGCATCTCTCTACTTTCCCAGCTGGAATACAATGTCAGTCAGTGGCTGGTGGACTAGATATATTTTTGCCAGAATTCAATCTATGGACCACAGATGCAATAGAAGTCTTCTGGGGTAGAGTAGATCAGAGAGAAATTTGTTGTAACAAGAGGATGATACTCCTCAGCCAGTAGAAATTACTAGAGGTCATCCTGCTCATTTATAACCTCAATATGGGTAAGGGGTTTTTCACACCTTCAATCATTTTTGATAAAACGTGTGCCTTTTTTGAGGAGGGCCGAAATGGTGGTGAGAAAGGGAGGGAGGGGATTGTCTTCACTATCCCCAACTTTCAAACAAAGTACAGCTGGGAAATAAACATAAAATTCAGTAAAAACAAAGTCATCACAGTTACAATGACTCTAAATACTTTATGATGGTCACAAACTTTATCCCATTAGAAGAAAAACCAGGAGCTTCATAAATTCCCATTGTGGCTGTGCTATATATGCATGATGTGTTTAGTCGCTAGAAAGATACTGTAGTGAGGAAAGAACAATGGCTGTATAAAAATATGAGCAGAAAGACTACAAGTGTCACAATAGTTTAGGTAAAGTAGGAAGACTGCTCATTTAATGTCTTTAATTGACTAGTGCAATTCTTCCATTTGTGTTACATTTCCTGGATGTCTTATCTTTCCCACAGTAAATGTTAAAGTGTTTGGGTTTCTTGTTTCCTTCACTGTAATTGAAATTTATGCATCAAATTAAACTTCCCTCAGTCCATTTGAGATCGTACTCAGGAAATCAATTTTCTGCTTTAGAGGCAGAAAAGCAGGTAGAGATCTTTGTCATCTTGTCTGTCATCCTGCTTCAAAGAGGGATCAACTGTACTTTTTTCATCTCTGGCAGATGAGCACATAACTGCTTTTAAAGATCTCCAGTTCTTAAGTCTTTGCAGTGTCCTCAGGGGAAATCTATTCTGAGCTTAAGTGTTCTTACAATTAGAAAGATTTTCCTAATATCTAACCTAAATCTCCTTAGCTGTAAGTTAAGCTCATTAATTCTTGTGGTATCCCAAGTAAAAATGGAGAACAGATTCGCTTCTTCCTTTTAGTACATTAAGACTATTATCAAATCTCCTCTCAGTCTTTGCTTTTTCAGTAGGCAGAAAAAGCCTAGGCTTTTCTGTAGGCTAAGCATCAACAGTTTGTTTAAGCTCTTGTAGGATGAATTTGAAACCTTTGATAAAATATTTTTGTCTCTTTATTTTAAAATTATTTTGGAAAATTCAACTTTTACTTGAAACCCTCTCACAATATAGATGGAATGCTTCAGGTCATATCTAGATGAGCTGTTACTTCTGGAATGTAGTATATTATTATGCCTCCCATGAAATCATTCCCTTTGTTTACTGAGTCATAAACATCTTGTGATCTGCTCTAATCTTCTAACCAAGTCTTGAGGATTCCTACTTAGCTGAGCATTCACTGGATTTGCTTCATGCCTCTAAATTTCCTTGTTCCTTTTGAATTGCCTTCACTTTTCTAGATCACTTTTCCCATCAGTCATGCTTTTCCGGGAAAGATTTGGGGGAAGTTTGTGGGGTTTTTTCTGCTTCTGTATTCATATAGAGCATCCTGCACTCCCATATCTTCTTTACCAGAAAAAATACATCCTGTTCCTGAAAACATATCGTGATATGAGAACCAGTGCAGACAGTAAATGAAGCTGACTTGATGAGCTCTGTCTTATGGTGGAGACCTAACAAGTGTAGAAAATTGTTTTCCATCCTGTGTTGGTGCTGCATCAGTATTAATCTAGTTCACAGGGCTTTTTGTTTGCTGGTTGTTGTTAAGTGTAGAAGTTAAATATGATTTTGGTGACTGATTTTTGCTGAATCTGTTGTTGCTCACTACGTATAATTTTTTTAGTTCAATTATTTGTCTCAATATTTTTCTTGGAAAGTAAACAGACTTATTTGCAATTAAATTGTCTGACCCTCATTTTCTCTTCCTGTTATTTAAATGCAGGTAAGCACCACATCTACCCCTTTTCTGTCTGTCCAATGCTTCACTGTTGGCATGAGTTATAAATAATAATTATCTGACTGAAGTAATGTCAAAGTTCTCTATCCACTCTAGCTTCTTTGACAATATCTCTTTCATTTTGTGTGTGCAGCTGTGCTACTTTTTTTCTTGTCCATGGAAATAAAACTTATTCTCTGATTTCTGGCCTTTGCTGTAAAAATAAAAGGGCTTTGTGATTTGGTGAATGACATTTTAGTGACTGTTACTCAGATCATGTCTTTTAACTCCCCTTTTTAGTGAAGTGACTTATGGTTCTTGTTGGTTACACTGCCTTTACCAGTAAAATCTGTGAGTTGGAGACCTGCTTGTTGGAGGTCTGGCAGTTCCTGCAGCTAATTCAAGGCATATTGAATTCTACTCTCATGATGCCTTGGGGTTTTATTTAGTCTTATTCTCTCTTTCAGAATGATTGTCAACTTTTATCTTGTGGTGACTGTGATGGGTAAATAGCAGAGAGATTACTATCACTGCAGCATGATGATACTGAGGAACTAATTTCCTTGCTTACAGACAACTGGAGACCTAAAACAGCTTCAGGGAAATGTATAAACTAAGTGATTTCTGAAGTAATGGGAAAGGGTTTGGGAGGAGGGAATCCTACAGGCAAACTGAGGCAATGCATGAGGTATGACAGGTTAAATCCTGTGATCTGTTTGTGTCATCAAACTAAAGATATAAAGAAGTTTTATATTGTGTTTCTCTTGGGAGATTGTTTGAGGTGTTTTTGCTACTTAGCAGCTTTTACTATTTCATTTGACTGTGTTTTCCTGCTATGGCTGTGGAACATGAGTCTTCTGAGGAGACTACTGTAGTGGCTCTATATCTTAGAGGAAACTACACACACAAAAAAAGGATGAATTGCAAAAATTCCCAAATCTATGATGAAAAATAGTGTGAATAAGAAATATAGGGCTGTTGTACACATTTCCATGTTTTTTGTGGGGTTTTTTAAAGGTGTTTTTAATGTTGATTTCTGTCACAACACCAAATTATCTATTAAAATATATACTGTGTTAAATTGGAAGGGACCTTCAAATGCCATCTAGTTCAACACCATGCTGTGAGCAGGGACAGCTTGCACTAGATCAGGTTGCTCAGAGCCTTATCAAGCCTGGCTTTGTATGTCTCCAGGGATGAGGCCTCCTCCACCTCTCTGGGTAACCTGTTTCATAGATGTTGCAGGGAAAATTTTTAATTTCCTGGGTGCAAAATTATAACTGATGTTTTCACTTTAAGAAGCCTTTAATTTCAGCATTTTGCCATTGCTAGCGAAGGGTTACATACAATGATTTTTACATTTATAAGCTCATAATTTACATTTTCTTGCCTCAGAACAATTTCATTCCCATTGCCATTACAGTTTTTGTAAAGCAAAGTCAAATTTGATAGATAAAGGAGAAGGCTAAATGACTGCTTAAAGGCTGCTGACAGCACACTGATTTCAGCCATTACCAGTAGGTTTACAGTTTTAGGAGAACACAGCAGATGTCCATAAAAGCTAAAGACTTATATCATAATGGTACAGGTTTTTTTCTGTGCATAATGTGAATTACGTATTAAATATATATCTCATGAAATATAATTCAAAAAGGTCTCTGGTGGAAGTTGTCTATCTATTTCTATGTCTATTTGTATGCTGGGGAATTACAGAATTACAGAAAGGACTAAGTCTTTCCTTTCTCAATTGTTTGCGTATAGTCAATTCAAACAGCAAACTCAGTGAATTAGCCAGATATACCAAGTACCTCATAGATTCCACTGCTTTGTGTAGGAAGATGGTGGAAATGGCACGCAGTTTTTCCCCCCTTACATTTTCTGCACTAAAAACATGGAAAAACACCATCTCTTTTAATTCCACAATGATATCTAGCATGTAATGTTTTTTCTGTGCATAATGTACTGTATAATCTTAAGATCGATACATTTTCTGTCTTGTATTGAAGTACACATGCATCAAAAACATGGGCAAAAATGGATTTTATGCTTATTTTAGATGCCTACCATACATTTCATAGTGAACAAGATTATAAGCCTCTGAAAATTATCACTGAGCATAACTGGGAAGATCAGCTGTAATGGAAATGAACCATCTAGAGTAGCTTTATAAGCATAAAGTATTAAGAAACCATCTATGTCAAATAATAAGTTAATAACACCTTCTGGTAAATGCTCTGTTACTTTTTGTCTGCTGATGCCAAGTCACTTTATACTTTATGTATCTTAGTTTGAATACAGATTTAGTGCTTTAAACATATAGTATTCATAGTAAGAACTTTATTTCTTATACTTGTTTATGGCAAGTGTAGATTCCTTAAGATGCGTTGAGACAAAATTTGCAATAAGCTCAGCACACAGCACTGAGTTTCACTATTGATAGTCACTCTAGTTTTAAAAAATAAGCATGTAAAAATAAAAAATGTGAATGCCAAGAGCATTGTAGTGCTACTCCTTATTTCAGTGCTAGGATACCCTTAATAACATGGTGAAATTATCCACAACTACCCATTTTAAAAGAAAAGAAAGGAAACAAACTATATTGAAAGCAAAGTTCTTAAAATGAGTACAAACTAACTTGCAACATTTTAGGACATTGAAGTCAAGCATATTAATTGTTCTTAAGCTTCATGAATTACCAATCACTGTAACAATTCTGACATGTTACTCTAATGAGGTCAGATCAAGAAGGGGGAGGTCCCATCTTCCCCTTTGTAAGGTAAACTAGAATTGAAAGGACAGTTTTATCTCAGAAAGCCTTGGGAATGAAATATTCTGTAAAGAATTTCAGGGAGAGATTCACTTTGAGGTGTTTCTAAAACCAGGGTAAACCTCAGCTTATAGACTCTTCCAGTCTGTGATTCTGAAGTTATCTAATAAGCTGCTGGTCAATTTAAAAGGTGTCTTTTAAATGGCATAAGTGACTTCTAAGCCAAGAAATAAAAAATGAGCAAGATTGTGCTCGTAACCATATTAATAAATGCATATATTACATGATGAGTCCCAGAAGGAGATATATATGGATCAGACTGTCAGATTTTTTTTTGACAGAGTCCTTTTATTTGCTTGACTAGTACCTACAAACCTGGTCACTGTGCACGTATGTCATTATTTTTTATTAAAATACTATAAAATATGGCCATAGCACTGCATAATTTCAGCAAGGTGAAATACCTTTCCATATACATTTTCTAATCTATCGTAGAGACACAAGACTCTTTTTTTTCCTCCAAAATTAAACAAACATTTAATTAAATAAATATTTTCTCTTCAAAATGGAGTCTACAAATATCTAATCCCAGAGCTACAATTTCTCAAACTTCCTCCTCTTCTCTGAGATGTTGCTATGGTTATTACCCTGCTGGGTAGTGGAATGCAGTAATTTGTTTAGCAATTCCTGCCTTCCACAATACTGTACACAAATATAGGAGCTTGCATTTACCAAGTGCATCAGTGTGACAAGTATGCTGTTTTTTACAAATCCTTCTAATCTGAGTCATGGTTTGTAAAGCACATATATTTTGGGTTAGTAACTGAATTCTTATCCAGTAAAAATAAATTTCTCTGCTAATAAAAATAAGTTTGTAGAAAGCTGTTTACAGTACTTCCTTTTTCCCTCTGAAAAAAAGAAACTATGTCAATTTTCTTTGATAGAAGGCACAGAAGATGTGTGTGGTATCCTTTTGAATTTTTAGAACTTTGTGTTGATGGCAAAATAATTATAAACTTGGGTTATAATCGTGGTTCAGTTAAGAGCAGGAGAATTGCACTGAGATCTGTTCACAGAAAATGGTGAGAATTAGAACATTCTTGTTGCATCTGTGATATTTCAGCATGGTTTAACTTCGAATTTTAAAGCAGAACTGTGATTCAAGCGGTAAGCAGTGATAAGATTTGCAAGGATTTCTTTGAATAAGGCATGCATCTTCAAAATTGCATGATATTTATAAGCTACTTAGTCTATAGGCTTCTTGAAACAGTCAGATCGTATTGAACATAAAATATTTGAAAAAGTAGAAGGATGTTTTGTCATGGCAAACAGGATAAAAACTTCAGGTTTTACTTGAAAATGTTGGAGTTTTAGGGATTCGGCTGCAGAGGAACTGAATATGATCGCTGTGTTAAATAAAGAAGGTGCTGCATTGCAGTGGAGGGGTTTCAAGGCTTAAAAGGGCAAAGAGAAAGGAACTGGTATTTAATAAAAAGATGCAAGGAAATAGGCTGCAGGTTAAACATGAATGTGTTTTATTTAGAAAAGCCAGCAGATCAGTGTTTGGGTACTATAACATTAGAAATCAGTAGTACTTTCTTCATTTTTCAGGAATTCACAGTGAAAGACCAGGCTCAATGCCACTTCAACACTGGGTGCAGAAGTAGATACCTTTCACCACCATTTTTCAAAGCAGGGAATGTATGCCTACTAAATGTCTGCTATGTCACTTTACCAAGTCAGGAGTGGTTATTCTGCTGTGGATTCTCCTTAGTTTTTTTCAGTCTTGTCATAATGTTTCAAGCGATGAAAATTCAACCTCTTCCTTTGGGAGAGTGTTTGTTCTGTAGTCTAATTAATCCCACAATCAGGTTTGTTCTTCATATTATTCAAGCCAAATATCCTTAATTAAGCCTCGAGCTCTTCTTGCTTTGCATGCACAACAGAGCACACTAGACTTGATGGTTTATGGTCATTCTTGCTGTGTTTTGTATACTGTATAGAAGCTGCCTCAATTGATGTCAGATGTGCTCTGGTAGACTTTTTTTCTTCTATCTCCTCTTGCTCCTTGCTGTTTGTTGATATTAGCAGGATGGAGAAACTCTGGAGTCCATTTTCTGGAAGGAAAATGTAAGGAATGGCCAAAAAACTTTAAAGTAACGCATTGAACTCTTCATCTAATTTATAAAAATATATGGGCCAAGGTTAACACCTTTCTATTTAAGAATGAGACACTAGTCTGTATCAAGTCCTTCCTGCACCCATTCCCACTGCATCCTTCACTTTAGTGAGCCCCCATTTTCCTTTTTTTTTCCTTTTACTGCTATTGTACTTACAGAAGCCATTCTTTGCTACCCTTTTCATCCCTTGCTAATCATGTTTCTCCATGCTTTGGATATGTTGAGCAGATTTGGCTTCTGAGCAGCATAACCAGGAGTAATAGCACAATCTGCCCACGTCAATATGTGCAGTTGGGCTTTCTCAGGATGCCAAGGGCAGTGGGCTTAGGCATTGAGCAGTTCTTGCTGACTGGTGCTAAGGAGCTACTTGCGCTCATGAAAGCGGATCATTTCAGATAATACAGTAATGTATGACTTGTGATCAAAATCCAGAAAACTCTGCATTGTTTCCCTAAAATGAATTTCACCCTTAGCAGCCTGCTCCAGGGGAAGTGTGTGCCAGAGAAAATGCAGGTTTAGAGCTGTAAACCCTAGATTCTGAGGCAGAGTAACTCCTTCAAATTCTTATTCAGCAATAAAACATTAAAAGCTTGTTTCATCTATTCTTTTGACAGCTGTGCCTTAATGACCCAGAAAAGAGGTATCCAAGCAAAAATATAGTAAGACTTTAAAACCCTAAAGGAATTCAGTCACTAAATTGTCTACAATTATTTGACACCCACACATGTTGTCTTAATGCATTGCACTGAGAATATGTTGACGACTTCACCAGCAGTTTCACATTAAAATCACTGAGCAAAGCATGGAGATTTAATTTTTTCACTCTTTATGTGGGGCAGTAAATTTAATAAATATTTTGTGAATATAATTACTTTGTGTTAACTATATTTACGTTAGCACATATCGTTTTAAAAGAAACTATTAAAGTCAGCAGTAAGATGTGAGGAAAAAAATATATCCAGTTATGCTAGCTAAGTAGGGCTGTGAACTGACTTCATCATCAAAGCAGAGGTACATAAATGGAGAGGAAATGCCTATACAATGTTTTACGATTTTTCTTAAGGAGCAAATCTGATTTCCTCCCCTGCCACCAGTGAAAAATTATGTTAAAATTCTTTTTTCCATGTAAAGTTGAAGGTTGGATCCTTTAGCCTGAATTTAAAAGATAATGGTTAACGGAAGGATTGTATCTTATGGATTTGTAAAGTTAAGGTTTTAAATGAGGGGTTTCTTCCCTTCTTAAAATATATTTTTTAATGATAACTTGAAGCAAACTTTGGTTACAGTGACCTTATGTCCTTATTAAATCTTACTGTACAAATGAGAAAAGTTCTGGACTTGAGTGAAGGTAAAAATTGTGGCAGGGGCTACACATAGTATTTCTGACTTCTTGGTATTGCCACAAATCAATTCAGGAAACCCATTTTACACTTCCTTTTCCCAGCTTTTTAGTATAATAGTTCCAGAAACTCAAGTAAAAATGGGAAGTTCTTGAAAAACGTAGATACTCTGTTGAGAAATATCAGTCACTTCAGGGAAATATTGCTGAAGATCATAATAAAAATATTCATATTGACTGAAATGAAAACTTTTTTTCCTTTGACTATCTTGACTGCAGTACAGGGAACAGGAAATCCGGAGTTTGCCCAAAAATCTAAGGTGTCAGACATTTCTGTTCTTTGATGTCAGGCAAGCTAATATTATGCCTCAGTTTCCCTGGCCATAAATTGGGATAATGATACTTATCTCCTGTAAATTGCTTTGGGAACTTTTGGTTATGAAAGTTGAATATGTTTATTCATTATGTTTGCTTCCTATGAATATTCTAGTGAATGTGTTTCGCAAGGGGATGATTAATTTTCAACAAATATTGGAGACTTGAGAAAATGAGTTTATATCCTCATAAATATAAATGTTATGTTTCAGATATTGAGGAAATGTGACATATTTGTATTCCATACAGATGAAGGCGATATTCTCAAATGAGGAACACTGAGCCCACATGTGTTAATCACACATCCCTTCATGCTAAGAGCTACCAAGTTTCCCTCATGCCAAGAGAGAATGATTCTGTGGCAAGAATATATATATTTTTAGATAAAAGTAAAGAAGAGATGTTGATATAGAATTTACTAAGTTAAGTTTTTTCCTAACATGTTACAGAGGTAAAACATCTGGGATGTTTTCTCTGACAAATTTTAAATATGAGAGGAGTTGTTCTATCAGTCTGTTTGCGTGGTGTGACACAGGTCATGACTATCCTGGGCATGTCACAAATCTCATTCCAGTGTAACTGCAGGGAGAACACTGGTTAATAAGCACATATTTCAGAAAGGCTCAGAATGTCAAGAAATCAGAAATCTGTGATTTGCCTTTATAGGTTTTTCCAATGGTTAGTCGCCCTCGCTGTGAAGAAGGTTTGCCTTGCGGCTGAATTGCTCTGTCTTGCTGCTGTTGCTCTCTATTTTCTCTCTGTGAAGCTGCTTAGATGGCAGGATCACAGAACATGGTAGTCTCCTTTTAGGCATGCTAAAGATATTAAGTCTTTGTCTATCAATACTAAAGCACATCTTTCTAACCTTGAAAATATATTTGGGATATATTTGCACTTTCTGTCTTCCTCAGCTCACTTAAAAACTCTAATTACAAGATGCTGCATAATCTCATGGACTGCAAAATGGTCTTGTTCTTACACTTTGGTCTTCTTTCTTTGTCAGATATTGAATTAGGGTTTGGGGTTTTTTTGTACCTGGCATCATGACACAGTATACAAGTTACATCTCCACTTATTTTCTGCTTCCTTGTCAAAATTTCAGCACTTTTGACTTAATCTGTCATTGTTTTGGTAGAGCCTGTACTCTGTGCTCCTTGGTCTGTAATTCTCATGTGTATTTGTTTCAATGCAACTTTCTCAAGAGACAAAACATTATTATATGGCTTTTATCACTACATCATCCACATATTTGTACTGGTATTCAATGGCATAATCAAAATGATTGTTGTTTTAGCAATGCTTTTCTTCCTAATGAACAGAAGCTAGACAGGCATGCATATGAGAATGAAGATTGATACTATTATATTCATCTTGCTGTTGAAAAGCAGCATGTAGGCAATATCTTTTTAACTGTTTGAAAAATACAGTTGCATAGGTTTAAATGAACACAATTTTACTTTATTTTGAAGATCAGGAATAAAGAAAGTAAGAGAGAGCCATTTCCATTTGTGCAAAAGTAAAACCATTATAGTATTTATTGCAACTTTATTCTCTGTGCCTGGAGAGCTAGGAGCAAAATTACAGAACTGCTCAGAAATCAGCTGCATCAGCTTTGGAGGCTAGCCCTGTATTTAGTTGCTGATATTACTAAATAGCTCTTTTCATCAGCAATGACAATTCATCCTCCTTTTTAGAAAGATGAAGTAGCAGTGTCTGATCTGTAGTTCATGTAAGGAACAATTTCCATTTCTAGTGATGAAACACCAGAGGCATCATTGATGTATGGGGAGCAGGAGCCAAAGAAAGGTTTCAGGTGGACCAGGACAAGTAAGGCAGTAATTGAAGAACGTGGATGCAAGATTTCTCTGGGATAGCTTTAAAAAAGTGCTATTTTCACCTGCAGGAACTGTACTTGAATAATTATTGCCCTGTGGCCAGACTATAGATCAGCAAACACTGGCTCTAACCCTTTCTAACAATCTGAAGATTAGTTGAGCTGTTCAAAAAACTGAACAGAAAAACCCCACAAAAGCCAGCCAACAGGTCTAAGAGCTTTATAATTTTGCCAACTTTTATTTTACTTCACTTTATTTTTTTCAGAAGTGTGAATAGATATTGAATTGTGCCCGAAATGTGTGATTGTTTTGTCACTCCTGCTGCACCAAGGGATTTTTTTTTTGGCAGTTATCGTTAAATAAAAACTGCCAGTGAAAGAGTTGAGCTAGAGGAATGTATTTGAAAGATTCCTGCACCAGTCAAACTCGCTTAGCCCCTTAATCCCTTACATTGGCAGTTGAATCCAAGAGACATGTAGTAGTGCACAGAGGAGCTATAAACAAACAAAGCTTGAAGCTCTTGGCACCTTAAAAAAATTGCCTGTTTCTCATAAATACATTGTAATAAAACAAGAGCTACTGAACATTAGTGGAGAAAGAAATTGGCCATGAGAAACTCAAACTAGGTGGCCTTCCAATTGTGGGGGAATAGCACCAACAGAGAGGCTGAGATAAATCCTGCAAATACTGTTCAAGGTTCCTGAGGACTTATTAATAAAATACACTGGTGGAACACATGCAGAAAGCTAAACTATTTGATCAATGGAATGGGAGAATATTTATTTTAGACATCGAGGTACTCAGTCCCCTGCAATTTAAGTAGCTTTTTTCAATTACACTCTATACTGTGACTACCTCACCAGCTTTTCTTAGCCTGTAATTGCTCGCACTCTGCAACCTTTTTGCTACAGAGTATGAGAAAGAATTAAATAAAATTAGATGTCTCATTTTTAAAGTGCAGTGTTGACAGCAAGGATTCATTCTCATAATTAAGAATGTTTCACTCTGAATAGTTTGAGTATCCTGTTAAAAATGCAATGCGAAGAATTTCTGTGCTGACTTAATGATGCATATGCCTAAAACCAAAAAACCAGCATTGAAAATTGTTAAGTTTTAGATGATTGAAACTGCTACATTAGAAATGTTACACTCCTGTAAAATAAAGGCTGAGGTAGGGGTACTGTGGCAAACAGACAAACTGAAGTTCTTTGGCTGCTCCTTTTATATAGGGAAAAGGTATTTATTGATGGGAACAATCTTTCTGTAACCATATTTTTAGGTAGTTGAGTGGACTGGTGAGGAATTGAGAGAACTGTAGAAGGACATGGAACAAAATTAGGCTGTTTAATACTGAATTTGCTTATTAATATTTATACTGTATTTTGGAAGAAAGACTGGCATGAGACTGAGGAGTAACACAGGTGAAGAACTGCAGTGTAGCCATGTGTTGTCAGCAAGTAGGTAATGGATGCCTGAAGAGTGTCTGCACGTGTCACATCAGAAAGGGAGATTCTTTCTCATAATTTTAAGCAGTAGAAAGAAAGGCTTTAGAATATAAGATGGATATATCTGGGAGCCTCACAGTACTTTTCTGAACCTCAAGTCACTTTTCTATTAGTAAACTCTGTGTAGGAAAAGCTTTATGTATTGTGCTAGTGTAACTCAATTTGTATAAAGCTACTCCTTGGAGGAGTTAGTAAAACATATGCTGGTGTGAGGTGAGGATTGCAAAATCCCATCCCATGAGACTGTTACTCTATGTACTCTTGTTTGCAAAGAAATTTAATAAACCCCTCATCTCCAGGCTGCCTCTAGTGACTTTATATCCCAAGCTGCATTACTTCCAGAGCACAGTTCATCCCCTAGCATGGATTCTGCAGGGCAGGGGGGTAGGTTCCCTTTGTGTATCCTCCTCCCTGCCTTCTGAATAGCATGAGAACTGGAGGGCATGAAGGCAGCAAGTTTTTGAAGTTTTTCTGACTTTCTAAAGCTACTCTGCTAAGTCAATGGCCTGTCTAAAGAGTTTGTGTGCTTACCTAGGTCTTGAACCAGCCTATACAGCAGCATTGTTTCTATATCTCTGTACTGCATGAACCTACCAGTGAGGTCTCTGATAGTCTGTGATCTTTTTCATCATGAAATCTCCTGCAGGAGCCCAACATCTCATAACGCCATTTGATGTTAACTCTTATAAATATGGGATTTAATTTTGTTGTTGCTGTTCTGGGAATGCTACTCATGGATAGCAGTACTGCCAGGGAGCTGTTAAGTAGCCTCTGCACGAGACTGAAATCCTTCCAGGCACTTCATGTGCAGCACGAGCCACAGAATACACACCATAATGTGTGATTAATATACCATAATGCTTTGATCAGGTGCCTCACTGTATCTCTAGAGATCAGAAAAATTAGGATTTTTGTCTATGTGTGAATTTAAAAGATATTTCTTGTTTATTTTGCAACACTTGGAAAGCCCTCAAGTCAGAATGATATTTGAGTTGTATGTTTTCCATCCACATCCAAGGTTTGTTCACTGTTTTGCATTCTCTGCGTCATAATTTTGTCCTAGAATTCACAGGAGACTTATTTTCACTTACATGAAGATCTCTTCATGCTGTTCTGTCAGTGAAAAGGAGACTTAAAGTGGGAGTAAATTACACTAATATCCAGTGCTGTTATGTTGTCAGAGATGTAAAGCAGTATTGTTGTGGTTGAATATTATGTCCATCTGCTCACTTCGGATCTTAACAAAAAGAAATTCTTTCCATAGCTAAAAAGTATACAGTAGGCAGTGATGAGCAAACTAACTTAGATTAATGGAAATGAGAGTAGCTCTTTTTGCGACACGCTTGATTTAAGCCAGTAGAAGAGACCTTGGTACTATTAACAGTTTTCCAAGGAGCCATGATCCTTGGGATGACTATATTGGTATCTCAGTTTAAGTAAAATCTTCATGAGTAAAAACTGTGGAGAACAGAGATCGTATGTGAGTGCCTGCATGAACTCTCTAGCAGTATGAAAAATATTATTCCTGGTGAGCAATGATAGTTCATTACAAAGTGCTTACTTCAGAGAGACACGATCACAATGTGTTTTCAGTTGGGTTTCTTAAAAAACAAACCAAAGAACCTACCTAACCCAAAAAAACCCACAGTCCAACAGGAAACAAAAGTAATGGGAGGGACTGGTAATGTTTTAGAATGAAAGTATGATTTGATATTCTGACACTGTGTGATAAGACCTCTTGTCTTAGAGCAAGTGTATGATGTGGCCAACTTTGATGCTGGAAATCTCAAAAGCCAGCTTCACTAATGAGCTTTCCAGCAAGTGTGTGAACATAGTGTTTGGTTCTTGTTTTTATGGAAAGGCATAATTTAAGAATATGTTCTGACCAAGTTAACATTGATCTTTGGAAGGGGAAGGAAATGAAATCCTTCTGCGATACTTGTATGGAAAATGGCAGTGTATGGAAAGTAGATAGTTATGCAAATGAGGAATTTGAGAAAGCTGGTAGAGAGATTTCAGTAAAGGAAATAAAGGAAGAAAATTTTTCATCATTTAAATAGGTTTGGAGCAGCAGCAGTTCTGGCCATTTAAGTATGGCTGTAAAAATGCATCACAGCTAAGTTACACTCATTTGATGAGGACTCAGATATTCCTGTAACATTAATAACATTATGCCACTATCTTGATCATATGTGTAACATTTCTTAATAAATTAATTTCATACAAACCATGCCCCCAAGAATAAACACAGATCTGTACCATTCTGTTTCTGTCCTGTGCCTAATGGAAAAAGGATTAACTTCATTATCTCTGATTCGACATACAAATGTGTCCTGTTCAGGGTCATTACCACAGCTCTGACTGTCTATCTCCTTAAGTGTAACCTTAAATGCAGAACAGACACTGCAGAGGGGACTCTAATCTGGTACAAAGGAAGTGACAATCCAAGCAGTCTCTTCACTACAGCTTTGTTTTTTTAAGCCTAAAACACAAGTTGAGTAAGTATTGGTGTGGCTTGATTTGGGGTAGAGAATAGGTTTGTAGACCATGAAATTTACTTTAGAAAGTGAGTGAATTGATGTGCAGACCAAGGCATTGCTATGGATCCATAGACTTTCATGGAATTAGTTCCAAAACCAGGTAGATTACGAAAGTGAAGGGTAAAATGCAGAGACGGTTTCTTTTGGAGTGAGAGTCAAGTTGATGTCTGATGCTTGCTGCTGTCAAGATGGAACCACTGCAGCAATTTTAGGGAATTTGAAAAAGTATTAATGCCATTTACATACCCTTTTGAATTTACGGTGTCAACAAAACCAGAAAACACTAGCAAGGAAAGTTTCTGGTTTGGGGATTTTTTTGTAACCGAGCAGTGATCACAAATGTGTTGGCAAACATGGACAGTGTTGGATTAAGATTCCATCTGTAGATGCCTTTTTTGAGGAAGGGCTCACAACACAAAAGATTTTATATTGGCCACCAAAAACCAAAAAGGCACCAGAGAAACAAGTGAGGAGAAGGTGGACAGAGCTGGCTAGGATCCTCATCACTTGGATGTGCTGAAGAACTTACAGAAGGTATCACTTGAGTCTCTGTTCCTTGGCTTTTGGTAACCATGGCCCAATAGAAATAAAAGTGAATTCACAGGTCCTAGAGGTGCAGCACAGCAGCTCCTAAAGATGGTCTTGCTCCTTTCAGTCTGTGCTTTCTTTTGGTATGAATGGGAAATTAAGATCTCAAAACCAGCCTAATTAAAGAAAGTGAGATGGAAAGAGTGATTCCTTCTGTTATTTTATTCACTAATTGGGCTTAGTTTCCAGCATAGCAATTTTGTTACATTAATTTCTGGCTTCATGCTACCCTTGTTTACCAGAAACGATCTCAAGAGAGCTGTTTGATTTTTATGAGTAGGCATTTTTGGTTTGGACTGCTTCACTACTTCTGACTCCAGCTTTCCTTGACTTCAGTTAAAAAGGTTTTATGCATCAGCCTGAACTTCTGTTTCCTTGGATAGCTCAAGTAGGTTCCTGTGTAGAACAGGAGGAAAGTAGTTTTCTTTATTTCTCTGTCAAATACTTCCTGTTTTAATTTACTGGGTTTTTATTTGGCTTGGGAAAATGGAGCAAAAATATGAAATCTAGAAAGTCAGTTCAGGAACATATGAGCCTTACTTTATATTCCAACACAAATTTTAGCACTTTGCCTGTGCTTAAGAAAAAATGTGGGGGAAGATTAAATTCACTGTGTATACTTAAACATACCACCCTTTGGAAGTGAAGCAGTTGTGCCAAGAGCCAGGTTGTTTGGTAAGCAAGCATTTGCATGCCTGGAAAATGAGGGCAAGAGAGAGGAAACTCCTGATATCTTCATCTCATACACAGGAATGGAAAAAGGGGGTGAGGAGAGTCATAACTATGTGCAGTTTAGAAGTAGCAGGAAGCTGAAGCTCTGCTAAATCAGTTGGTTTATCTTCTTATTCGGAGATATACATTGCTTTCAACAAGAAAAACTTGTGATGTATTTCCATGATTAGTGATACTATTATAACATAAAATTCAGTGGTCACGTGAAAAAGCATAACATCATTGTCCACAAATTCCAGATTAGAAGCTGTAGGGAAAACACAGATCTCTACAAATCTATATTTTATCTTGTATATTGTTCACTAAAGCTTACAGCAGGCTTAATCAGTTGAACATGAATTAATGATGGCTATCAAACAAAAAATAATGAATTCTAAACAAATACTTATTTCATAATTGAAGTCACAAGAATTTTCTATGAATAAAATATATTTGTATTTACAATGCATAAATTCAGTTATGACACTGTTGGCCATAAACAGCTTTCTGATGGAAGTATTGATGAGCTATGTTAAATTAGTAATAGCTTGAATACATTTCTTAATTATGTCACCAACTTGGTTGGCTGGAAATTAATAGGGTGCCATTTATTTTGTCTGCACTAGAAGAGGAAAATTGTGGTTTGTTTTCATTTTTAAACTGTGATATAGAGTCAAGAGCCTCAGTTAATTCTAAAATGTTGTGGATTAGCCTTTTTGTCTGCATATATGCTGGGGATATTATGCAGTTTACTTCTGCTCTGCCAAAGATAATTTAGATAATTTTTTCATTGATGCAGTAATTAGCATACATTCACATGTGTTGCCAAAGCCATAAATATACTCCTCCAGGCCTTCTCAAAGAACAAGGCAGAATATGCCAGTTACGTGTGTATTGTGGCACAAAGAGAAAAAGCCTTTAAGTTTAAAAAAAAACCCTAAAAGTATAATTTGGGGATACTTAGGGGTCATTATGGAGACAGCAGAGTCATCCTGTGCAGTTGAGACTGGAAATATTCAGTATTAAGGGAAAGCTCAGAAGAACAGCAGCCTTGCTACAGACAGGTTGCTGTGAGATCATGCTATGCCTTTTAATGACCAGGGAGAGCAATGATTTCCAGACCCAGGCATATTTGAGCCTGATTTAGTGTGGGATCTTTGTAAACCACATCTTTTTGCACATTAGTTACCTATTCATAAAATGAGAATGTCTTACCTATGCAGCTGGGCCAGTGTGCAGTTTTTAATCCATCAAGCTGAGCAATCCTCAGTCACTGCAGCATTAGATTTTTGAATGATGATTTGAGTACTTCCAGTTGAATTAGTATCAAGCATTTCAATAAAAAGCCTGGATGGGAAATAAGCTTTTTAATGCATGCTGAGCATAAACCATACTCTGCATTGGAAAAAGTGTTATTACTATTGCTATCCTGATCTGAGAGCCCTTGTTACGGACCACAGTAAAATACTTGTTGGGTAGAGCTCTGAAAGAGAGATAGGTAAATAGAAAAGGGGGGAAGTGCAAGAGCATGGCAAGTAGAACTCATGATGTGGCAGCAATCTTACTAAGTTTCACTCTTTTTTTTCCCTCAGCAAATGCGAACTCTTAACGAGATTATTGTGGAACAAATAAGGAGCCTTGTAATAGGGAGCCTCTGCTAAGTGAGAAGTGCAAAATAGTAAGTGTTCAAAGAAGTTTATTTAAAATTGTTACTGAGGTGGATAAAAGAAGGCTTGAGGAGTGTGAGGAGAAAGTGCAATGGAAGGGAGATGAGGAGAGGCTGAGATCATAAGAGCAAGTGGGGCAGAGTTAAAGCAGAAGAGTAAAGAAGCATGTATTTGAGATGGAAGAATCTGATGATGTAACCAATTTGAAGAATATAGAGTGTCTTCTTATGTCAATCTACAGTAGTATCTACCTGTGGGTGACAGAAAGGATGTACATAAGCCTTTAAGATCCTTGGGGAAGTGATGATGCCCTGAACTTCCTAACTGAAGTGGATAAATAAGGGAAAAACCAATGCAAGCACTGATTTTCCTTACTGCCATGTTAGCATCAGAAAGAATTTCTGGTGTAAGAAACCGTGTTAGGAAAAATATTAGAATGAATGAAGGGCAGAATGAAAAACAGGGATCCATGTACACAATCAATGCTTTTTAATCAATGCTCTGTCTGCTCATGGAGAAGTATCTGATGCCCCTTGGGGCTGTGTGCTCCTCATAACTCTTCACTTGCTCTTTAAGTGCACTTGTACTAAGTTCCAACCGAGTTCACTCAGGAATAAGTGTTTGTAATTTATGAGAACTTCAATTATTCCTCTTGAAAATGCAAAGCAGTAGAGAACCTTCTGTAGAAATTTTGAAATGCTTCATCACAGTTCTGCCTCTGGTCTATCGTGGAATTTCTAGATCTGATCTAAGGAATACGTTGTCTTGAAATGATAAAATTCATCGTTCACATTTAAAATTCACTAGAAAAGAAGTGTAAGAAACCTATAATTAAGAATAATGTATTACCAGAGATGATTATCTCCACAGGTTTTTTGCTTTCGTTTTTTATACTTCATAATTGTTTTTATAAGGCATGACTAAAATTAATATAACTTATCAGCTTCATCTTTGCTTTAAGTTCCACTAGGTAAGAAAAGTTCAAAAAGATGAAATTGAGAGTGGAGGGATTTTTTTTGCTTGGAATAATGACAAATTGGAATGAGGTTTACAGTTATGCTGAAACCCCTAATCCACCTTGTTTGGGATTCTGACAGAGATCAGAACAAGAAGCCCAAGAGGAAGCTTGGAGAGCCTCCTGTTCAACAGTTCAAATAAAATTTGTTCTCTAAATAAATACTTCCAGTAACAAAGCCAGCTGACATGCAGAAACAACTTCATTTTTGTCCTAAGTTTTGCAACATTTAGGTCATTCTTAGGCTGAGGCCAAACAAACAGTATTTTTTTCACTTTATTGCCCTTATTTCATCAGTAGCAGGAATAGGTTAGAACAATTTCATTGTGTCTCACACAACTGTCTTCCTTCTACTCAGCAACTTCATTATTCAATATAAATTTTCAATTGAAACTGTAAAATCAACAATATTTATACTATGACATAAGGCTACAACAGTGTGAAACTTTTCAGTTCACATATGCTGTCTCTGTGCATGGAAAAATTGAGATTTTGAGTTGTTTTGCTCTTTCCAGGCTGTAAGAAAGCAACACAAGTTTTACCCTTCACAAATCACTTTTGCTGTAGCATCTTATTTTACACTTATATAATGCTTTGGTCTTGTGCCTATGTGAAAAATTCATTAAAACAAAACCTGAAATATCTGTGGGTTAGGTTTGAGGAGAAAAATGACACCAGAGAAAATATCCTTTAGATGAACTTAGTGAGAACACTGTTATTATGGAACTTGAAAAGAGCAAACTTTTACATCCTTGTGGCAGTGCCAGTTGTGTTCTGTTTTTCAAATGTTGTCAAAAATTATAAAGCATAAAAGCTTTCAAGCACTAAAGATTAATCCTCCCTCCCAGAAAGATATAGATTGTAGTCAAATTCTATAAACCTCCTTTTGCTTCCAGCTACATATTTTTAAGTATAATTCTGAAGCAATATCAAAGCAGATGGTGCAACAGCAGCATTGAAAAAGCATTTGGAGTATTGTAAGTGTCAGGTTAGAATTCACAACCTGATGAATTGCCCACAAGTTCAGTGCTAAAATGGTGCTGTTTCTGTTTTAAAATAACCAAGTTGGAAACTATTTTCAGAACTGAAATTAAAGTAAAAAAGAAAATAAATAACCAGTATGTCCCCATTGCTTTTAAATATTTAAGTGTCAACTGAAATTGGGAAAGCGACGGTTATGTGTATTGTAATGCTATAAAATTTTCCGTTTGCTCAGAATTTTTATGCAGCGTGAACAGTGTTCTTGAAGACCTTTGCAGCTGGTATTGTCAGCAGATGCAGTAGTTTAGTGTTTTACATAATACTTCAGGAGCAAACACGCTTATCTTTAAAAGAAACTTTCTTCTAAATATGGCAAAGTCTCAAGAGCATCCCTGGCTTGAATGAAGAAATCTTAGGTGATGGGTTAAAAAAAAAATTGGCCTTTCTAAGTTTGAGTGATATCAAGTTCAGTTTCCTCACAACTATAAGGTTACATGATGCTATTTTATATTTCTATTGTGGGAGAAAACAAAATTAGGGTTTCCTTCATACCCTAGAAATGAGGATCCAGTTTGTATTTAGCTGACAATCCCCACAAAGAAATCTGAGTTTTCATAACTCCTGTTTCAGCAGCAAAGAGTTCATGGGCCTTCAATTGGATGCCAGAAGACAGAAGGCTGTAGGAAACTCTGGAATGGGAAATTTCCAGATAATAAGAAACTGCTTATTCCAGAGTTTCTCTACTCTCCTTGTTACAGAGAGAATTCCCCACTGGCAGATTGGTGGCAAAAGACCTGTGTGAATTTGCCATCTGACAGCATCAGTTACCTTGTCAGTGAGGATGCAGCTAGGAAGTGTCTTTGGGAGGAGAGCCAAGCATTGATTTGTTTCTGGAGCTCTGCTGGTTTGTTGGCAGCCCTGTGGGCTTTGGGAAACTTGGAAACCCAAAGCATAGCTTGCTTCTGAATGTGCTGTCATGCTGGAGCAGATGCTTTTGTAATGGCAAACAGTATGCTGTGATGCTGGTGCATTCAGCACTGGTGTTACTGGTCTCCATGGAATGTTAGTAATGAGAGTATGTGGATCCTTAGCCTGGCTTTACTGAATTCTTTTGACATTTCACTTGTAACTTTGCTTCTCCCCTGTACTGATTGCTCTTAGAGGTCTTAGCTGTAGATTTTATGTTATGTTATTTGGATTCTGACTTGGAGATGTGTGTTGCTTTGGGCACAGTTATCAGCAGGCTGGGGCATTGCTTCCACAATGATGCATTCAGGAATAAAACTTCCAAGAGGGTACTGTGAGTTCGGTGCCTCTTCAGCATAAAGTGGAGGGACAGTCACTGGGTAGATCACAGAGACAGATGATGAGACCAGCTCATTCTGCTCAGAATATGAGAAGCTTCTGCAGGAGTGTTTGGTATGTTTTTCAATATGCTGACCCATGGTGAAGTGACATGCCTAACTTTATGTGCTCCATTGCATGGCAGGTTTATGGCTGTAAATATACTACATGTGGCACATTATTTGAAAGAGATCTAAGATGACTTTCTGGAAAATAAAAAAAAAATAAATCCTGGATCTGAGAAAAAGAGAAAGGTAGAGATGTCTTTGTACAGGAGGGAGGCTTTTTCATCTACCAGGAAGCACAGCTGATGTTTAATCAAAACTTCAGTGAATTTAATATACACTGTAAGTATTTTAGTACCTATAACCTTATTTCTTGCTTCGTTTCTTGAAAGGAAAATAATATCTCTTAGGATTTGTTTTTAATGAAACGTAGGTAACGTATTTTCTGAGCTTATGAGGGCAATACCATGAGGCTGCTCTGGGAATAAGCACAGGGAATCTTGTCACATCTGTCCATTAAAGAGACTGTCCTTGTATATTCACCCTGCAGGCACCTGCTTGGTCTAGGTCAGTGTTGCTGGCAGGCTCTGCTGGACTCCAGGATGGGGAGAGAGAGGCTTTCAGGTTGTGACACTGTCATGTAGTAGAGTAAGTGTTACCCCACAAATGGTGTAGGAAATAACTGGGTTAGGAAAGCCTTGTCACTTTTCCTCTTTCCTTTGTCGGTGATTTTCTAATTAAATTAGATGTAGCCTTAGCAGAAAACTTGAAAGTCCTCTACATCTTTGTCTTCTTCAGAGCTTGGTATTTGAATTACCAGTAGTGCTAAGTAATGAATTAACAGAGGAGATGTTTGTAGACGCTTTGCATATTTGCAGCCAAAGCATAGCAGATTGCTGCAGTCCAAACTGGCACCTGGGTATGGAAGGTTTGGCTGACTTTAGCTGTAAATGAGTTGAGCAAGATATCTAGGTCCTGCATCATAGGTTTTGCAGTCCAAATCCTTCTTTCTTTTGCCCTGGGAGCTAAAGCAGGAATGTGTGTTGCTAAAGAGAGGTAAGATGACTTTCTTTTTTGCAGTGAAACTCAACCTGGGACTACCAAGAGAAGTTATTGATAAGGTCTTCCTGGTAGAGGATAAATTATCAACTTGTGTGATGCAGGTTTTATTTGCTTCAGTTATACAGCTGTAATTTTTATGGAATCTTGATATTTTAACCTTTCCTGGCCTTCTGATGCTAACACTGAAAAAACCCTCTGTTTTTATAAAAAGTGTGAAAATTTTCCAGTGAATGCAGTGATTCTTCAAATATAGAGAAATAAATAGTAGTTTAGGGTTGTTTTATCAGAGTTTCTTCTATAGATATCCTCCCCTGCTTCCATCCCTATCCTTTAGATATGTTTGTGGTGATGGAAAAGTTTCTGTCTGATGGCTCATGAGCAGTTTGATGCAGAATAAGCAAGCAGAACTAAAAGTATACTCTAGAAAATCTGTCTGGTGTTAATTGCCATCATCAGCATGACCAAGGGCAGAGAGAACAAACCAATAATCCTGGACACTCTGCTGCTGCCTCAATATCCTGGAAAGGGGACACAGCTCCTTCCTGTGAACAAGAAGTGAAAGTTTATGTTAAAAAGGAAAAAAAGAAAAGTGAGGATTATGCTGCCCTACATGCTGTATTATTTCTTCCATTGTATTACTTCTTCAGATGATGATGACGGGTGATATCTACATACAGGTTGATTCTGTAGCCCAAAGTCAGGGGATGACTATGGCCCTATCACAAACTTAAAATATTGAGAAATCTTCACTTCTCTACACCGTGTCTGGTGCCACTGATGTGCTCAGGGTTAGTTGCCTTGGAAACAGGTGACTGTGCAGATGCAGCACAAAGAGGGTCTGCAGTCTGTGGACATGGACCTTGGGGGCCCCATTACAGAATTTCTTATGTTTAGAAATACTTTGTAACAAGGCCCCTGGTGTCACTTATTAGCAGTAAAGTGTACAGCAGCCTTCATCAGCATCAACTACCAATTTGTTTCTTATGGAAATGAATCTGCATTGATGGTGTATAAGATTTTTTTTTTTTGGGGGAGATTTTCTGCTGGAACAGAATTCTCACTTGCTCTTTTTATGCTGCCACTTGACATGCTCTCCTCTAATTTGCGTGCTTTTCTACTCGTTATATTGATTTCAGCCTTGTCGGTGAAATGAAGTAACAATTTGCTAAGGAGGAGGCGGGCAGAGACAGGAAATAAACTTGTATAGCAGCATTTTTTCTGCACCATGATCTGCCTTAAATTACAACATTGGAGTGAAGCAATTTTAATCTTCAGTCTCTGACTAATCTGTCTTCCCTTTTGGAAAAGTTTTGGGCCTTCATCTTCACTAAATATTATTTTGATTTCCTTTAAAATGCAAATGAAAATATTTACTTTTAAGGCAATGCTATAGAAGTAAATATATATTTTTTTTATTATTATCACAGAGGAGATGAGTAAGATATAAGGATAGCCTTCTAAATATCTGATGTAAAAACAGTTCCAGCTACAAGCCAAGTTCTAGGAAAAAAGCTCAGATTTAAGGGTGTGAAAGTCTCTCTTTTGGCTTTTTATTTTGTGGCATTTTTTAGTTTGAGGGGAGTGAGTTTGAGGCTGCCCAGAGAGGATGTGGAATTTCCTTTTCTGGAGATATTCAACCCCACCTGGACATGTTCCTGTGTGACCTATTCTAGGTGTCTCAGCTCTTGAGGTCCCTTACAGTCCCTGACATTCTGTGATGGCTTATTCTGCTGTAATTAAAAATTTTGGAAAATACCAGGCTGAAAACCTTCAAAGTGACAAGAAGGATATACTCAATAGATGGCCTTTTCAAGCAATCACTGTTCTGGGGTCTTTAGGAGCTTCTTTGCTTCAGGGTTGAATTCTTATAATCGAAGCTGTGCATACACCACTATATACCGAGATCAGGATCTTTTGAGTAAACTGCTTTCTTGTCATTAAAGACTTGACATTTCTGTTCATTGTGGCTGCCTCACTGCAATAAACTTTCCCTGGAGGATATACAAACTATTTTCACACATGAAAACCAGGAAGGGGCTGCATATGAAACAGGGAGAAGAAATTATTCTTGTTCACAGATGACAACTGGAGTGGAACACAAGTTACTGACACACACTACATGTTTTCAGGCAAGGAGGGATATAGAAATCAGAGAAACAAGATGGACTCCTAGTTTTTGCTCTCACGTAAGCCCTCACTGATGTTGTTTTGTTTTTTGTATGGAAAATTCTCTTAGATTTTGTAGGGTCAATTTTTAAATGTCTCTGTGATAGAGCATTTGACACTTCAATTGTTAGACTGTACTAAAACCAGTATATTTGACTGGTAGGTTGTCTTTTAATATTCTTATAAAAATATAATTAAAAAAAAGTTTCCCTATGGAGAAATCCTCATGAAATGCTGCCACTGCAGCAACTGCGCCTATAGAGATCCTACAAGAAAAACTCCAGAGACAGAAAAAAAGATCAAATTTAAAACAGAAAATAATGGAAGAGAGTAATTTAACAAGAACACATCTGTATGGCTTGAACTTCATTGTGTACAAGATCTCAATTTCTGAATCCTGTTTTTTCTTCCACCACTATCATCACATAATTAGAGTGAAAAATCTCTTGAATATCCAACATAATTTATAATTGGATCTCATTCATCATTACTCATAACACTGTCATTAAAATTGTAAATTTTATATACATTTGAATGCTTTTGATATTAACAAACCTTGTGAAATGGAAGCTGTAAGTTGTAATTTATGTTTTTTACTTCCTAGTACTCAAAATTCCCCCACCAAAAAAACCCTTGAGATGAGTAAACACCACTAAAAAAGAAATCCTTCAAATTACTTTTCTGCAAGAGAAGAGTTAGGTTATCAGTGTGATTTCACACTGCCCTCTAACCTTTTCTGATTTATTCTAATTCCCTCTAAGTTGTACTTACACTTTTATCTGTACCCTATGGTTGTCAGGGATGCTGAAGCTGTATTTGCTTTCCCATGGCCATATCCTTGATCCTGGCTAGTGGGGATAAAAAGTTGGTATTGGCTCCTCTGCCCAGCAGAGATTACTTTTGCATGAGAGGAAGTAAAATAATCAGGTTTCCTCCTTTTTATGCTTGGATCTTCTACACAGTATCTCAGGGCATTCTCTTTCCAAGTTATTTAGAATGAAGTGAGCTGTTGCATTTCAGTAAAAACATCGTAAGAATTTTCCTTCTTACTTTTAAAACTCTTAAAATTTAGAGCTCAGATGACTTTGTTTTTTCTTATAATTATTTAGAAAAAAATTTATTGAAGTTTGCTAAACTAAGGAATTACTGAAGAGATTAGGTATCCAAGTTATTTGAAATACATTTTCAGTTAGACTGCATTACCTCAGAGTATCTCTCTGTAATGGCACCATAAGAAAAAATATGCTCAGAGGAAGGTAGAGCTCAGCAGTGGCAATAACTGTTCATGCTGTGCCTAATGTTCTCTCAATTAGCAATCCATGTAAGTAAGTTTTCATCTAATATAGAGTACCATATTAATTGAGAGAGGGTTATCCTATGGACTATCTTTGTTATTTCTTATTCTGCATTAACCGTTCTCTTGGTACTGACTGAAGCCTGCTCATCTAAAACTGCCAAAAAAAGGTGTAAGGGGGAGCATCAAGGTGTCTAAGTGGAAATCTTGATATTTTCCACTGACTGCTGTCTGTCTGAACTTCTTTCTTTTGTATGCACTGAAATGCCTTCACAAGGATGAGCATCTTGGAGATGGAGGAAGCCAGATCTTAATGGAGCATCCCAATGGACTCCTCCTGAGTGGTATCCTCATGTGTATGCCCACTCTCCCTGTCACCTGCTACTTAAAAACAAATCAAAATGAATGCTGTCTTCTTTACAGACTTCATAGGAAGTACCTGTGATGGCTCTTTTGCAGCATTAGAGTAAAATTACCCTCGCTATGGGATGTCTGAAAATTTCAATTTATGTAAACTCAAGCCTTTCTAATAAGCACAGTCTTCTTAACATGAAATATCGTAACCTCGAGTAAGATTTAAAGTTTGCGTCAAGTCCTTATGAAGTGAAAAATGGTGTCCAGCAAAATTAGAGGAAAGCATCTCACACCTTGCCAAAACTCCCTGGCTTCCAAAAGATCAGTAAGACAAACAGGACTGAGTCTGATAACAGACTGCTGTTCCAGAAAATATTTTTAGTTTAGTAGAGATGAAAATAAACAATCAAAAACACATGGGCAATTTTCCCACATGCTGCTTCTGTAGCACTCAGAAGGCTCAGAAGGGATGTCTGAAGCCAGAGCAGTACAATTTAGTGTGATCTCTCAGTCTGGAAATAGAAAACTGACTACTCCCATTATCTGTTTGCTCCCATTCAGGTTCTGCACAGAGCCAGTAGAGTCATAATTGTGATCTGTCTCTGTCTGTCTGTCTGTTTCAGGCATGTGATGGAATCCATTATGAAAGGAGGGATAGTTGATTCAGCTGTAATCCTCTTGCTTGCTTAACAGCCTCCTTGGAGGCTATGCTTCAGAATCAGCACATGTGTCCATGCAGCTCCTCCACACTGTTGCCATGAGAGTCTTGATCTAGCTTTCTTACTTGGAGGGACAATGTACTGTCAACTCTCTTTGGTTATGTGATTCTTCCACCCATTGTCTCCTGAAAGAGCCTCACCTGTCTCCTGCAAATAATGCACAGCATTTGCAACACCAGTAACTCCCACAGACAGGTTACTCTCTTCATTCTGTGTAGCTGAAAATAGGCCTAAATCAAAGTGATGCTTGAATTGCCAGTGAGAGCCTGCCTCTTCTCAGCTTTCGATGCTGCTAACATCACTGAAGCTGAATCAATGTTAGAAGTGGTGGGAAAATGATGGGGAAAAGTCCCCTTGTGACTACAGGTCTCCTGGGATATCTGTTGCCCCAGGCAAAGCAGCTGCCTTTGCGATGTGCCTCTCTCCTGCATCTTGTTGCTCCTGATCATTAGTGATGGCTGTAGACTCTTGGCCAAGTCCCTTGCAGGTGCTGTGTTACAGGCCTGATCTAAGCCTCTTCCAGGGATAGAATTTTAACTCCTTTGTGTCCTTTGAATCTGTTTCTGATGCAGCCCTGCCTGGCCCTCGCATTTGAAACAGTATTTCACAGTTTGCTCATGAACAGGGTGAATATTGATCTGCTAACTTTAGCTGTCAGTCTTTAATTAAAAATATGACAAAGAGGATTGTTAAATAACTCTGGGTTTTCTGTGCATGTTAAACCCCTAAGATTTAGTATCAGAAAATACGTGAAGCTAGGGGCTGATTGAAGCATTAAAGGTGCAGATAGGTGAAAAAGAATTAAACACGGTTACATAACGAAAAATGCAAGGTATATATTTAAAACAGATAACATTATCAGGCACACTTATTTATTTGGATTGTCTGCCCTTTGGAAGTGATAGAATGAAATATTCTAACAAGAACTCATCTTTTAAAATATTTATTTTTAGATCTCTGTGAAAATAGCACTCTCCTTTTCAGAAAGGTTTTCATGTAACAGCTGAATGTCTGCAGGTGTTGTACTTGCTGCCAATTAGTTTAATTGATGTGAAAGTCTCAGTACATCTTAAGAGGCAAGGATTTTCCTACCTGAATTGAGCCTTCTTCAAAGACCAGACGAAACAGTGCATGTAGAACAGAGCAGGAGGAAAGTGAGTACAGCAGAAAGTGTCTATTTCTCATGGTACCTGAACCCCGGGGCAGAACTGAATCCTGGGATAGAAGTTTATACAAGAGAGCTAGAAACCATCTTAAATTTCCTTTAATTTTTTTTGTTTTAATCTTATGTGCTATTTTCCCTCACATGGTCCCTTAAAAGGAACAAGCTTTGCATCAGAATTTTGTTTCAAATGTTTATTATGATTTGCACCGAATGCATTGTGGGCTCTAACCCAGTGCAGCTTCTGTTTCTCTTGAAGTCACCGCAGTGTCACAGAAAGGAGAGGATGGTGACAAGTTGAACCTGCTGTGCTTTTTGGCAAATGCAGTAGCTGAGATGCGATTAGCTTCTATATGATTGCAGGCACAGCTTGCTTGGCTCCTAGATAGCTGAAGCTGTCAGTTTAGCTTTTCATGATATAAAGGAAGGGTTAATTTTGGGAAAAATTATTTCCCCTCTGGCTTCTCTCCATAGTGAGCTGCATTTAGAGGTGTATGTGCATCCTGCTACCCAAGCTCCCGCTGTGGTGTGCTCTCAAGTACAGGTCTGAGTTTAGGAGAGGAGTCATGCTGCCAGGACTGAGGGGCTGGAGCCAGGTGCCAGCTCTGCAGCTTGTATCCTCCCCGTGCTGGGCTCCACGGAGCTGCACTGGCATCCCTGCTAAACAGAACCTCTTAGCTCTAACTTTTGGCTAGGGTGAAGATTTTTGCAGCAGCTGCCAAGCAAAGCAGAGCAAGAACAGAAGAAGTTAGAAAATCATGACCAGCAAACAGATGGGGGAGGAGAATGGGGAATTTCATGCTCTGATAGTTCATTTGGCAGTCTTTGGTCTTTTGACTACTGTTTTGTGCCCTGTCTGCGTTTCCCCATTCCTGGCTTGAAGCATACATATTTAAAATGCACTCCTATTTTAAAAAAGGGAGACAGGAGAAAGAAAGGAGGGGGAAATTAATGGCCTTAAAAAAATTCAAATATTTGAAATGGTAAAATGCAGGAAAGTGACCAAGTGTTACTCCCTTGCACTGTCAGATGATTCCTTTATGCAGTGACATTTTAGATTTCCTGGATTTATTTTTATTTGGCTCAGTTCTGTTTGAAACTGTAACCCTTTAGGAGTTCTCTCTAGTAAAGTCCCATTCAAACCACTGGGGATTTCAACAATCTGTTGGCACAGTTTTTTACCATGTTTTCAAGTTATTTATAGATTAGATCTTGCATCACTGAAATATTTCTGCCATATTGCTCAAGATAAAGCCAGTAAATTCAATATGCCATTGTGTAGCCCCTGACTTGCCTCCAAGGCCTTGTTTTTCACAGCGTAAAGAAAAAAAAACAACTTTATAGAAGAGTGTGGGAGCTGTCTGCCTGTGAAATGGGCTTGAATAATAACACCAGGCTCTCATCTGAAATTTTATACTCTAGATGAATCATCAAGTGCTCATTAAACATCTATCTGCTGCAGGAATAGATAGCAAATCTTGTTCTTGATGTTACCCTTAGGATCTGGACAAAAAATAATTCTATATTGGAACATGAAAATGGCAAATATGACCAAACCATCAACAGTAGTTCTGCTTCCATTTGATTTTAACCCGAGAATCACTTCCCTTTAGATGTTATAATAGCACTAACATAAGAATGCTCATTATCTTTAGAATGCCTCGTAGCATGGAAAGGGCTGTGTCACAATCTATCCTCCTTGGATAAACTCTCTTTGGCTCAGATATTCAAAGAACTTCTTTTCATGTCAAAATACTGAGGAGTTTAAGGGTACATCATGAAATCAAAGAAAGCATACCGCCTTTTAAAGCCTCTCTTTATTTCACTTTGCATCTTTCTCTGTAAATTGAATTTCATGGCAAGAGCATTCTGAATAAGAAGTAGATATGAAGACCATGATTGTGGAACTGGTTTTATCTGCTACCCCCCTATTTTAGGAATAACAGCTGTGGATCAGGGTAAATACTTTGATCTGGATCTTAACTATATTCTTTATATGGCATTGTTTTTCTTTGCCAGGTTTTCTTGTGCCATGCAATGGTTGTGTCTGATGCCACAGCAGAAGTTCTGCTGTGCTCTCACAGAGTTTAGTTCCCTATTCCTACTGCTGTATGACTTCTCATTGGCACCATGTTCAAACCTGCTTGCTAATGGCTGCAGTAATTCAGTTCAATCACATTCTGTTTTTACCCAAATTTAACTTGTTGTTACAAGGCTATTTACTGTTGTTCTATGACGACCCAGGTGTGAATTCTCTCTTACACATAAGCAAAAGAACAGTAGTGTTAGGTATATGGGAGCACATAAAATGGAGTATATTTCAACCCATACTTAACTTCCCATTCATACTTAAGTCTCCCATTTCATTGTGCTCAGCTCCAAGGCATGACAGAGTGTATGTATCAAGGAACTGGCCTTAATGGCAACTATGAGCATTTAAGTTAAATGCCAAATTTTAGTTTTCTGATGTGATTTCCTAACGTAGTCTTAAGCTTACATGTTTAGTCACATCTGGGCATTGTCCACACTTCAAACTGTTCAGGCCTAAGGGCTGAATAATCAAAATTTCTGTTCACAGAGTAATAAAAATACATGGACTAAGCCAGCCCAAGATCTCCACGAAGATCCCAATTGTTATGAGCAGAGTTAGTTGGTAGAAGAAAGATGTATTTTAGAAACAAGATACCAGTACAACCTACTAAGTGTTTAGGCAGACTGGCTGTCAGACAGAGCAGTCTTCTCTTTAATCAACAAACCACCAATTTTGTTTGCCCAAATATTTGATTTTTAAAGTTTTCATAGCTTAGTTTAACTGCAGTCTCTCCAAATGAAACTTGGATCTGCAAAAGCATGTGCCATAACCAAGATGTGTTGTTTCCAAATGATTTGCTCTTGTTTTTTTCCATTCTCCATTTAAATGAGAAGGCACCAGAAACTGGGGTTTTTTTGTCCTCTCATTACTAAATCTTAATTGCAGTATCTTTTAATTTAGTCTGTGTTAGTGCTTTAATGATATGAAAGTCAGTAAATGGCTATTGTTCATTAGCCATAAAATGCTGTGTGTTTTGTTTCTGTTTTTTATCATCTTAATGTCAGTTTTGTAAGATGCAGAATACTGTAATAGATTCCTGTTGCCCCAGTAATTGTCTCTTTCAAGTGGTGGTTATTTTAATCATCTATTAAGTAAAACTCCTAACATTTCTCAATCGTTTCACATCAAAGTTCAGTAAAGAGGTCAGGAAAATGTGAGCAATGGTTTGCTAAAATATGAATGGTTTAGAAGAACAAATTATTGAATCGATATTTAATGAATCAATAAATGATTCCATTAACTTGCTACTGAAACGGTCTGCAAATACCTATAGCACAGCCCAATTGCATGGGGAAAATAAATCTTCTGCAAATAAACTTTTCTTAAAGGTCCTTAATGGATTTCTAACAACTTTGTTGTATGTACTGATGGATGGAGTTAAGATTTATTACTAGTTTTTCTTGAGATAAATATTTTTTTTATTTAACAAAATGTCTTGGATATGTATTTTGATTGCTTGAGTAGCTATCAAGTCTTCAGCAATGTGTACTTTTCACAGCCAATGTTAATTTTTTTCTAATATATTTTGAAGGAGGGCTTGCAGGGTAAAACTGCAGTGAAATGCAGAAAGTGCATCTTCAGTCAAATTCACAGGGTGAAACCATCCCCTTGCCGTGAGGGTCTCCTCTGTTTGCTGACTGCATCTCAAGTGGCAAGATATACAGTATTCCCTACCATTCCATGGTGAGAAAGGTTATACACTGAGACTAGGTCATAGTATCATAGAGTTGGAAGGGACCTGCAGAGGTCATCTAGTCCAGCTCCCCTGCAGTGAGCAGGGACAAGTCACAGAGGTTAAACCTGAACTCGTGTGCAGTTAAACATGGGTATGGCAGTGAATTACTGACAACCCAGTGTCAGCTGAACCTACCAGTGGCTGCTTTTTGCTTTCAGCCAGTGAGGGGGGTAACACAGGCTTCGCTTTGATCCATCAAATCCCCCACTGAATAGTTGCCGTGACAAGTGGTGTTCAGTTCTAGTGAGTTCTCTCATTTGTGCTGCTGTGATTACTGTGATTCCTTGGACAGTTATGACAATAGAGTCAGAGTTCTTGTAGATGAGAGTATTCATGATAGGAATGAGTATGCACAAACCAGAACTGTTGCTTGAATTTTAAAATGAGATTTCTTGTGAGAGGTGATATGATCATCATTCTGATGAGAACCATGAGGCTGGTGGGTCTGTAAAATGTCAGGCTCTAGGGCAATAAATGGTAGTACAGATGCTCCAAGAGGATGTAGTATCATCCTTAGGGGTTTGAGCTAACTGAAATTTGTTGTGGAGCCAATATTGGTATCCATTCAAGATTGCTTTTATTCATAACTTTTCTTTAGCTTCTGCCAGCCTGATTGCTTAACTGTTCAGGAGTCCTGTTCTCTTTATCACTGCCATCAAGCCTAAAATCAGAAAGGACCCACCCTTGCTTTCTGTAGACACCCAGTGAAACTTTTTCTGTGGGTCTTTGAAGCCCTGATGTATTGGTGGGGCTGCCTGTGACTGAGCCTTCTTAAGAGCATGTCTTTGTATTGGTTGTCGTCGGTAACAGCTCCATCCTTCCAGCGCTCTCTTCTGGAGGTTTCCTTCTTGCTCACTGCTGTTTCCTTTCCTATGAAATGCCACGTGTACACACTGGGAAAATGAAGCAGGCTGGTGAGTACAAACATTGGAGTCCTCCTGCAGGTGGCTAGTTCTCTTTTAAGGACAGCACAACTGTAGAAAAACTATTGAATAAATGACACAGATAATAAAAACAAAGCAGTTAATCACCTTCAGCATGCCCTTCAGCCAAGTTAAAAACACTGCCTTTCACCTTTGTGTGCTGCCATCTACCATACATACAAGAAAACCAAAAATCTAATTGTCTGAACTGATGCTGGGAATTTCCAGTGCCACAGCAGTGGGGATGTTTGGTTGAAACAGTCTTTTCCCTGTCAGGTTAATTTGTCAAAACAGGAAAGGTGTTGTAAAACGTTTTGATAAGTTTCTGGTGAAATGTGGACTGGTCTCACAAAAATCCATTCATTGAACAGTTGGTGAGATGCTCTGGAGAGATGTGAGGGTGCTGTTGGTGGGATACATAAATGCAGGGAGTCAGAGATAAGTATTTGACGGGAGTCAGCATTCCTAGGTAGCAGTGGATTAGGGGAGTGATGAAGGATAAATTATGGATTGTCTGCCTGGGAGAACAGTTTAGATGCCTGAAAATAAATAGCTGGAAGCTTGATGCCAATAGTTATAGTAATTTTTTAAAGCTATTTCAAACCTTTCTTTCACAGAAAATTCTATGAGGTAATGCTTTCTTTTACAAAGCTCGGTTTAAAAGAGATAAAACCCAACTTCTGAGAATTGGAAAATGTGTTCATGAAGGCAGCTTTTTGTTACAATATGTTGCTGAATTTCAGATATTTGAAATGCTGCATTTGGAGGTAATTCCCTCATTCACAACACCTGTTTGTACCAGAATGTTTTTGGCTTTCTTTTTCTGAACCATCCTGGCTTTTCGAAGATGAAAAGAGCTTGTCTGGTGTGTAAAATGCTTTGATTTATCAGAGGTAAGCCATGTTGTTAGCAGAGATAAAGAACCTTGTTTACAAGGTGTCTATATCCTCGGAAAAAAGGAGTTTCCAATAATTGAATAAGGTGTCCTGAATGTATAGATTAAACTAGAAGGCCAACAGCAAACATGATGAACTTCAAAAGAACAGCTTCTCATCTCTCTGGGGACCTTCATTAACGAGTCACCAGATAGGCAATTACTGTACAGTTCTTGTAATGACCAGGATCAGACGCAAGCAATCAGCACAGTAGGCAGCAAGAAAGCAAGAAGAAAAAAACCTGTGAAAAGATGCCATTAAATCTTAATTATTCTTCAAAAGAAAACAGCACAACTAGGGGGCAAATAGCTGTAAGGAATATACAGAATTGTATCAAAACCTGCTGGCTCAGGGCAATGATATTTAGTTATTAGCAGCATCAACGTTTATTTAAAGCTGAGCACTCTGTTCACAGACCATCCAGAGGTGCATTTTCCACCTGCTTGTTAAAAGCTTGAGTGAGAACTAGTCTTTGCTATCGCAGGATTGCTTCTCAAATTAAGACACCCCCCTAATTACTGTGATGTCTTTTCTAATAGCCTCTAGGAACCACAACAAAGGCTGGTCCCCCAGGTGGATATCCAAGCAATGAAAAACAGCTTTTTCCAGAAGAATGTCTTAAATTGGTAAAGGAGAACAGGCCATTATGGGAGAGTAGGGAGGGGTCATCAGGGCTGCATGACACCAGGGGGTTTGAAGTCCTTGCTCAGTATTCTGCCTGCTTCAACCTGCCATGAGTATTTGAGTGTAGCAGGTTTAGTACAAGTCCATGGGGCTGATTTACCCATGAATGCTCCCCAGATCCTGAGTTTCCTCAGGTTTCTTAGTAGTGAAGCAGGTCTTTTTTAGCTCATTGAAATTCTCTGGGGAAAATCCTTTGATGATTATGGGAATATGAATTTCTTGATGAGTTTCTCCTCACCTTTCTTTGTAAGAAATAATTACAAACATATAAATAAGGTAGACCTCATGCACTTACTGTATTGAGGAGGAGGAGTAATCAGAGAAGGAGTTATTGCACAGTTCTCCTGTACCAGACAGCCTTGTGGTTTTCATCTGCCTTGAATTGACTTCTGAAAAGAAATCTTAATGGTGGGCAGCAAAGGTCATCCTCATCACTGCCTTGCAGCAAGTGATTTAATTTTCTTATCTCTGTATTCAAAACTGTCCCCACAGAAGTAAACTCAATTTAGTCTGTCTTAAAAGGTATGTGTAACCTCATGCAATGTGGTTTTCTTTCTTGTCCATCCTCACCCAGTATGAGCCACTATGAGTTTCATTCTTTCAAGAATTCAAGCATTTTAGGATCACAGGGACCAAAAAAGCAAAGATGAAAATTTTCGTGTTGTTAGCAGAAGGTTTACCTTCATTCTACTTCCTGCAAAACATATCAGCAAGAAAGATGCTAGAAAGAGGCAAAAAACCTAGTGAAGGAGTGATGTTACCTCCTAATGACCCTACAAAATTGATCTGTTTATTTGGTAAGTGCATGTAAATTGTACGTCTGCCTCCACACCTTGGGAGATTTGACTTTAAAATTGATAACCCACTTAGGATAACCTTTCTCCACAGACGTGCATTGAGGAAGTTACTTATTAGCACAGTATTGTGGATTTAGCTCCAGAGTACTGTGTGAGTAATTGTCTAATGACTTTTTCCCAACTATGTTTTTCATAGCTCACTATACGTTCCCTGCAGAAGGAATAATTATGTAAATAACTCTTATCAGGATATAGTATGCAGCTAAAAAGTGTGTGATGCATTGTGTGATCATACAATTGTACAAGTCAGAGTCTGTAAAAGATAAAAGTGAATATTGAAGCTGTGGTGGTTTATTTATATCATTTTCTAAGGGCTTACCACCTAAGGTATTTTAACAATTTAGATATTTGTTATATCTGATATAGGCTATTCAATGTGGGAAATTACCCAAAGGAAATAGTAATGTTTTGCATTCAGAGCTCCTAAATAGGGGGGCTGAGACTGGTGATGCATCAGTGCTTTTGATTTCAGTGCTGACTGTCACAATGGTATTCCCTCAGTAAGGATTGCTTGAGTTTTCTTGGGAAAACAAACATGATAACAGGAACAATTAATCTTTCATGCTTTTTAGCATTACTGATCTTGTAAACTCTTAAAATATTTCCTAATCTTTCATCTCCTTGTATTCTAAATCACTGCTTAACTTGCTATTTTAAAACAATGTTTAGTTATCAGTCTAGAGTATGTGGTATGTTCTCAAGTTAGTTTGGGGGAAAAAGAATACATGGGCAAGTTTTCTGCTTTCAACAGCTAATTTTAAAAACAAAATTTGAGATAATGTGTGACAATAGAATAAT
This sequence comes from Turnix velox, assembly GCA_013400935.1. Classification (NCBI taxonomy): domain Eukaryota; kingdom Metazoa; phylum Chordata; class Aves; order Charadriiformes; family Turnicidae; genus Turnix; species Turnix velox. Next base: position 1,536,330 of record VZTY01028959.1, read on the forward strand.
TCAGTCAGCTCCCACAGACAAAGTTTGTAGTACCATAATGCACTTCAAGATACCTTGCTAGACTTAAATGATACTCATTCCTAAACAGTTTTGAGAAGCATGCTCTATTGAAGCAGTTTCAGGACATGTGGATTTATTTTCAGTAAAACTAGACTGCAAAAAGAGAAATTAGTAGCATTTTTTGCTATATATATTTACCAATAATTTTGAGTACAATTATTGAGCTATGCAGATGTCATAGACTAACTCTCAATTCTCAAAATTATTTTTCTAGATAGCAACTTATTGTATTTTTCAGGATTCTTTATCAATATAAAAGCAGCCAGAAACGGCTCTCTGTGTAATTCTGTACTAAGCAAAACCTAATCAACAGGTTTTCATCAGATTCCTGTCTTCCTTTGGTACATGTAACATTTTATCAAGTTCTCCATGAATCTAACCTGCATTAAGCAATATAAATCCACAGGTATTCATAGGGCAGTCATATTTCTTATGGCAAAAACTTTGTGAAACCTCTCACTGACCTCCTTTGGCTGCCAATGCCACCCCTTCACATGGGTCTTCATGTGTTATTCTGGGTGGCTGTAGGAAATGTTTGAAGTACCTGGCTATGTTTACCAGAACTGCATCTGGAAAGCAGACATGAAAATGATGTCCATGGGAAATTAGATTTATAGCAGGTGTACACACACTGCTGTGTTTCCAAAACTTGAAATATTATTTTATATTCTGTGTGAGTCCATGGAACAATGAAGGCAAGTGATTTGCCAAGGTCACCAAATAAACACAGTTGATATTAAAATTCAGGAATTCATCTCCCCACATTCATGTTCAGTTTATTATCTAGGGTATCCTTTAACCATTATACAGCCTTTATTTTTGCATCAGCAAATTGCTCTACTTCAGCAATTATTATTGACTATCCTGACTGTGCTTCATTTCTATATGAGGTTAACAGATATTTATGACCAACTATCATAAGAATGTGACACAACTTTGTGACTTAAGTAGAGAAGTATTCTATGGCAAGTTCCAGATCTTCTTTTTTGGTACATTATAGGGGTTTTTTTCTCTGCTCTAATATTCACCTTTTCTATTTTTGTTTACAACTTTGATGCCAACTGAGCTGACGTCAAAATCAACAATAGCCTTTCCTTCAGATAAAGCACATCATCAGTGTAATATTCTGAGATGATGGTATGACCTGGAGCAAATCTCAGTTCACTCCTAAATGCAGATCTCCTGGAACTGTCTTTAAAATTATGCAATAGATTATCAGGTAGAATAAATTGCCAAGAAGATAATTTTTACTATTTAACTTCACTAGCTTGCTTTCTTTTGTTGTTAATATTAACTTCTTAATGATGTTTTTGGCACATTTTGTGTCAGACTCCCTTTTGAAGTTTGCTCCTTGCTTATATGTGAGTACTTGATTTCTGCCAAGTTTTCAGTCAGTTTTTGGAGGTGCAGGGTTGGCTAGGTTGGCTGGCTTCTCAAAATACTTCATGGATTTCTCCCAGATGGACAGCAGGAGTTTTTCCATGTCTTAGGCTAGCAAGCAATCTTAACTTTGCCATGACTAATGGGGCAAGTGATTATTGTTTTTTACAGCTTGTTTACCAGGGAATGTTTTCCTCTAGATTTATCTAAATTGTTCCTATTTAACTGCCTTTTCCAAAACCAAACCATAGTGCAAATGAAGTTCTATTTTGTAAATATTTCATGACCTGGTCTATCCACAAAGTATTGTTGGATTAATGAGGATCATTCCTATCTCCCTCACTTCTGATTACATCATTAGATGTATGTAAATAACAGATGAATTTTATGCATTGTCTAAAAGTACTTTAATTTAGAAGATTAGGCATACCTGTTTCAACAGGAGAAAGCAGTTTATAGTAGTGAATTGTTAGCAATAGCTAGAGAAAGACCAAAGGAAACATTTTTACTTGTTTCACAATGAATAATTTTGCCTTACTGCTAGTTTTCTTCTTGAAATATAAGTCAGAGATATATTTCATAATTAACCTTTTGAACTGGGCCCAAGTATAATTGGCAATTCTCCTGCAATGTCCATTTGTCTGCATTATGCTGTTCCTTTTATAGAAAAAATAATTGTCGTATTTTCTGTGTATGGTTTCCTTTCAGCCAACCTTTCTAAAGGATCAGAAGCATTAAAAAGCCCCCAAATGATAACCTATTCCAACTAGGTTTGCCTAACAACAATCTGTGGTTGTACATAAAAGTACTTCGATGTGTTCAGTATGAAAGAGGAGTATATTTGAGAAATTCTTTAGCAGATCAGTTTAGCAGATTGGATTCTTACCCTTGTCTCTATTTAAGCCTGGAAACAAAATTCTTAGAGGTGCTTGTGTGTTATATTATGTTAAAAGATAGTACAACAGTGGCTTGAAAGTTGTGTTCTGACATATACCTATCTTGTCTGAAATCACCTACTGTCAGTAATATTGCCCTTTGTTTACTGAAGAGCTAATCAAAAATTTGGCCAACTGTAACTGGAATTGCCTTTTAATATCTTAGCTGTCAACCCACAAGTTTGTCTTTTTGACAGTATATATACAGGAATATATATATATGACATAGTAACAGATAACAGAACAGCCTTAACATCTGGAGAGGAGACTAGCTTCAATCAAAATGAAGGATGATATGTTTCAGTATTTTTATGACGAGAGGGAAAAGATTTCTGAAAAGGGCTACACTAGGCTTTTTAATGGTCTTTACTTACCGAGTCAGTATCTTTCCCCCCCCATTGGTTGCTTGCTGATTGCTGAATATTTGCCCTTTGCCCCTAATCATTATTTAATATGTTTAAAAATACACCATCAGGGACGTAATTTTTATTTCTCCTATTAGTTATGCTTCTGCTGAGTGCACTGTTCACTAGTGGGTACTAGCATGCTGTTTTACAGTAGAAATGACACAAAAGGGGCACACATTTTCATTAGAAGTGCAATTATCAGGCTGGTGGTTGATGGTTTACTGCTCCTTTGGCCCACAATTTATTGTGTTAGACAGAAACTGGAGTAATATGTTTTGATACATCTGCCTCAATCCCACAAACTTTTAATGTCCATGGGTGGTCTGTCCTTGAAATCCTCCTGAGCTGAATTCAGAGCACTTGGCTGGTGGAATATCAGTAGCATCTTGAGATCTATGGATAAAAGCCATTAGAGCAGAACTGGATATTATCACTTTTGTTTTTTCTTTCATTATCCAGTGAAATACTCTTCTGGTAGTAAATCTGCCTACTTCTGACTTCTCAGATCTCTGAATTAAATCCAAGCTAAATTGTCAATCATCAAAAGCAGCTGTTATAAAGGCAGTGTTTCAGTGGTCTTTGAAATTCATTGTTTTTTTTCTTGAAAACTTAGAGTTAAGTGACTTAATGGCCCACAGATCTATCAGTTTAAGAACCCTCATTCTTCATAGAGTTTATTTTGAGGTTTCAGTTAATTTTGCAAAAGAGGGTATATGTCATCACAGCTGACTTGGATGTCTGGTGACTGCATCAACAGGTTTGCTTGGTATCCATCCTGTTATGTCTCCATTTTCTTTAAAGTTGTAACTTGAACCCTAAGGAATTAATTTCTTAGATTAATAGAAGTAGATTTCCAGTATTTTTATGACCCCATTGTGGAAGACTCTGTGTTTTGTAAATTAGATTATTTCTGACCAGTATTATTAGAGAAATCAGAACATCAAGACTTAATACAGATTTTAAACTAATTAGATTAGGAATTTTAGACTCTTAACTTTTGCAATAAATTTCCCTTCTCCTGCTTTGTGGAATGCCAACTTTTGAAAGAGTCTGAAATTAAGCATCTAGACATTAAAGGGCTGGGCTGGCCAGTATGGCATTAGAAAGTCAATGGCCAAACTGAGTATAGAAATTGCCATCTTGCTTGTCTTCTTCACACTTCTTCATTGTTAGAAAGCAGTCAGCATTTTATTAAAAAATCTGTCCAATTTTTAACAGGAAAAATGAGGAAACAAAGCATTATTTTAATACCTTGAAGTAGGAATTGATACACAGGATGTGTTTTTGCTAAAATATGTATTTTTTATTATTGTTTAGTTGCTATCCGTGCAAGAGTGATATATGTGAAAACTGTCAATCCAATTGGCATCCTTCAGTACTGCATCTCTACAAACAGTGTTTCATGCCAGAAGTACCAGGCTGTGTGGCTTCTCTCCTCCTGGGGTAACCCTGTGCTCCTCAGCTGGTGCTGCCTCTCTAAAATGCAATGATAATTTCTCAACAAAGGCAGGAAGAATACTTTCAGAAATGGTATTCCAAGACCTTTTTCACTGTGTTTGTTCTAAGGCATCATTAACTGATAGGAATGGGGATTGCTCAGTCTGCCTCAAGGCCATGGCAAAAAATATGATCTGTTTGGTGATAATGCTACATCCTTGTGAAGTGTTTCCCTTTGCTCCATAAATTGTACTACAGAATAGCCTTTTTTTGGATCAAGAGTATACTAATATCTCTGTGTTTAAATAGACTTGAATTACTTAAAATAGCAAACAGTAAATTCCATTGCTTGTCACAATACAACACACCCATCAATGTAAACTGGAACCCAACAGATCAACAGTTAAATATCATTAAAAACTGTTTTGAGAAAAAATCATAATTGACTCTGCCATATGTTTCATTTTCTTACTTCAGAGTCTTCAGAGTGAAACACAATCACCATTCATAGAGGAGCTAATTATCCAGTGTCAGTTAAGTCCTCAACAACTGATCTCTTGGCAGCTGGTAATAAGCCCCAAAGCCCATTGCAAATTGCATTAAAATACATATTTATCCCCTAGAGAAAGATGGTGAGCACAGCTCATACGTTCACTAAACACTACAGCTTGCAGCAATTGCCACCTTTGAGAAAGGTCTCCTTGGACCTTCCACTTCAATTTTAGGTTTTCTTCATCTGATTACTGAAGGCTTCCATATTACAAGCCCCAAATGGTGAAAAGATGGTTTTGGCTTTTGTATCCTTTCTCCAGTGATTAGATGAAGCTCTGTTCAGACAGCCTGGTGATTTTTGCCTGAATATTAGCTTAAAGTTGCTTTTTTGTACAGTTTCACTGAGAAACTACAAGTGTCTCAACTAAACTTTGGATTTGCTAAAACAAGTAACAAGGGATATAGGAAATAGGAGAACTGATTTGAAAGTTCAATAGCACAATGCTATCAAACTTCCAGGTTGTAAAACTGCTGTCTCTAAGCTTTGGAGCACAAAGAAGCAATCTGTTTCCCAGATGAGCTCTATTTCACCTCCCAACTTTGTTTTTCCTGTGCTTTGATCTGCTGTGAGAGCCAGTAGATGTTCTTAAAACCTTCTGTACTGTAACTAGTGCACAGAACTGCTTTGTAGGTGAAGATGTGAAAGTCAGAACTCATTTAACTTTGTTCTGACCAAAAAGCTAGTGAATGACAGAGAAGAAAGTAAATAGGATGAAAAGGTTTTTATTGCAATTCTTGGAGATAATAAATATATACCAACAGTGCTTAATTTGGAAGAACAAGAGGAGCAAAATGATATAAAATTGTGATCAAATTGAAAGAGCAGAATACCACACAAGTTCTAAATGGTAGGTGAATGTGGCAAGTCTTGGATGACTTTCTGGTGACTGGTTGTATCTTTTCCTGCAGTAATGAATTCTTTTAATAAGCACACACTGCTGAAAAGGTTCCTTATTGTTATCTTCCCAGCCTTGGCTCAGACAGTTCCTCATTGTGTGATATGAAGATCAATCTACCACACAATTCTTTAACAGCTTAGTGGAAAATTTACCTTTCAACTTCAAAGGGTGAAGGACCTATATTCTCTTATCCCCTAATTTGTTCTTTTATAAAATTTGTTCTAATGTTTCACAGGGATGGCATGAATTGAATTAATTAATAGGCACAAAGTATATTGGGATCATTGTATTAAAAGACCTGCTCTGTATCTGTATGTCTATCTTGTTTTCCATAACAGAAGTATTTAAGGTCTCTGACATTATTATTCACCAAGGACAAAATTAAAATTTCTGGTGATTGTTCTGCCTTTTTAGGCAACCTTGTTTATTAGGGTTTCCGGTTAGTGACAGAGACTGCTGTAGAGCAGTGAATCAATAGATGATTGGTGTAGCCTTTTCTTTTAATTGTTACCATCTCTAATGTAGACAGCACAAATCTTTTTTCTCTTTTGCCTTTTCTTGGATTTTTTTGTTCTTAGGGAAGGAATTACCATGAAAATTGAACCTTCTTCAGTTCACTTTTTTGTCCTCCTCACACTGGCAAGAGCATCTCTCTGTCATTATCGTAATGTGCTTCTGAGGTGTAAAAGGCTATTTAGTACATCTTCCTGGTAACTACCTCTGCATAACAGGAACACCAGAACCGAGAGTACTTTTCATTCTCTGAACAACTGGAATATTTCTAAGTAGATGAATGAAAGAGCCCTTTAAGTAAGAACATCAGGAAATCTAGATAAAACTATGATATGAGAACCTAGAAAATAATTCTCTTAATGCTGCTTTTATGTTTGTTTAATTAAGCTATGTATTCTGATGAGTCTAAATATTTTATATATATTTAAATACCTGCTTTCATGTTTTTACATATCCCAGGTTCATATGCTTTACTTGTGTTTGTGCCAAGTGCTGTGCTGAAGAGCAGATTGTGAAGATAGTAGCCATGTAATTCCTAGCATAATAAAATGTAATAGTGAAATAGTGGTGGCAGTTAAATACTGGCTTAACAGTTTTGTTCTTCATCTTCACAGATTTTTTAATAATTCCTCTGGAGCAGCATGTGCTTGTATGTAAGATCAAGAGGGTTATCTAATCTTTGCTTTCTTGTCTGATACAAGAGAGATTTTGCAGCACATCTGGATGTTTTTGTGGAGCACTCAGTGAGTTCAAATGACAGATCTGTGATCTTTCTGTAAAAATTACAGCCTAAGAAATCAAATGTCTCTGGTGGAGATTTTAATCTTGTGCTCTGGGACATCAATAATGTCTGTCACTCTATCTGAATAAATGCTGACATTGCAAAGGTTGTGCTGACTTGTTACACAGGTGTGTCTGTTCAGGCAGCTGTGCTCTTTGGGTAGAGCACCAGGAGCAGCAGGAAGAGGAAGGAGGGTCAGAAGACATCCCTTCCATCACTCTGTGTACCATAGGGGATCTGAGCATTTAGTATGCACAAAGCAGTCACTATTCTGCTAAGTGAGCTCTTCCACTTTCTTTGCCCCTTAGGATCAATTTAAGATGAATGCTGCATCTAGAAGGAAGCACCTTTTATACCTGATCACGTTTCTGTGATCCCATTGTGACAATCACACTGCTTCGCTTTCTGGAAAGAATCCTTTAATGTATGTTAGAGGTTTGTATGGTATTACTGCTCTTTTGTCATACAGATGATTACTTTCTGGGACACAAGACTTGCTCAGTCAAGAGGAGAGCCTACATGCCCATTCTTGATCTGTCCTGCCCTTCTGGGTGGGAATGAGTAGCATCCTTCTGTGTTTACATTTCATAAAGGACCAACTTTAGACTAGGACTGCACAGGTTTACTCAAGAACTGAGTGCAGAATAGTATGAAAGTTGCCTCCAAATCCAGTCATCCTGAAGTTCATCTTAACTTGCAGTTTCCTATCTCCTAATCCAGTATGTCACCTAGATCTGTTTGTCTAGCCATGAAGGAAGATTGCTCTGCTTTGCTATTTTATTCTCCTTCCTACACAGTTAAGTGCACAGAGGTTCAACTAATTTCAATGAAAAACACTCCTGGTTTAAGCTGCACACTTGTGATCCTAGTGTTGGTATCTTAAATTTCTTTCATCTGGGAGGTTTTGAGAGCTGCCTACATCATGGAGGCTGCAAATTATTTGTAAACAAGGCCTTACTACTTACAAACTTAGATGTTGTTTTCTAAAGTAAGATAGATTGAATTATTACAGTCAAATCCTTAATGTTACTCTTGTTTACAGCATGCTTCCCTTAACAATAAATCTCCAAGCCTGTGGGCACTTTCAATTACTGCATCTTCCTTGCTTAGCAGAAGAACTCATAAACCTCTCTCTCTGTCATACCCTTTTGAAAGATCTTTGTATGTAACAAAGACTGTGTTGTCTGACAATGCTTATATTAAGAAAGACTTATTAAAAACAAGATAACCCATGTGGTTCACCTGTCTTTGCTTGTGACAATAGGAAGCATGGGATACACAGATTACTATAGTAAACAACCTTTCCTTCAAAATTTCTTCCTATATCATGTGAAAAATGAGTAGGAAAGACAATGGAACTAAATCTTTAATTTTATTTAAGATTTTTGTGATGTGTAAGGAATTATTCAAACATACAGGACCAAGCTTCTCAGTTCTCAGGTTTTAGGAATTTTCAAGAAGCCAGAAGTTGCAGCTGTAAAGGCATAGATACCTCTCCCAAAGAAGGTTTTAGATTTTATGGCATTATTTGAAAAAGTGTCATGTTTATTTAGTTTCTTGACTTACATGATTCCCTTTCATTTAAAAGATATAAAATATGAGGTATGAGCAGGAAATAAAATTCAGATTTCCTTACTGACCTTCTTTTTCATTTGCAACTAGAAAAAACACAGAGAATGTAGAAGTTGCAGTTGGCATCTCCAAGCAGTTTGTGCCTGTACTCTCTCTGCGTTTCCTTTATAAGAATGTGAGAGCTATGGTGTATTTTAAATAGAAATCACCATTATCTCCTCATCACCAGTGAGTGAGCAGAAAAAAAGGGAGAAGCAACACAAAACCAAAACCTAAGTACTTGGGAATGATCAAGTTTTCTGATCACGGATAGCTAAAAGTAATTTCTGGAATTTGTGCTTAGGAGTATACATTGATAGAGCAAATAGACTGTTACTAGTGGGAACTGGAGATGTTCATCATTTCTGAAAATTGGTCCAGCCACCTAAATGTCTGCTAGAAAACTAATTTTAGGAATGATAGTTGGAAAATGTTGATGAATATTGCCAGTGTCATATTTAACTGTTAAACAAGTGATAATCTGCTATGCCTCAGTGTGAAAATATCCCTTAAAATAAATAACAATAAAAATACATGAAGCATATGACTCTATCACAAAAAAACCTCTAATCTCATTTTGTAACAGTAATGGATATACTGCAGCAAGCTTCACTGATTACAAACTTTCTGTGCCAAGTTTGTTTCTTGCTTATCAAGTACAATGTAAAATGCAGGCTGCCTTTCTACATGATAATGATGTGTTAACATGTAAATTTTACTCCTGGAAGGCAGTCCATGGTCCTATACTGGTCCGAGATTCAGGCTTAAATGTCCCCAGCTATCACAAGTTTAATTTGGGTAGTGGCAGACCTCAGATCGCTGGGAGAAGAAAGAAAACCAAGCAAAAGACAGTAGATCTGCTCTCACCCACCATGGTCTCATTTGTAGAGTGCAGAAGCTCTGGCATGGGATGTCAGTCCTAGAAAATAGGGCTCAGGAGGCCACAGAGAACAGCATGTCAGTATCTGTTGGTGTCTTTACCATCTTTGTGTCAGTGTTACTGAAACTTAACATTCCTGCTTATTTAGGAAAATTGTTTTAGTGTGGAGCTGAAGATGTTTTACAGAATTATTCTTTCTCAACAGAATGTTCCTCACCTGTTATTGCAGAGACAATGATTGTGTAGAATGTTCTCCATCAAACTATTAGTTTCTAAGGCCAGCTATATGAGTGAAAATCCAAAATACACCATAATAAGCAGACTGTAACTATTGCAGGCATTTGGCAATGTTTCATATTGAATGTTAGGAGAATTAAAATTACTTTGGGATTAATACTCATCATATTGATTAGGATCTAATCACCTGTTCTAGAAAAAAAACCAAAACAATGGAGGGCATTTTTCAATGCAATTCAGACTAAAACTGAATTGCAAGAGATTTAATAGAATTTTAAAACAAATCACTGGACTGGAAAACAGAAAAAATAATATGCTATATCTCCATTGAATAGATAAATCAGAATGGTAAAACTTTTGACAAAAAAACAGTCCAGATATCCTGCAGCTTTTGTTGTTTATATTCACCTACAGCCAGCAGCTGTTGGGACAACTGAGTGACAACAGTTCCAGTTGTAGAAGGCCAAAGTAAAGCGTTTATGAAATCAAATCTTAGTTCTGCTTCTTAATAACCTTCTAAGGAACAGCAAGACATTTGCCTTTAAAAATCACTATCAGATCTAATTATTTAATAGTAAGAGATGAAAAAACATCAAACAAATCTAATAACTGCCAAATTAATGCAATTTCCTACACTTGTGTTTGGTAACTGAATAGAATTTAAACTGCTAAATAGCTGTCTAACCTAAGGAGAATGAAAAAATAGTGTGCTAAAATGCCCTTTAGAAAAATGTCTCTCCCCAGTATCAGATGTAGTATTAGGAATCAAAACTAAAGGAACTATTCTAAAATATATTCCAATTTACTCATATTAGGAAGTTAAATGTTCATGGATTACAAGGCTTAAGAGTAACTGAGTGTACAAGTGGTCAAAAACATTTTGCTGTCGATATTGCTGGACCAGAAATAACATTGCATATTTTTTTCCTTGCTTTAGATATCCCTCTACTGATCAACCATAAGGAAAACTGTGGAATTAGTTTAAATTTTGATTATGCAGAAAGAAGTCAACTTGACTATGATAGGCTGTGCTGCACCTGGAGGGCTTAAATAGCCATAATTTGATTTAACCAAGTGAAATAAGCAACCATGTCATGGGAGATGGAAAAAAATATAACCTAGTTTGTCAACATCTTTTTGTGCTGGAGGAGCTTTTCAAAATAACAGCACAGTACTGGCCACTTCACACTCTTATTGACTGTCTTCCCCCCATCTTTGTAGCTGTAGAAATTTCACTGTGGTTTTGTTTTTCACTGCTTTTGTGCATTATTATCCTGTGACAATGTAATAGCAGAATTTGACATAATTTCTGAAATTAAACCAAAGCCTTCCTCATTTTTTCATGTCAATAGCTAATTTGTCATGCCTCATACACAAATGCTGAGTTAAAGGGATAACTGTGTGGATCAGAATCATTATCAGTGTTCTAGACAAAACTTTGATATTTCCAAAATATACTGATCTTTAAAATTTGGTACAAAACATAGAATATGGGGTCTTCTACTCATAGAATATGGGGTCTTCTACTCTGAATTTCTAATAAGCTATGAAACTAGTGGACCCATACACTGAGTAAGAAACTCTGAAAAAACACATTAAGGGCAGGCCTCTCTCTCCAATTTATGAATGCAAAACAGACAAATCAGTGAAATCTGAACTACAGCCTCTTTTTCTGTGGAATATTCTATGCTCTAAAAGAACTTATTCTAACATCAGCAGAAGTACTCAAAAATACTGTTTACTGCAAAGATTAGTAGAGTAAGATATGACAGTTCTTCTCCCTGAGCTGGAGCTCTGATAGCCATTTTGTACTAACTCTTTAGGGGAGAAGAATTTTAATCTCTAGTATGTATTTAATCCATTTATTCTATTGTGGTAGGACAGGAATTCAACAGGAAAATAATATTATGCCAGGTAAATGTTTTGTTATGTTACGTGCATTTTCAATCTTATCAGTAAATAGTACATTATATGTAACAATCATAAAGCCTTCCACAGGCTCACAGTCCTGTAATGAACTTAATTAATGTAAAATCAAAACTAAAGCTCAGTGAACTACTCATCCAGCAACATCATAATTTTCATAGGCAGTAAGATACAGATGATTAGTTTTTTGATATTCATTAGATAGATGATCTGTTTTCATTCTGGACCTTAAATCTCTATCAGCTTTCTCACAGAGAGAGCACCTGAAGAAGAATGCCAGTGGGTCTTCTAGGATTCACAGATGTGGGCCAGAAAACATCCCCAATGTTATCTAAAAATCTAAATATGCCACAGAAAGAACCTAAATTAACCCCTCTGTGTCACTCACTGTTTGGGTCTCCCACTAACCTTAAAGCAAGTCTAGAGAAACCAAGAAGAATTGGGCAGTTCTGATGCACAAATTCATACTGAGTTCAAATTTGGTCAGTAACCAATGGATTATTCTTTTTTCCTGTGGTTGACACTTTCCATACTCAAATAAAAAATGAGGCCACTCATAGATGGGAAACAGAAAATCAGATAATTTATAGACTGACTTAACTGGGTTGCACAGAAGCCCATCAGCTGTTTTTAATCAAGTAATAAAAGCTGTAAGACCATTTGACTTTTGGGTGTACGTTATCCCTAGGCAAAGTATCACGCATGCATTCAATTAGCTTTTGCAGCACACTAATTTGAGTTTATGAAGCATATTGTCCCCACAGCAAAGAAATGCTGCAGGGCTATTGTAGAGTAGTGTGCAACACAGCCTTACATGATTAATGAGTTTTGATTATTACTGCTAGCCTACACAAGCAGATTTACAAATTACCCAGATTCAAGGTCTAGGTGGCCAATTCTTCCCATGCTTTGTGTCAGCACGTGAACTTTCCATTATCTGAAATGTGAAATTAATTTGAGGAGAAACCTTCTTTAGCATTTAGGGACAAAGGAAAAAAGAGCTGGGTGGAGGACTTGGAAATGGACAGTACATTTAGTGAGAAGGATTCTACAATAAGTAGAGGGAGGGAAGGTGTAATTTTCATTAAGCAATTCCATAAGATGAGGTTAATAGTGAGGGGAAAGTCCTCAATGCTAAATATGTTTATTTTCAAGTGAAGAACCTTAATCCTAAACTGCTGTTGGATCTTTTCTTTAGCATTTTATACTCACTAAAACTGTCTCTTTCACTTTACAGTTACAATACGTGTTTAATACTTGCACTTTTTAAGGAAATGTACCTACTTTCCATTCCATGTGTTCTTTGTGATTTCAAGAAACATGAGTTGTTTCTTGGGTGTGGACTTTGGGCCACATCCATTAGAAGATACTTGTGTGCCTGTCATATATGCATGGGCACAGAAGTGTGGGACCATTCAGCTGTAGCTAAATAGATTGAATAAATATCCCTGTGTTTATCTGCCCTAATCTCCTCTCTGCTGCCTTCTGCAATGCAACAATAGACAGTATTTATAGGAGGTGTTTGTAGGTGTAGAAGAGCTTTGCTGAAGTTACTGAAAAGTTTTCTTTCACTTCTAGAGTCTTGCTGTAACCTGAACTTCAAAAATAAAATAATCTTAGCTCTTCTGGCTCCTTAATAGGGAGATGCTAGTAACTCACATGTAGATATTTTACAGAATTTTAGAGATTTGTTTCCTCCACTGAAAAATTCTAAACCACTTAAAAGCCTGATCCTTTCTTTGTCTTTAGAAGTCTTGCCATTGTTAGAGACAGGGTTAACAGGCCTTCAGCAGATACATGACTGACACAACTCTCTAATCCATTTCTTCTGCCTACATTTTAGAGCCAAATAAGAGCCATTCTCGAGCACAGAAAAGGAAAACAAGGAGGGAATGATAAAGTCTCTGTGGTCCAGAAAATTCAGGCTTCTAACTGTGAGGCTCAGCCACTTCAGCAAAAGAGTAGGAGCAAAGGACTTTGGTTTCCAGGGTGCATATCCCAGTGAGCACTTTGCATTGTGACTACACAGAGGAAACAGGTCATCAGCAAAAACACTTCTAATAAACCTTTCAGCCCTTTCAGTCTTGGTGACTTTTCATACTATAGGAACTGTCTAAAAACCTTTCCCTCTCCCTTCATGCATTGCAAGAGTGAAGAGGTAGCGTGGGGAATCACAGTGTGATTTCCTGGACAAGTTACCCCAGATACAGTGCTGGCTTTGTTTGTCCCAGATGAAGGATAGTTGCTAGCATGGGCTGGCTAATTCATATCATCAATTAGGTAATTTAATTTGAGAACACTGTCCTTTATTACAGCCTTATTTTTTGTAGTTTGTATACTATTGTCTCCTCATTCCCCCCCCGAAACTTTCACATTTTACTGGTTACATAGCTAGGAATATAATGTACCAAAGATATAAATAATAATGAGCTTCTTTAATAAAATCAGACATAAGTTATGCAGCAGACGTCAATTATAATGGATTTTAAAGGTTTTGATCTAGAACCTGGGTGGCATTACATTTAGACTAATAACTGTAACTATGATTTATGGGTTTGCAACTGAAATGGTTTCAGTGCTTCGATATATGTCCAAAGTAAAATTTATAGTCTGCTACAGAATGTATAAATAATGAACAGCCATATGTCATATTGCATTTAAAAATTTGACTTCTTCCACAGCCAGCATAAGGTAAAATGAATTAAAATTTTAAGTTCATTTGGGATCAAGTTACTTTAATACTTTAAAGCAGCTCCACAAATACAAAAATGATTTAATTAGTTTTCCTGCAGCCAAAAAATAAGAAGATACTTCTAAATTTCAGTTGTATTCAAATTACACCACAACAAAGAGCAAAACATATGCTGAGAAGAAAGGAAAACTACTCACTTCTCACCTATAATAATTGTCACTAATTTTTCCTTACATAGCAAAAATAAGATAACAACTATTCACAAGGAAATGCTGCACAAAGAATTTAAAGGAAAAGAAGTACAATTTCTATAATTTTCAAATTAAAGCCTCCCCCATGTTGGAAGAAACCTCCATGATCTGTTTTTGGCTAGATGAGTGGCATGTCACCATCTGAATACACACTGTGATTTTTCCAGTTGATCATCTGAAAATTAAAATTACACTTGTTTAGTACTCATGGATCCTTCTGCAGCAGAAAGATCACCTGACCCCCTCCACAGCAGGGATTGGTTTTCAGAATGTATGCACCCCTTCAAAAATCTTGGTTTGCACATATTAAATCTTGCTGACTATTCCTGTGGGGTTATAATTTTTTATACCAAGCTATCTGTTGAAATTTGTCATTGTCATGAAAGGAGTATGTACAAAAATTGGGTGACAACTACTATTTCATTAATACCTTCTAGGCTGCTTTCCATTCTGCCCATTGCAAGAGATGAAGCATTGCAGAATTTGGCTCCTTTGGCAAACAGGATCCTTAGCTCCTCACATCAATTTTGCACTAGGAAATGCTCTCAAAAATTCTAGGGAATTTTTCTAGTATTTACAGCAAGCAAAGAGCTAAGTGTTCATTATTGCCCATGGCTTGATGCTTCCCTTTTCCTTTTATGTGGGAATGCTATTTTCTTTTATTCCCTGGAGTGCTGGTACCAGGACTGAACCTAGTGAGCTCTCCAAGAAGCAGAAATAAATAAATGAAATATTTGTAGTGAAGCCATCAGCAGAGATGACATCTATTCCTCAGCAGACTCTTCTTTTGTATTATTGGGAAGTTATCTAACTTCTCATAGAAAATGCTATTGATTTTTAGCCTGTTTTGTCAACTAGTCAATAGCTGCACACACAGTCTACTTGTGATATGGTAGGGTTTCTCTTCCCTGACTGAAAGTTGTGCTACTAATGTGGCCAGCTTGGAGGGTTTTTTCTCCTGAACTTCAGGTATTTATACATATGCTTGGTTTATAAATGTCAAAGTCTTTTTTATCACACATTTAAAAAGATGTCTTAGCTGAGACAGATGCTTTTGCTAAGAGAAAGTACCGGTGTTTTAGAGTTACCATGCCTTTGGGCTCTGAGAGACATTTGGCAGCAGATGGAAGATGGGTGCCTAAAATGGTCACTGCTCTCACTTTGGCTATCACAGATTCTGATTGTGTTGCTGGTCCAGAGTGAAGTCACAGAGCTGGTTTGAGAACCTCAGAAACCGCTGTTCTCAGAAATGGCAACATCTGCTGGAGAAGAGCAGGAGACTGGGAGAGGAAATGAGGAACAAAAGCACAATAAAAATTGTAGATTAATTTTTTATTCCTGTGATTGGAAAACCATAATAGAGAGATAAGTGGTTCAAATTCTGCAATTCCCAATGAGCAACTCTTTCTGAGCATTGAAATGTCTGCTCACCTGAAGCTATCATGTGTGCTTGATCTCAGGGAACATGACACACCACTCAAGTTTGTTTAAACTTATGGAATATGGGGTAAAAAAAAAGGATTTGTGGTTTTCAGTGGGAGCAGTTTGATTCAGATTTTTAAGAGCTATTAAGAGAGTAATGTTTTATTGCTAGATAAAGTCATGGGCTGTGATCTCCAGATCTACATTGCTATAAAATATTATTGATGAATAAATTATAAAAATATATTTCCAAGATTAGGATAATACCAAACATGAGCCATAGATATTTATTCAAAACATGTAATTCTTGCATCAATTTGAGAAACCTACTTCCCATCTCCAGTTTACCAATCTGACTGACTTCTGACTTTCCATGAACATTCAACCATATCATATTGTAATTTCCTTGTGCTTTGGCAAAATCCTAGTGGAAAAGATACAAAATTTACAGTTAACTCGGTGTGGCCACCTGACATCCAATAATCAGACACACTGTCAGTTTCCTATCTACAGGAACAAAGCCTTTACAAGAGGTTCTATTTGCAAACAGATAAGTCTGTGTTCAGGTGTATCTTATCAGAAGAGGCTGTTGCCATTTTCTGATGATAATCAAGAGCACCTTGTCTCAATTGGAGCTTATTTATCTTTTGCTTCCTTTAAACTGTTGCCACAGCATTTCAGAGAAATTGTTGCTTTTGGCTTCTTAGAAGTGTTAGGATATTACTACTAGAAATTGATTTTATTTATTTTATAAAGTTAGGGAGATTTAAGGAAAAGTCAGGAGACATTCATAGAACTGAAGTTTTAGGGAAATTCAGTAGATTAAATTTGTTCTCATTGTTTAATTGGTTTAATGAGGTACAAATAACCAGAATATTGTCCTATTGCCTGGGCGTTTCGTGATCTGAATGTGAGCTGGTCAGGTCTTTTTTGGAAAAGATACAGCTGTTGCTTTATTTATATTAAATGTTGCCCATAAATAAATGTTTCACATGTAAAGGAAAATGGTGCAAATATTGGCTACTGTTAGAGACAAACCTTATAGTACTTTTGGGGCAGATCTACTTGTAGTTTGCAATCTATTTAGATTTATTATAATTCATTAGCTTCACCTTGAAAACAGCTTATCATTAAGTTGAACTTGCAGGTTCTACAGGTCCACTTCAATCATGTCCCTCAGTAGTTTCACTGCACTTCCTTTCATCCTTAGGACAGGATGGGGGAAAGAGATACTTCTCATAGTACAGCTATTTGTGTCACTGATAGATAAAACATTACTATATCTCTTTTCACCTGGTTTCTCCAGATATATCCTTACAAGTTCAAGTATTTATGAATTTGGGGCTTATGATCAGTTAAAAGACTTCTTGCATTAAAAAATCTGGTCACTGGACTGAAACTTGCCATATTACAAAGAGAATTGCCCTTGCAGCCTTGTCTTTGCTTAAATTGTTTATTTGATCATTCCCATGGTGTTTTGGAGAACAAACACGACAAAATCCTTCTTTTATTTTTACACTCTGTAGGATTTCCTTTTTTAATGTAATATAGCCACCTCCAAAGGATTTGCTATCTCCTGTGGTTTGATATCTGTATTGTTCTATACATGTGAAGGCTGAGACAGATTCTGTGGGTGTGGAGTTTCAGGTGCTTAAAATCCAGCTAATTATATGCAGTGTTTCCATGAGCCTAATGATTTTACGGATGTGTGAATCCAAGTCAAAATATCCAACATAGTTGCAGGGTATTTCAGAACAGCAATTTCTATTCAGGCTTATCTCTGGAACAGAGATATGTGCTCCCAAGGAGAGAGAAGGGTAGGAGTTGATTCCTTTTATTCCTTCATAATACTGAACATCCAAGATCCATGTATTTTTTTTTTATTTCTGCTTTGTTTATGAATTATGACATATGCATTTGTCCTTATCCTAAAAATAGTTACATTTAAAGAGAAAGTGGGGCTGCAAGATCTCAGGAAGTGGAAACAGAATCTTGTGATTTAGCTTGTGAGGAGATATTTTGTAATTAGATTAAAAAATCAGAAAGTGTATTTTTTTCTTTTTTTCAATAATATTTTTAAGTGAGATGGAATAGAGTCACTTGGGTAGATGCAGGCTATTTGAAAATTTGGGAAAGTTTGAGAATATCTTCCCTTTCAGTAAGTCTGAATGAGATGTTAAAGGTAGCATGTAATTGGTGCCTGTGGCTGAGCAGGGGGAGGAACCTGAACCTGCATTCCCCTCAAGGCTGGGTGAGGGTGATGGACCCATGGAGCTCAGACATGAGGCAGGGTGGGACCCAACACAGCTGTTTTAGATCAAGAGCCATCAAACCAGGTGATGCAAACCTATTTCCCTGAGTTGGCCAGATCAGTATTGGAGTGAGTGGTTCAGTGTGGCACTTGTTCTGAAAATTCTGCAAGTAGCAGAAGAATTCTGACCTGGCTTTACCCTCTGGATTTTTTCATGACAACTAAAGCCACATCATGATGGTGAGCATCGTATATGACTGGTAACACTGGTATTGTGATTGAGCTGTGTGTTGCAACTGCTGTAGTCTTCTAAATTTAGCTTAAGTTTGTGTTGTGTTTTCAGTATCTGTGGTATCACTATGCTAAATCAGAATTCCTGTGTAATAGCAAGTATCTTCAAAAAGGTAAACTTCATATTAAATGCTATGCCCTCCATGTGTGAAATACAGCCAGGCTGCATGAGGCATTGACCAACCTTGTGTAGTGGGAGGCATTCCTGCCCATGGCAGAGGGGTTGGAGCTAGATGATCTTGAAGGTCCCTTCCAACTCAAACCATCCTGTGATCTAATCAGGCTGTGAGGTGGTTTAGCTTCCCATACACACCTTAAAGAGGAAAATTTTGTACAAGGAGGCAGTTTTTCTGAGGCATGAAAAAAATGTAGATGAAGATCAGTTAGAATGTGATCATTCTGCTTGTATCAGCAGTATATCTCTTGGAGCCAACTTGGCTCATGCAGGGGGAAGACAATATTTGAATTGGCATTTCAGTGTCTTATTGAGGGACTAGAAGTTGTTCTGGTGGTGGGATTGCCTTAGAAAAGTTGAATGTGCTATGTGGGAGGTCTCACTGGTCTTTGGAGGTGCACTGGTGTTAGTACTCTATTTCATGCTTAGGCCAGGCTAACTCAGTTCTTCTTGGGCTGCCCCATTGACTGCAGTAAGATTAGCAGCAGTAATGAAAACATGCCAGGAAATACAACAGCTTTGCTAATAGGTTTTTTTTTTTGGACTCATTATGGATTGAATTAGAATAAATATCTTAATGAAATTGTGAGTAGTTTTCAAATGTAGTTCATAATGTTAATTTGCTAAAAATTAAATGGTGCTAAAAGATTATTAATGCAGAGAATATGAAAGCAGATTTTGCCAAAATTAGTAGAAAATAAATGCTTTCAAAAGGATTCATACTGGGAAAGATATGGTAGAATGAAGCATTTTGTATTTACTGACAGTTGTTCTGGAGCCAGATATAAATTTATCTATGAAATAAATAGGACTAAGATGCTTAATTTTGTATATAATTGCTTATTGGAGTTTGCTAGAGCAGTAAAAGAAAGATAAGATAGTGGTCACATACAGCAGTGTGCACAACCCCGTAGCATTTGTCAGGAGCACTCTCATCATATACAGTACTTGATAACTTGGCAATGAGGAGACAGTTGGCCTGAGTGGAGCCCACTGAAGTTGGGAGAGTCTTTACCTTTTATTTAAATGAAGAGGATTCAAAAGCCTCTTCTATGGGACATGTGTCAGAAACATGTAAGCCTTTGGGCTGTCCTTCCTCATTCTCGTGGTTGAAAGGATGAAATGGGTTTACTGTTCTGTATATTGAAACCTGGAAAAATGCTAGTTTGAAGTAATTATGAAGGGGTTTAGTATTGTGCAGCGAAGCTGTTATTCACTTATTCCATAAGAGTTTTGTGCACTGTGCCTACAAATATAGGGGTTATTCCTTTATTATTTTTATTAAGTGTTGCTAATCAGGCTATTTGTCATGTATGGGCCAGGGGAGCTTGCTCATCCTAGGTGTCATCATGGTTTAATCTTATTGTGATGTGTTGTATGATCAACATGTGAAACACTGAATTCAGAGGTGCCATTGGATTGTGGCTCTGAACATCTGTTACCATCTCACATCTCTGTTCAGTGAGAGGTTCCTATCAGAGTCTTGGTGCTGTAGTACAACACGTTCTCATGTAGTGATCATGTTCACGTGGTTTGGTTTGTCAAAGCCTTCCAAGATAATCTAAAACATGGGCACACATAACATGTTGTTTTGATTTGATTTTTGTTTATTAAATGTGATCATATTGGCATTTGAGGACACTGAATGTCTGCAGAATTTCTTTAGATTTACAGTTTTTAGGTGACCAACATAACTGCTACTGTAAGCTCTGGATATGTCACCAATACCTGCTCATGTAATGACAGTTTAACCTCCAGGGATTTTACTTCTGTAGCCTCCTTCAAAACTTGAAAGTTATCACCAAATTTGATGTGAATCACAGAAAGGAGCTCATTTATCCATCACTGCTATTTTGGTTTTTGGCGTTGCAGCTTGAACTTTGTTACTATACATGATCTATAGGTTTTACAAACTTTGTGTATGCTTGGTTGGATAGAGGCAGGCAATGTAATACTTCTTACACAACAAAACTACTTCTAATATATCTGTAGATTACAGTCTTCCCTTTTAAAAAATTGTTTGTGGAAAACATTAGAGTTGTAGGCTGATGGTAGATAATAAAGAAAATCCACAGTATGGGGAAAGTTTGCCATATGCCTTGTAATTCCAGCACACAATGGGGTACCTCCTTAATGACTTCCTCAGTGTCCCCAATTCTATTTTGGTGTTAGAAGACATATGGAGCCTTTCCCCCTTAACTGTGAATTTCCTTCCTGACACTATTTTCTCTCAACCTTAATCTGCTTTTAATGTACTGCAGTTGTCTTTTTCTGCCAATAATCTTTTATCCCTTGTTAGGTGACTTCATTACAAATGACAGAACTAGAACTTGTATGTTTGAAGTAAGATCAATGCTTAAATTCAACTTTATTTCTTGATAACTGAACAACGAAAGAGCTTTGAATTAAACTTGGTGTTCTGGGTTAGGCTTCACATTGTAACGGATACACTGAGTGTATCAGTTTTGGGAGGGCATAAAAGTGTTCTGTCTTCTGTAATCTTTGGATACATGTGTATGTATAAGCTTCTAATGTGGTAGTGACTTATTTCTGAATATTTTGTGAAATGCAAGGTATTGGAATGCACTTGTGCAGTATGATAACTTTCAATAAGTTTAGCTGTTTCACAGGATGCAATCTGTGTCTGGTTGCATAAGGAATGTTGCAAACTGCACTCCCAGTTTACAGTATCTCTGTGTTTTAAATCTTTATTATTTTATAGTAGAGGCACTCCTTTCTGAGTGTGAGTACAGCAGGCTACAGCACAGAGACATCAGAAAAAAATTTGCATGTTTCTTCAAATTAAGAAGAACACCATTCACATTCTACCCTAATAAATTTATGAAGGGCTAGTCTTACTGATCTGTGCTTTTATTCAAAAGATTTTTAGACAGAAATATTTATAATTGGAGATGTCCTTACTTGATTCAAAGCTTGAAGAGATCAACAAGGCCTTTTTATAAGGTTTTGACCCTAGATTTANATTTCTTTCTGAGTATGAGTACAGCAGGCTACTGCACAGAGACATCAGAAAAAAATTTGCATGTTTCTTCAAATTAAGAAGAACACCATTCACATTCTACCCTAATAAATTTATGAAGGGCTAGTCTTACTGATCTGTGCTTTTATTCAAAAGATTTTTAGACAGAAATATTTATAATTGGAGATGTCCTTACTTGATTCAAAGCTTGAGGAGATCAACAAGGCCTTTTTATAAGGTTTTGACCCTAGATTTAGAACATCATGTAAGAAAGAGTGGATAACAGAAGATGATCTACATTCTGATACTGAGAAATGTAGTGAATCACTAAGGCAAGGGATGCAAGTGCAGCCATTTGCTTTCCAGGATTTTGAGTCTGAGAAGTATCCAGGATCCTTCCTACCCATATGGGGAGAGGCTTGACCCTGTGTTCCTATTTGCTGCGGATTATTTGAGGAGCAGGGTACACCAAAATTAGAGCTGGTTTGTGTTACTTTTCTATTATTTAGAACAATGCTGGTAATTATTTTATGATGCTGATTCGCTCTTCAGTTGACAGTCTGTTCCTGGGGCAAAGCAGATTTTAATGCTGCACAATGGAGAGACCAGAAAAAACTCTCAGATTCATAGAAATATTATTGTAATAATGTGAGAA
Organism: Turnix velox; assembly: GCA_013400935.1. NCBI lineage: Eukaryota > Metazoa > Chordata > Aves > Charadriiformes > Turnicidae > Turnix > Turnix velox. The sequence goes on from VZTY01028959.1 coordinate 1,558,665, forward strand.
AAATAACTCTTGTTTTCTCAACGTTTTTACTGCTTGGGGGAGTGAGTTTGTTCCCAGAGAGAGTGTTGTGAGAGATCAAATTTTTAACCAAAGTTTGAATGTTGTGGTTGCAATTGGAAGTTCACTGTTAGTAGAGTTCTTAGAGAAGAATCATGATCATCCAGTTTTTATAATTTATCAGTGATGGATGAAGGTTTGTTGTAAACCTGAGGTGGTAGACTACACTGAGCAATGCTTCATTTGAAGTGAAGGATTATCAGGAACTGTAGATTTGATCCAGAGTTGAAAACAGGCTGCCTTTTCAGGTGGTGGAATTCGTGCAGGTGAATACCCCCCTTTGGCACTTTGTATAGGACTGTCTGATTTCCAGCTTCATCACAGAAGTTTCACAGCCTCCTGAGTTGTGGGAGATTTCATCATGCAGCAGATGAGAGAGGGCTGGTTATTATCCAACTGTGGGGTTTGGAAGGCTTCCTAGTGCTCTGCTGAATGAAACATCTTTAGATCAAAGCTAGAGAAGGGTTGGCAGGGAGAGGTGATGGTCCATGAAAGTGGTAAGCGGAACTGTCTCATAACTTCCCCCCTATTGCCAGTACACTATTTGGATGGAAACAAAGAACTGAACAATTTCTACAGATGCTTGAGTAAAACCTTCCTAAAAATGTATCATTTATGAGAGTTCATAAATGAAAGCTTGGGTTTATCACATTCATAGGCAGGGAAATATTTCTTTTGTGTGTATGTTAAGAAAGGTGGATTTGGTTTTTTTTTTTTCTTTGTTTTTGTTTTCCTACCCTTGCTTTTTAATGTTTCTTTCTTTAGAGTAACATTTTTAAATAGAGGGGATCAGTTGCTTATTGTTCACTGAAGTACCATTTATTAAAGAAAATATATTTCCCTCCCCTCATAGTTTCTGGCGGGTCATCACAGTTACCAGATGCCAAACTGGAGAACACAGTTTTCCAGAAATGGCATCTGGCTTCCTGGCAGAGTCCACAGGCACTTGTGTTGATAGTTTTGGAGCTGCAGCTGGGTCTGGGAGGCTGCTGAGGGAGTATATGGTCCACCCTGTCATTCTAGATGCCATTTACCTTTGGCTCACCTTTGATTCAGAGTCATTTAAGCGTTTGTGCCTTTCTATAATGCTGTCAAACATCAGTCTTTGAAATAGATTTACGCAGATCCACTCACAAGAAGAAAGCCATTTCACATGGTCACTTATTTTCTGCAAGTAAGTATAAATTATAAATCTGCTTATACACCAGCAGGTGGTTTATTCATCCACAAGGATGCAAAACGCAAATAAATGTATTAAGCCATTAATTTAAAGGCATTAATTAAAGGGAGAGAGAGGGGATCTAGTAATCTTTCCGTAAATGAAAACATGTCATCACATCTGATTGTGTTCTACAATTAGGAGATGCAGAAGACTGAAGTGTTGTGTTACAATAGCTGTAAGTATCATTGTGAGGCACAGAGGTACAGCCCTCCATGTGGGAGCACCTGCACCCTTTCTCTCTGATGTGCACCACAGTAGGGCTGGATGAGGATTTTGCCCATTATTTTTTTGTTTCCTGGGATACCAAATAATTTCCAGAATGATCCAGAACACAAGCACTTCCCTAGGGGTCAATAAAACATTTCTGATCCAGCTGACAAGCTCCTGAAATTTGAGGAAGGAAACTCCTGAAATTTGCTGGAGGAATCCTTGTACCACCTGACTGTGTTTTACTTCCTCATTAGTCCACATGCTATTGAAGTTATTTGATATACTTTAAAACATCAGTGGGAAGCACCATATTTTGAGTAAATAGTATTTGTACTGGTCAGACTCAGCTTCTGGAGGTTCCCCCTACTGTTGGGGGAATCTCTTTTGGGATGGAACAGTGAGGGTGGTGGCACACAGGAACAGATTCCCCAGAGAGTTTGTGGATGGCCCCGCTCTGGAGGTGTTAAAGGCCAGGCTGGGCAAGGTACTGAGCAACTTGGTCTAGTGGGAGATGTCCCTGCCTATAGCAGGGGGATTGGAACTAGATGATCTTTAAAGTCCCTACCAACCCAAACCATTCTATGAAACACTAGCATTGTATATTAATTTTGGTGGTGGTGGAGAAGCTGGACTGAGTATGGCTTTTCTTTTTCTGAATTGGGTCTGCCAAGTTTCTGATTCCACTCATCACTCTCTCCATTTTGGCTGCATGACTCCTACCGAGATGGCAACTTCCATAGAGATGAGGCTCTATGAAAAGATGCAGAATTATTTCTGTTACACAGCAAAATAGAAATTACTGCTGCTAGTTCACACTGTGTCATTCAAAATAGAGTGGTAGCAAGAATTCAATGAACATTTATAAGCAGGTGACCTGTTTAGTGACATTGTGGACTCTAGCTAGAGAGGGATTCAGTTTCCCTGTGAATGTCTGGCTTGGTGATGACTAGAATATGCCTGTTTCCCTGCTAGTGGTGGCAAAGCCTTTGACAGCATCCTCTGGGAGGTGGTGCATGCCTGAATTCAATTTACTTGATGTCCTTTGACCAAGCTGCAATTCATGACTTGGTGTAATTTTTGGTAGGCAATGGCTGGGGATAAAATCCCATATGGCCTTTCACATCATTCTGCCCAGTACCTGGGAAAGCAGAAGACTATGTCAGTGAAAGTATCTGCAATGTTGTGAAGAACATGAAAAACATTAGAAATGCTGCACAGTAAGAAACCTTGCAGTGAACTTAACAATATTGCATTCAATTTTATTTTCCTCTGGCTTTCATACATACATGACCTTATTAAGTTCCTAAACATAAACATATTCCTTTTAAAATATATCTTCAAAGTATACTTGAATTCTAGCCCTATAGGGACTTGACATATCAAAAGAAATTTGCTGACATAAACTGGTATGTAGAGCTTGATCTATTCTAATATATGATTTTAATGTTTCTCATTTTCTTGCCTTGCCAACTCACATCTATCACACACTGTCACATTTAAGTTTCCTAAATTACTGCTTTTAACTTTTTGTCACTTATTCAGCGAGGAGATATATTCTAAAGCTCAGCTCAGCTTTTTTTTTTCCTTTTGATTGTATCTTAATATTAATAGTTTGAGGGGAAAATGGAAATTTTTGCTCAGTTAAGGAGACAGCAGTTTTTGATAGATTTGGGATTCAATATTGTCCTGGTTTCAAATTCAAGACCTGATTTAATTTCCAAGCAAAGCCCAGAATTCAGTGAAGCAAATGGAATAATGGCATGTGTGAATGGGAAGGGTGTTCTGAGCATTGTAATTACTAGTAAGACAAAATATATCTTTGCTCAATCTGTTTATCAGTGATGGATAGATAGATTTGTTTCCCATTGTTTGTAGTACATCTGTTGATGACAAAGTGCTCTGGTAAACTGTTGTTTGCAGGATAGGAGGAAATAATAATTGCACTCTTTAATCAAACTGCTTTGACCTCAAGCTGACAATTTCAAAGTTGCTTCTTTCTTGGCCACAGCTGATCCAGAGTACCTCATCCTTTTAGCCAGAGGGTATATTTTAGAAGCTATGCGCCTTTGAGAATTGGGCAAATACAAAAATATCTACAGACATCCCAAATCTTGACTTTTTTTTTCTTTTTCTAAATTCAGCTCCACTTCAGTGTTGCTTGTGATTTGAAGCTTGCTTCTCATTTAATATAAATATGTTATAGCTTCTTTTGATACTGGTGTCTTTGGCATCTCTTGTGCCATATGCTGACTTTCTGCTGATGGCCACTGCTCAGAGTTCGTTGTGCTGTCAACACAAGTCTGACATTCAGTATGATAAAATTTCAGAAATACTTTTGCAGTGAAGTTAATTTCCCTTCATAGCATCTTGGAGCTTCTCAGAGGCTGTTTAATTAACATGAGCTGTTAGGCTGATGAATTTAAGACCTAGGTTAACTATTAGGATCTCCAGTTGAAGCTCTGGTCAAAGAGCCTGACATAGTCATTACTGGGGAAGTCTGGAGCTTTGCATGAAATGAGGGCATATAGTCTAGAAAGAAATCCACTATTGAATTTAAAACATCAAATGACAGAAACTTCCATGTGCCTAAGCATCCTGTGCTGCTGGTGAGTTAGCTGTTAGGTAAAAAATACATGTCCCTTTGCTCCTCTGAATCTGTTCCCTTGTGACTCAGGAACAAGAAAACTTATTGTGTCCCTCTGTGCTAGAGTAAGAGCTGGTAATGTAAGTATCTGCCACAGAAAATTGTCATCTGAGATCTTTTAACTGTCCTTTGGATAAGCTGTAGGAATTTAGTTTCTTAATCCTCTGATCAACATAAATTGTTTCCAGACCTGCTTGCATTCTAATTGCACTTCTGAGTTTATCAGCTTAAGCAAAGCATCAGACCCCAAAAAGTAGTATATTTTTAGTTTGGATGAACGCTCAGTAGAAACAGGTTGAGCAATGCTTTTTCTTGGTGGTGATCAGTTGGGTTTGGTGCATGGCTGGTTTTGGTAAAGCATAAAGGAAAACCAAAATAAAGTAGATGGGTAGAAAGATGAAGGACAAAGTAACCCAGGTTTGCCATTTGTTTAACTGTTGAAGGACTGAGCTTGCCAATTTGATGACTTTGTGGCTGGATTACAGGTGTAAAGGTGGATTTTGGATAGGAAAAGGAGATATTTTTGTGAATATTGATTAGAAAACTTATGGCATTCTAGGAGCTATGTACTATTTATCAGAAATGCTCACTTTACTCATCAGGATTGTACTTTTTTATTGCAAGCTTCCTGTCTCCCTGTCTGTATTAATGTCTAAGGAATTAGAATAGTAACATTTGCAATGCATTTATGACAGGTTGCCTGGATTTCTTTGTAACAGATATATAGATGTCAGAGGTCCATCATTTGTAATCATTTTTACACTGGCAAAATGGAAAATGTATCTTTGATGGACAGGAAATATATCAGGGAAACTAATGTCTGAGCCTCTGAAAAATTCTTTGTCATAAAAGGTGAGAAAATACATTGTTAAAAATTGTGGCAGATAGCTTGGTTTCCTTTTTAAAATGAAGTTTTTGCTGCCAAGCAACTGTTCTTCTACCTGTATTTAGATGGAACAAGACTTAAAATTCAGTATACTTGGTTTTATTGGATATCCTCTGCTGCAGTTTTCAAGGGTATCATTCGATCACCCAGAATGTGAAGTGTTTGTACTTCTGTTCTTTAAGAGGGAACAGCACATTTATATTACATAGAAGTCACACTTCAGTGATTTATTTTCCTCTACAGAAGTGTGTCTGCAGCACCAGAGTGGTTTGCAATAGGATAGTCTCATCTTCCTCTGGTCACACAGGGCAAATGTGTATGCATTTGCTAGAAGAGGAGTGAAAATTGCAATATAACTAATCTACATTTAAACAAACTGCCCATCTAGGCAGCAGAGCCAGTCAGGTATCTGAGCTGTGATAGGGAGCCAGATCTTGCTTTGCCTTTTCTTTCTCTAAGGCACTGGGTATGAATAATTTTTGTACTCGTACCTGGCCCTTAAAAGCACTGTGCTAGGAGATCTTTTTCTGGATATTTCTTAGTTCTGTGGAAATTTAAATGCTTTAAGAGTATTACCTTCAGGGATAACTGGAAATTTCAGTATATCTGTCTTTTGCATTAACAGGTAGAAAGTGACTAGCTTTATTATATAAAATATCTTATATAGAATGTAGCTAGTATCTGTATTTAATACCCTTGAACCTTTATCTAAGTCTACTTAATCTAGTGAGTTTCCTACTGGTGTTTTAATGATCAGATAACCATGTTTGTGTCAACCATGAATTAAGTTCTAAATCTTTTTGTCATGTGAACTTTATCATACATTCTATGATGAAAAACCTCTATTTCTTATCAGATTTTTCTTTGTCTTTACTAATATTGCAAAGTGATGTAACTCGAGTAAAGTTCACCCCAGAGTTCCTTTACATATTTTTCTGAAACATACCATGAAGTAATTCATTTTAACTTTTCCAAGAGCTAATTAAATTTGGACTTTACGTGATTAACTTAATTAATATAAAATTATCACAGAAAAGTGAAAATTAATACATAATCCATCACTTGAAAGTTTATTTCCATTAGTAATGGATTTACAGACAGTTTTATGCAGATTGAATGACAGGGGGCTTCTAAGCAGGAAAGCTCTCCAAGAGAAAGACTAGAGACTGAATTTCAACAAAGCTAGATGCTGAAAATCCATGGACTTTCCACCAATTACTTCAGAAAGACATTTCAGTACTCTGCTTACAAGTCGAGTTTGCTTTTTGTGTGTGTGTGATCACAGAGCTATATATGACAAAAGCCTCAGATTTAGCATTTTCATTGTAATAACTGTGTGGTGATGCAGTTTATGACATACGAACTAATGCCAATACTGGCATTATAGCCTTATAGTAGATGAAGAGCTTTTTAATTTCAACTGTTAAGATTTGGGGGAAAGGGAGCAGGAACAAGAAAATAGGGTAGTATGTTACAGCACTTGTGTTCTAAGTTTGGAGACTTTTGAGCTCAGTGAGTGTCATGGCTCTCAGAAAGCCAAAAGAGGCTGATACTGAGGCAAAGGAGTACAGCTCTTTTAGTTTCTAATTTGGAGAGTTATTACTTTTATAAGACAATGCCAAATGACATTCCACAAAAGAATGATTTCTAATTGCCATCACTAGGTTGGAAGGAGGTTCTTGTTTGTCTTTAGCCCTAAAAACAAATCTGTTTTCTTCTAATAATGAAGTCTGATCCTTCATCAGCTGAGTAAAAAAATGTTTATCAGTAGAAGTTTTACAGTTTTAGTCCTCAAGTGCTTAAGATTGTGGAGAGCACAACCCCATATGACTTGCCTGACCTAGTTACCCAAGTCTTAGATGTGTTTTTGAACATGCTTTCAATGTCTTTTCCCTTTGATTTGTTAATTTCATGGCATCTTTTGGAAGGTAATTACAGATCTGTCAATGAAGTCGTAAAACCATGAAAACTCTCTTGTGCCACAATTAAAGGCAATAGCATGACCTCCTTCTGCATTTAGTTTTCTAAACCAAGTCTCTGATTGGAATTATAAGGTCAGACACACCTAAGCAGTAGTCCAGGTAATGGTTTGAGTGAGTGCTATTTTAAGCCATCATTTAAGAACTCTATAATAATTTGAAATAAACCTTTGTCAAAATTCCCCACAATGCTGTTTTTCCTCAATTTTTTTGGCTGTTAACTACCTCTATATATTTATAGCTAAAACCTTTGAAAAATGTCACCTTTGTAGATTTAGGAACTGAAGTAATTAGGGTGATGTGTGTTCCCTGCTGATTCCCTGCTGCAAAGAGTTGCATAAGAAAACAGAAGTAAACTCTAAGACATCAATTGAACAGATTCCTTTAGAATTTCTTTTCTGTTAGAGGTATCTGTGTGTGGCTTTAAGATGTGTACCTTAAAAAGACCTGTCAAGATAATATGAGAGCACTGTGCAGTAGAGGTGATATGTCACTGTTCATGTGGCACCTGAGAAAATGAAGGGTGATTGGTTGGTTTGTTTTTCAGGGGGGAAAATATTTTCTTTTAATAAGCTGGAAGATAAGATGGGAACATATGCTTTGATTGAGTGATATCCCTGCTTTTTAATAAAATTATTCTGGTCTACAAAAGCTATTATTCAAATGGAATTTAGGCAGATCAAGTAAAATGAAGCTGAAATACTGTTCAAGGTGAAATACAGCAGTATGACTTTCTCCCTCTCCTCTATATCTGGAATCTCAGGGGTCCTCTAGGCCTGTAACTTTGCTTGTGGAGTCTAAGATAGTAGTAGACAAGATGAGGTAGTACTGGCCCTTTGGCAACAAAGTTTTGGGCTTGAACTAGTTTTGCTGATGGGGAGTTATCAGCAGAAGGGGATGTGGCTGAGGTTACCATCATCAGATGCATTCTTTCTTTCCAAGCCAGTGTCTGAATGCTTTATTCTTTCTCTTATCAGTAGAAATATAGTCCAGATACTGAGTGCAATTTTTCTTTAGTTAATGATACTACCCCAATATCAGCATTGCTTGAGGCTAAATGATTCATTTTTGTAAAGGGTAATGTCAGTAGCTATATGAGACTAAATTATTCAGCTAATTTTTCAGAAGTTTGCTCTTTTTCACTTGTGCAGTAGAAAGGGATCGTTTACTTATCAGTTTTTACTTGCTAAATCATAGAATCATAGACTTAGAAGGGACACTCAAAGTTTGTCTAGTCCAACTTCCTGCAGTGAGCAGGGAGCACCTTGCACTCGATCAGCTTGCTCTGAGCCACAGCAAGCCTGGCCTCCAGGAATGGGGCCTCCATCACCTCTCTGGGCAAACTCTTCCAGTATCTCACCATCTTTGTGGTGAAGTTCTTCCCAATATCTCTGCTCTAAATTCAAACCATTGCCTCTCATCCTGTTGCTCCATACTCTGGCAAACAGTCCCTCTCCAGCTTTCCTGGAGCCCCTGCTGGTACTGGGAGGCCACTGTGAGATCTCCCCACAGCCTTCTCTTCTCCAGGCTGAACAGTCCCAGCTCTCTCAGCCTGTCTTCATAGAAGAGGTGCTTCAGCTCCCTGATCATATTCATGGCCTCTTCTGGACTCTCTCCAAGAGGTACTTCTAGTGCTGAGGTCTTCAAAGCTGGAAGCAGTAACTCCAGGTAGGGTCCAGTGTTGCATGTGGCTGTTCTGTTCCTACCCTAATCAAGAGTATTTGCACCATATCCTCTTGGAACTGGACGGTCAGACCTATGTACACAACTTTAGGGTCTGCAATTCAACTAGTGTTGGGATGAAACATCCACTTAGAGAAGAAACCATATTTTAGATGATGTAGAGCAGAGTATGTGTATTTTAACACTGCCAGTCAGTTGGGAAAAAGGGACTTATACAGACTAAACCATGTGGATGTAGGGATTTTGAGCCCATCTCTGGCCATTTTCTATGCTAAAGAACAATTTGTCTGCAGCAGCAAGCTGCTCCCTCATGACTGCTTTTTTTTTATCTTGTTTTTCATTTGTATATGACAGCCAAATTATATTCTCATTTACAGCTGACTATTTACAGTGACCTCAAGGTAGTTGTTTCAAATTAGTACCTCTTTAAGTGGAAGCATGCATTTAATTGAGTATTCTTTTCACTTTGTTCTTCACTGCACATCTCTAGTTGGCTTCTTTACCTACTTAGGTGTCTTTTATTGTCTATAGCCATAGTTTCTAAATGCCTTGTGGCAGACTGTTTTGTTGAACAAAGCATTGAAACTCTCCTGTGCCAAGAGCTACCAGGCTGCTGTATGGCATGCTGCTTGATGGAAATGCATCCCTTGTATCAGATGTGCCCAGCAGCAGACATGGATGCTGGGTTTGCAGCTCCTGCTGTGGTCATACACCTCACCAGGCTGTGCTGTGGGAGATTTTCAGGTCCTTGACTCCCTGCCCAGCATGTGGCACTTGGGGATGTGAAAAGCCCACGTCTTGTGGTCAGGATTGAACTTCCCATGGAAGCCAGCAAATCACCACTTGTGTTGGTATTGTATTTGCTGAAGGATGGGGAGTATTTTTATTAAAAATTTAGGTCAGAGCAGTCTTAATGAACACAATAGAAAAAAGTCATTTTCAGGAGAGAGATTTGTGTTCCTTGCTTTTCTTGTGTTCCTTGTGTTCCTTGGACAGCTGCTAGTGCTGTCCATGCATCTCTTGTGATTACAATTCCACTCTGACTTCTGCAGAAACTTTCCTCAATCATGTTACTCCAGTTTGAAGATGTTAAGTGTGCACTGTTTAGATCTGACAAGTAAGGCAGCAGCAACATAAGCAAACAGCCCTTGCTTTGCTTTCTGTACAAATCTGAGATGGCTCTCTCTTTTCTGCTGGGCCTCTTGGGTAAACCATAACTGCACAAACACCAGACCAAATGCTGTTGTCATATTCCAAGCTATACAAAAAATTATTACTTTATTCTAAATTGTCAGCCTCACTGTAATAAGCAATAATTTCTCATTTGTGTATGTATCTTTCTGTCTATGCCTGTCCCATTTGCTAGTTCTGTGTACAATTGCTACTGCTCCCCAAGGGTGTTAACAACAGCCTCTACTGACTTCACAAAATTGCACTAACTTCTTTTGGAAATTCAGAGACTTAATCCTTTCTTGGGAGCTGTTATGGAGTCAGGAATATCATATTTTGGAAATGTCAGCCATCTCTGTTTCTCACAATAATCTCGTGAAGACAATGGATGTCATGTTTTCACAGAGAACAGGCTTTTCCATTTTGTAGACTTGTTTCCCAACAAACCTCATACAAACCTGTGGATGGAGGGACCAGTGCAAAGGCAGCTTACTGAAAGTTCATGTTCAAGGGCATAGTTTATCTGGTACGTACTGGACTGGTCTTGGCTTTCTGACAGGTGCCCATCCAGCTGCTCTCTCCTTCACCCTTGCCCCTCAACAGAACAAGGGGAGAGAATAAGATAAAGATTCTGTGGGTAGGATTTGGCCTTTTCTGAACTGAGTTTTCCCCTGGTGCCCCCCTCCTCAGCTCTGCCCTGTACTGGGGCAGCTGGAAGGAGAGGTGTGAGGCACAGAGCAGTCCTGGCCTCTTTTAGCAGAGCTGCCACAGCCCCTGGCAGGTAATGCAGTTATTTAGCCTTAGTCCCACCTTGAATTCAGTTTCTGACCTTGGCAGCCACACAACAGGCAGCTCGTTTGGCAGATATAAACCTTCACTTTATCTGGCTACTTTGGTATTAAAAGTTTACAGTTTGCAGAGGGCACATCTGTTGCATGGGGACTTCCTTGTAAACAAAAGCTTTTCCTTAGGCTTTGAGGTCTTACACATTTAGCTTTGATGTATTATTTAATTAACTTACCCTATGAGATTTCTGAAGAGCTGCCATTTGAGTGATTGCAGCCAAGGAAGTTTTTCTCTTTGTCGGTGGCAGTATCTTCTTCCAGTGCTCCAGAGCTGGAAGTCTTGTACACTGGGTAATATTTCATTTCACAGGTTCCATAACTTGCATTGGTAATGCTTCATAATGTAGGATGTGCTATACCAGCCTACAGCTAATGAGTTATACACAGCAAACTGTGAATTTATATTGACTTGCCAAGCGTAAAAGTGTGTTGTTACAAATGCTTATGTATGTCTTTGTGTATCTTGTGCTGAGATTGTAAACAAGCTGTGTGGCTATGTTCCTGGAGACCAGAGGTGGAGTCATTAGCTTTAGCAGCAGAGCCTGCCATCTTTAAAAAGAGAGTTTGAAACCTGGTCTGTCTGACTCTGGCTTTGCTTTGTGCCACACACCAGCTTCAGCCTTTTGTGTGTTTTATTGCTGCAAAGTGTTTGTTTTTTCCTTGCCTATTTAAACTGCTGCAGCACTTTCAGAGGGGGCAGAATTAACTATTCCAGGCATTAATTTAGTAGGCTACGAAAGAAATTTTTAGAAACCCAAACTTTTTCCTATTGCCCTGGGACAGAGGAGCCTGTAGAACTGCCACAGCCCAGTGACAAGCAAGGCTGCAGGGTCCAAACCCCTGCACTATATTCATGGGCTTGTAATTCTCCTCAATGTCTTTTCACTTAATAGGCAGAGATGGATGACAGACTTTTGGGACTAGGGTAGGAGAATTGTTATGATGGAGTTTACCAACTGATGTTCCCTTCTCGCTAGTGATAATTGGTGAATGTTTCTGCAACCTTAGTGTGCAGTCATTCTGCTACTACAATAGGGTGTCATTCCTCTCTAAGTGGCAGGGTGAATCATGGTAAGTACAGCATATCTAGCAGAACAAGTAATTTGCTGACTTAGTGCAATCTGTATCTCATGATATGCAGGTAACTAAGGCACTTTTTCCAAAAGAAGGAGTAAAAAGCTAAAATTGCTTTTTTCTTTATTCCTTTCCTCTCTGTCTTCCCTCCCCCCTTCTCCGCTCTCCATGATGATCAGACAAAAGCCAACTGAAGGCAAGAAAAATAATCATTTCTGGTACACTTAGTACTGCCTGAGTCATCAATCCGTCACAAAGACCTAGGGCCCACTTCCTTTTCATTTTATTCCTTTGGCTTTCAGATTTATAGTGTTGTTAGGAAAAAGAGATTCAGCCTCTTGGTCTATAAGAACCTGTTTAAACATAAAGAGGCATTTACTTACAAATAGTACTGTATTGCCTATGCATTTATCTTGACAGTCTGGTTTAATTTATAAAGCATAATGTGCTTGTAACTCAGACTGAGAAATGTAGTTTAGCAAGCACTATTGACTTACTAAATCTCCCTTCTCCCTCTTATTGTAAATCTGATAAACCCAGAGAAGCATTCTGAGTAGCAGGGAATCTAAATATTAAAGTGAGGTTCTTCAAGATGATTGTGATAGCACTTCACTTAAAACTGCAAGCTGAAGCAATGGTTTATCCTGTTGTGAAGTGCTTTAATTTTTCTTTGATCATCTCTCAAAGACATGGATGTGCTGTACAGTGAAATTGCCAGGTTTGTGCTGAATTGCAGCTTTACAGCCCATTATTCTGAAAAGGTTATCTAAATGGAATGGCTTTAAGGTGACTTGTAAAGTCAGTAGAAGACTTCTAGCCCTTTGTGTTTGACCGTGCAACCTGCTGCAATTCATATGTACTCTGAGATGCTTTAAATCTGTTGTTTGCTCACTAATTTGTGAAATGGAAGGGTGTGTTTTCCCATTTGTGACAAAAGTAATGCAACACTTCAACTTGCTGCTTATATGCAGATCAGTTATGAAAATCCCATAGCAATGATCTATTTGCCATCTAAATAGTGCCAGGAAGAAAAAAGGTTGCAGCTGAATCAGGTTATAAGATTAAATGCAGACTTCACACTCTGAAGGCTTGAGAACTAGCCCTAATGCTTTAACTACTCTTCAATTCCCAGAGAAAATGTAGGTTCCAAGCTCCTAATAAATCTATTTCCAAAAAAATATGGGGTTTTATATTTGTTATTTTTCTTGTGGCAACTTAACTCTTGCTTGAGTAGCAGCATTACATTTTATTGTGCTATTTTTAAGCTTAGAAGTAGTTTAAAACTGTTGCTATCTCTTATTCTGCTTTGTGGCACTGAAAGGGCTAATAAGAGTGCTTTAACAAGTGATTCTGGGAAATGCTTTAATCAGCTTTTCTTAATGGTCTGGATTTTTTATTTTATGCTTTGATAACTTTTTAAAATGCAAAATAGGTTTTCAAGTGCGGAGTTTTAAAATATTCTACCTGTTGACTAATATGTGTTGCAGTGAATATTCTTTGGCATTCAAAGAAATTTTCAGCTGTATGATCTCATATTTATATAATCTTGCTCTCTGAGTATGCAAGAGATTAGGGAGGCACCAATTGTGTCTGTTGTCAGCATCATAGTATTCTTTTCTGTGACTGTCTTCTCTATTAGAGTTTTCTCTTAATAACTTTTTTCAACATGACTTTCACATCCAGTCCTTGCAGTCAGTTTTGCATTACCAACCTTGATCTAGCAAGATGTTTCCGGAGTTTATTCCAGCACAAATAGGAGAGGATGCTCTCTGTTTATGGACAGATGGCTGAACAGTCCCCTGCACTAAATAATACCCAGTCCCAAGCCTCTCCTTTCTCCAACTGTGCACCTTCCATTAGAAGAAAGGACAAATTTATTTATTATCTGTATTTATTATGGCAATATCTTCTTTGTGTTCAGGTAAAGCTTTTCTCATCACTGATCACAGAGAGAAATACCCTCAAACTGTGGGTGCTACAAATTCTAAAATTAAAAAACCACATTAAACTACTATTATTTTCTGCTGTTATTTTGTGTTAGATCACTGTAAATTCTAAAGGACTTGGAAGATCTTAAATATATTATTCATATTTACACAAATTGCACCAAGGATGGAGATGAGGCTTTTGTGCTTGAACAAGAAAGCAAGCCAGGTTCTGGTCTCTGCTATTGATTTCAAGCACATAGTAGCTGGCTAATTTTTTTTTTTTTCATGAGACCTTACAAATCAGTAATTTTCTTCCCAAATCAAGTTAACATTCTGATTCTTGCATAAATCCTGTTATGTGAATAAGTAAAAAACCAAAAACAAAAACAAACACCAAAACCCAAGACATTAAACTTTATTGATTACCCCACTACTACTTAAGAGAATCACAGACAGATTTTTTGTGTTAAGTACAACAGAAGAAATGCAGTGTAGAAGGAGTGGCTGCAGGTACTAAGGATACCACAAGCAACAGTGGGACTTTTGTGGAAAGTGATAAGTCCCAAAGTGTATAAAGCCTTGAGGAAAAAGCCTGTAGTGATGGTTTGTCATCTACTCTTCAAGTCACTGGTACTGATTTGTAACCTTGGTATGGAAAGGAAGTGATTATTAAATTAAAAGTTGTTTTAAAGTCAAAAATAGAAACACTTTGGAAAGACTTAAAAGTTCTGAATGAAAGATTTGGTAAAATGGGCAGTGGCAATGGATTAAACTGCAGCTTGGATCACAGCCAGCACAAGGTAACTTCTTGCCTACATGAATGGTTTGCATTAATATGTTCTCTCCTCTCCAGCTATCAATAAAAGATGAGCTTGACAAGAGAGTATGAAAAGTATTGATGTTGGGCCAGTGCCCATTGCTGACACCCCATATCCATTCACCATCCAAAAAGTCTTCTCTAGTATTTGGCTCCCTTGTATTTTTAGACCTCTACAGAGAGAAAAGAAAGAAACTCGGTGATATAAACAATTTTATAATTACCCAATTCATGTAGGCACTGGGTATCTCAGTGATGTGTGCAGGCTGCAGTCAGGAGCAGAACAAAGATGAATTTCTGACAAGATATTTATACAGGGCTGGTCCCTGGGGGCTCTCATTAGGCAACACAAACTGGACAGACTCTTGAAAGCAATCAGCTGATGCTTAGGGGATTTGCAGAGAGCAGAGATAAGATTGACTAGAGTTAGTTCTCAATAAACTAGTTGAGGCACTAGAACAACATTAATGCTCAGCTTTGTGGGGGCTAATTGAAAAGCACTTGTGGAGCCCATTGTAGCTGAGGTGCTGCTGCATGGCACCGTACCCTGAAGGCATCTAAGTGAAATCAATGTGTTTTCAAAAGAGCTCAGTAGTGAGGCCAGCAAGAGCTGCTGAGTGCTTAGCACTTAGGGAAATTTGGTCATTTTATTTTAATGTGATTTCTTGGACTTACGATCAAGACAGGAAATAAATCACTTTTATGTTTCCTTAGCAGTACAGCTGGAATCTACTTGTGCATGTTATCCATGGCTGCTCTCTGACGTTTGTGTGTTTATTATGCACAGCAATTAAACACCCCTTTTTCCTAAACAAATTAGAGCTGTGTGAGTTTGTGATTCTGCTGGCAGGCTTACAAATCTTGCTGTGCAGAGCTCGCAGTGTTTTCTAATTTTTCTGTGTCACGATGTATCTTGTATGACTAGGGCTGTTTCATTTTCACAGCAAAGCTATAATGATTTCATACTGATTAAGTGGAAATAATGCCAAGTTCTGCAGCTTCTTTGCTTCGCACCCTCTGCTTAGTTTTTAGAAGGCTGCACCAAAAATTCCTCCTCCCAGGCAAGAGAGGATGAAACGTCTTCTCTGAACTTACATGCAAACATGTATGAGGGTGTGCATATTGGCAAATATTTTGAGGATGACTTTGCATGTACATGTACAAGGTGTGATACATAGGTGGGAGGTGGGAAGTTTGGGATCACATCTCTTGAAGCATGAGCATCAGCTTTAGTTGATGCTGCAGCCCTTTAACTGTGTGCTTTTCAGCACGGTTACACATCAGCTGGCTGGAGCAGGCTGAGAAATGCCTCAGCCCGCTGTGTGCCCAATGGGTTTAAAAGTGAAACAATGCCTTCTGTTCCCTCCTGGATAAGGAGTAGTGTGGTGTTTGATCCCCGCATACAACATGCAGGATACTCTGTGCTGGAAGGCCACCAGGTAGACAGCTGTTGGGTTTACACAACAGACAGTCGGGCTGGCAGTACATCAGATAGGAACTGGGCAGATTTACAGGAGAAACCTATCAAAAATACATTGAAATCAACACATTCCTACAAAATGTTTTGATTTTTACATGTGGAGTGTTTTTCCATCAGAAACCCATTGGAAGTGTTCCAATCTCTCTTTTTTTTCTTTCTCTCAGATTTCCTAGCGGAACTCAAATGAAAGTAATCATCGTTTAGTGAGCACTGTCTGCGATAGTGTGAGATGCCTCAGAGGGAAATACTGTGTGTTGCAGAACAATGATACTGCTTGGTATCACTGACAATCCTCTGGCAAGCTTTGGGTATCTCTTAGTGACTGCTTTGCATCCTCACTTGCAGAACTTAATTCCCCTAACTGAAGAAATCTTTTCTGATAAGGCTGTAGGTGCATGCTGCATTGCAAAAGTGACTTGCAGAGTGGGAAAGAAGCTCTTTAGGGGGTTGTGGAGGTGGTACAGCAAAAATTGTATCCAGTTGTCCAGTTTAGTTCAAATTCCCAGAGGCAGTGGGAAAGAAGCTCTTCACAAGGAGGGTGATGAGACAATGGAGCAGGCTGCCCAGAGAGGTGGTGGTGGCCCCATTCCTAAAGATATACAAGGCCAGGTTTGATGAGGCTCTGAGCAGCCCAATCTAGTGAAAGATGTCCCTTTTCATTGCAAGGGGTTGGACTCCATGGCCTTTGAAGGTCCCTTCCAATTCAAAGCATTCTGTGATTCTCTGAAATGCAGAGTTTCCATGGAAGGCAGTGAAGCAATTATGGCCCCCTCTTCCCTCTGAGTGTGGGGCCTGGCTAGAGGGGAGCACTGCAGCCTGCAAAAGCATCAGCAGACCTGCTTCCTTTTTCTTTCCCAAGAATAAACAACAGTGGCAGAGGGGGCAGATAATCTTCTCCAGGCTTAACACCCAGGAGGAAAATATTATTTTCCTTTCTGTAACGCACCAGCTGAAAAGCTGTTTTTCTTCTGTAAGTTGTAATTATCTATGCCGGTGTTATAGCAAGTATCAGAGCCTGACTGAAATGTTTTGGCACAAAGTACTGTGACAGGATGTCAGTTTGGCAGCTCGGGGTTCCTTCAACACTACTCTAAGGCCAGATCTGAGGTGCTGTGAGGCTCACACACAGACACAGACAAGGTGGATCTTGGGTGTGACTACCCAAGTGTCCAGCATTTAGTCTGTGCATGAGTGGGAAGAGTTTTTGCTGAAGATGAGATATGCTAAAGCACAGTGGGGACTTGACTAAGGAGCTGTGAGAACAGAAAGGACTTATCTGGACTGCTCAGGAAAGAGAAGTCATAGGTACTAGTCCCCTGTAGAGAAATGAAAAGCACAGAGCAGAGCCTTCTGCCTTACTTGGAAGAAAGAACTTCCTAGAAATTCAGGCTTTGGTAGAAATAACTTGAACCAAGGTGGTTTAGACATATGAAGTCCTGTTCTTCTGCATTCAGCTCGAGAAGGTGTTGCTGCTCTTGCTGTGGCTCCACCTCCATTCTCCTCTGCCCTCCCTCTATCACTGCCAGAATTACAAAAACAATGAGTTAAGGATAGAGCAGGAATTGTTTAAGAAGTTGGCATTCACTTAAGTAACAGATCAGCATTAGCCACCTTCATTCCCTAAAGTATGTGGTTGCCAGACTTGGAGGTAAAATTGTGGTTTGGCATCAGTATAGATTCCTAAAATTAGGTCATCTATTTTTGCTCAATTCTATTTCTGTTTATGGAGTAAAATGAAAATAACTAATAAAATAGTACATTGTGTCACACTAGCCCCAAGTTTCCAAAAATACTTCATTCCTTCAATATTTATAAAGATTTCATTAGGGTTTTCTGCATTGAGAACCACAATTGCTGGGGATCAGGGAGAGAAAGAAACGTTAGCTTTCCAGAGGGGCAAGGCAAAGCCTCCCTTTATAAACACAGATTCTTTGAATCCTAATGCCTTGAAATCTGCAAATGTCTAAAATGGAGCTACCCATTTTCATAGAATCATAGAATTGGAATGAACCTTCAAGGGTCATCTGGGCCAAACCCTCAGCAGTGAGCAGAGACGTCTTGTTCTAGATCAGATGGCTCAAAGCCTCATCAAGCCTGGCCTTGAATGTCTCCCAGGAATGGGACCTCCACCACCCCTCTGGAAACCTGATCCACCTTCATAGTGAAGAACTTTTTCCATTTTGCAATGATTTGATGAGATGATGGTTATCTGTGGTGCTTTTCAAATCCAATGAAGGNATTTCATTAGGGTTTTCTGCATTCAGAACCACAATTGCTGGGGATCAGGGAGAGAAAGAAACGTGTTAGCTTTCCAGAGGGGCAAGGCAAAGCCTCCCTTTATAAACACAGATTCTTTGAATCCTTATGCCTTGAAATCTGCAAATGTCTAAAATGGAGCTACCCATTTTCATAGAATCATAGAATTGGAATGAACCTTCAAGGGTCATCTGGGCCAAACCCTCAGCAGTGAGCAGAGACGTCTTGTTCTAGATCAGATGGCTCAAAGCCTCATCAAGCCTGGCCTTGAATGTCTCCCAGGAATGGGACCTCCACCACCCCTCTGGAAACCTGAGCCACCTTCAGAGTGAAGAACTTTTTCCATTTTGCAATGATTTGATGAGATGATGGTTATCTGTGGTGCTTTTCAAATCCAATGAAGGCATAATTTGATGGTGAATTCAGCAAGCATAAGG
The DNA here is from genome assembly GCA_013400935.1 of Turnix velox. NCBI lineage: Eukaryota > Metazoa > Chordata > Aves > Charadriiformes > Turnicidae > Turnix > Turnix velox. The sequence goes on from VZTY01028959.1 coordinate 1,577,353, forward strand.
TTCATGTTTAACCCAGAATGTCTTTTCCTTTCATTTTTTCACTTTTGCCAGTACTGTTTTGGGATCTGAGCTTTTGTTCGAAGACTTTCTCTTTCTGTAAAGACTGTAGGAAGTTGCTCTTTTTTTTTTTTTTTTTTTTTTTTTCCCTCTCATTGTGGAAAAAGTATTTTCTTTCCAAGGAAATATTTACACTTTGGGCTAATTCCTGGTGACACAGAGGGATATTCTGCAGTAAGCTTCCCTCTGAAAACAGGTTGGCTGCTGCCCTAGTACTAAGAACAGCAGGATTCCTTGGCTGTAGGGAAAGTGAGATGGTCCAGCTGATTGAGGTTATGAGCGAGCCAAGAGGAGTCGATTACCTCCATGTGCTGAGCAGTCATCCAGAGTGCAGTGGGGAGGAGAAATGCCAAGGCTCGTACTTTGCACTCTGACAACAAACAGCTGCAGAGATCTGTGACTGGGGATTGTCACCAGGCTGGGAGAGCAGTGACTTCATTTTATTTTTCAGTAGTTGGAGTCATTAGAGCTGCTTTGTTTTCAGGTCTGGTACTAAAAAATTGGAGGAGACATTTGAAATGCATACATTTTCACACTGTGCCTTCTCAAATGTTTGTCAGGCGATGCAGAAATTGCCAGTCGTTTGCTGACACAGGGATGTGACACAGATGCAGAAGGCCTTTGACATTTGCCAGAAACAGTAAACTCGGAGCACTGAGAGCACTTCATGCCAAACATTTAATGGGTTCCCTCACAAAAGGGGGTGTTTAACAGTCTCATCCTTTTGTGGATATTTTATCTTTTTGTTATATGGACTTGAGGCAGGCTGTACAATCATCACTTTGATTCGCATCTGTGGGACTCGGGGCACACTCATAACCATCTGCTGTCTGTAGCTCACAACGAAGCTGCCCTCTGTAGGACTTTGCTTCATTTTCTGAGCAGAACACAGGTCTCTTACATCACATTTAATCCTTCTGTGCTTACACCTGTAATTGCTAACAACCATTTCTTTATCACTTCTTATGCAACCTGAACCTTTTGCATATTTTGTCTTAGAAATTTAGAAGAAAAACCCTGCTTGTTCTCTGCATAGCTCTTGGCTAAAGAGCACTTTTGCCTGACTACTGTAAAAGAAAACTAAAAAATGGATGGTTTCTAATGGCTGTGAGTGCAATTACATAAAAGACTTTTATTTTTAGCTTTAGGATTCAATAATAACTGGTTGCATAACTATAAAGCCATCAAATCTGGTGTGTCATAAAAAAATTCTTTGACAGAACTCTGGAATTAAAAGAGAACTAAAAGTTATCTGTAATCTCACAGTTCCACCTGACTACCATGGGAATTATGATTTTTCCCTTGAAAAACAAATTACAGTTGCAGGTAGAAATTGAAGAGTAAAGCATTGCAATTTATGAAGTTGCGAAAGCTTGAGAATTTGAATTAAGTTAACATTTGATACTGCGTATTCATTGGTCAGGAAGAACTTTTGCTTTTACACCCAATAATGATAAACTGATACTTTTGTTTTCAGAATAACAGCCCATCAGTTTAGCTTAGGTATCATTTCTGAAACTAATAAGTTCACTGAAACCTTCGGCCTGGGAGGTTTTCCGAATTCCCTCGCGTCCTTTCCTCTAGCTGTGTGAGATCAGGTTCCCCAGCAGATCTTTCAGAGATCAAACTGAAAAGACCATTGCTGAGGTGAGAATAGCATTCAGTCTTGATTTCAGTGGCTGCCAAACCTGAAACATGGTACTTTGTTGGACAGATGAACTTTTATGCATCCAATCATTTCAGGCCCATGGTCTTCCAATGACCTTAGGATAGTATTTGTCTCTGAAGCATCTAACTTTCTTCTGTAGTCAATAGATGCCAAGTTTGGCAGCAAATTGCATTTGTCTCTACATTCTCATTAACGTGATGGATGTTACATAGGTGTATTTATGCAATTCTTCTTGGTCTTGTTTTTGTAGCAGTTTGTAGAGTGTGGTATCATTAGTCTTTGACATAGGCACCTTTACCAAGAAGACAAATACTGGCCTTAATCCTGAGTATGAACATCTTTTTCAGCTGTCACTGTGCTCCATTTGCATACAAGGTTATTGAACAATTTTGTAGGCCTGCCCATGTATTTAGGCATGTAGCTCACAAATCCCAAGTGACAGAGCTCTTCCACAAAAAAAGCTGTACAGATTTAGGAATGGAAAAAGCTTTTCTCCACTCCCCTGATGCTGTGTCTGATGTCTACTAGTTTAAATTTTCATAGTTTAACATAAAGCAATATGTTGGTACTGAATATTTTATTCTGTATCAAACAGGGAATGAGATTAGGCATTCATTAATTAGAAATCTTTGCACTATGCTTGGATTATTTGGTACTTCTCCGTTAGTGGAAGAATGCATAGCCTTATTAAGGAGACAAATGGTTGGGTATATAACCCTGCATTAACCTGTGCTAATGCTGGTTTGGCAAGATTCACAGTCCTCCCTCCTCATGACAGGAATAAAATCAATACTTATTAAAATTCCATAGCTGTACAATTAAATGTTTTCCATCAGTGGAGCATCAGCAGGACATAGACACATGCAAGTTTTTCTTTTCACTGTTGAAGAGCTGCCACATTATGCAGGAGAGCTTACTGTTTTTCAATAAGGAGTGAGCAAGCCTGGTCTGCGGGAGGGTGAGATGACAGTGAGCTCACTGTGACACCTCTGCTCACAGCACAGGGTGTGATGCTTATCCTTAGGAGGCTGAGTAAAAATCCATTTCCTGCTTCATTTGGATGTTTAGGTTAACTTGTATTGCTCTAATGAAAGTTGGTTTGGTTTTTTTTTCAACTTGAAGTAGTTTCCTAGATTTTGGGCATGGAAAGTTGCCAAAATTTTACTAGATATGGATAGCCAATCTTATCAATCAGATCTAGTAGGTTTTCATTATTTTTTTTTTGTTTTTAACTTTTCTAATCCAGAATGTTTTTCTGGGTACAAAAGAGTGAGATTTTTAAAAAGTAGTTTTCCCATAAATCTACATAAACATCACCACTGGGGCTATATGCTTAGATTAAATCATACAGAAATATTTGCAACATACACTTGAGCAATGAAGAGTAACTTAATTGCTTATGTCAAACTAAAATTGTTAGGTGAGTACAGAGATAACAAAGCTTAGTGAAGAAATCAAATGGAGATATGTTGTTCGCTGTGTATTTTTAAGTGTTTTAAGCATGTGTGAATATTTTGCTTATTTTCTGAGAAGTAGCACTTTCTAATGAAAGTCTAAAATGTTAGAGTATAGAGCTTTCAAGAGAAACTCAAGTGTACTGACAATTGCTGCAATGATGAGATGACAAATTTCAGTACTGTTCATCTCATACCTTCTGTGTTTATTTAAATTTTGGTATAGACTGGTGAGTGTAGAATTGTCTAGTACTTTAGCACATCATATTTTTAGGTGAAAAAAAATGAAGACTGAAAGATCACATCACTTAATACATGGTAATTATATCTGATTGGGGATGGAACTCGCACAATTCTTCTGTGAAATCCAGAGGCTGAAAGCTGATATTGTAATGGTCCTTTTTTGACTTTGAAACTTGAACATCTTTGTCTGTAGGTGGTGTGAATTTTAAGAGGTTTGTATGAATCTCAGATAAATAGTGCTGGCTGATGAGTGAATTTGGCTTAGATTTTTAAAAATAGAGTTTCTGCTGCATGATCGTGGAAAGCTGACTTTGAGGCTTGTGTCTGCCCATGAAACATTACCTCACATGTTTCCAGGTTTGTAACCACTACTCACAGTTCACTGTAGAAAGATGTTGCCACGTCCTCCAGATAGTTTCAGCATGTCACCATTCCACCCTGTGCTCATCATCATCATCCTGTCTCAGGAAGACTCTTAAGTACTGGCTTGGTGCAGAGTTCCAACTTCATGCTGCTTCTGGCTCTAAATGGTATTATTTTGGTGTTGTCTGTGGCTTAAATATATGCAAAAAATAATCTGAAGCAGGAAGAACATCAATGTTTTGACTGCTGTATTTCAAGTTTGTTGTACATGAGAGGAGCTCATTCTCCACTGAAGTTTCCCTCCTGCTTTCAAACTTGCTTTCCACTGAGGTGACCAAAATGCACCCAGTAGAAATGTCCAAAGACTTCAAGACTGGGGAATGGGGCAGGATGGGAGAGAGTTGGGCACTCGCACTGCAGTCCTGGGGCTACCCTTCAAACAGACATCACCATAATCTGTAAATCAATGAAGATGTTAAAATTCAGTGGTGGATACTTCATTTGCTCTTGTCTAGCTGGACTGAAATATGAATACCAGTAAAACCAGCTTTTTTTAGAGTTAAGAAAATATTCACTGAGCTTTATTTGGAATAGTGCACAGCTGAGACAATAACACAATGTAAACTAGGACTTTTTATAAGCGCCCCTGTGTGAAAAGGTGAAAATGGATACAATTTCCTTTAAATCAGTGCTATGCAAATACAAAACAGTTTTGCTCATTACTTTACTACAGCCTCAGTAAGCAGATGGTGCAAGCCTGCCAGTGAGTACTATACATCCCAGGTGATATTTCAGCAAGAAAGATCTGTTAGTCAAGAACATTCTCTTTTCAGTCTGTGGGGAAGAAATTTATGGAGCAATGTGTTATGGGACTGCTGATTTCTGAAACAGAAGATGGCCTTTTTATTTATTTGTTTGGGATTTTGGTTTTATAGCTTCGCTCACCAGTTCATCTCAATGTCTTTCAATGGAGCTGAGGATCTGGAACAGAGATGCTTTCTGAATAAGGTTGTCTTGTTAATTTTGTTTTATTTTTATTTTTAATACTTATGATGGCACTCAGATTTCTCTTGTCGCAAAGACAAACATATTCTTTCGTGCTGATTTATTTCTTGTGCTGTCATAAGAATTCTCCCAGGACATTTGTTGTTCTCTCAGTAATTTAAACTTTGTGAATTTCTTTAAACTTTGTTTACGTTAAATCCCAGTGTATTTTCCTCTGAATAATTTTTTTGTGCTCAATCCCTGAAAAATGGTTTGTGCTTTATTTATTTATTTTCTTCTATCTTTTTAGTTCCACTGACAGCTTTCAAGCTCTTGCTAACAGCCCTCTGGTCAAGTGTCCTTGGAGAAAAGCAGACAAAATATTCTATACTGGAATATTTTTGAATTGGGAAGCACAGTAATATATTCAAAAATTTAGCATTCTAGGGAACAACTACTGCAGCAGGTATCTGAACGTGTTCTGTTCTCAATAGCATTTTCCTAGGCCTTGATGCTGCAGAATCTCCATTTAGTGTACCTACACCTGTGGGAAATACCCCGGGTTAGCATTTTGGTCACATAAGTGGAGAGCAAGTTTAAAAGCAGGAAGAAATATTCATGGAGAATGAGCTCCCCTCATGTATGATGTACTTGAAACACAGCAGCCAGGGCAAGGCTGTTCTTCCTGCTATGGATTATTTATGCATATGTTTAAGCTATACTCTGCTTTGATGCAGAGATCCCAGCAGTGAACTTTGAACTCAGTCTTAAAACTGTAATTAGAAAATGCTCTCAATAAGCTAATTTACCTCTCCTGTTACAGTTACTTTAGTATTCATCTGACTGCTCCATACTGGCTGCAAGATTTGAGTATGTGGACAGTCCTGAATTAATGTTCTTCACTTGGAATTTAGTCTCTTATTCCTCTTTGGGTTGCTACATTCAAGGATGGAGATGCAGCTACCTCTCCTGCTCTCCTCCAGTGACCAGAGTGCAGCAGAGACCACTGGGCTGTGGCAATGTGACACTGCATGTGTCAAGAAAAAGGGCCAGTCATCCCTTCTGTGCAGTGGATGAGGTAGTGAGTGTTTACACTGAATCTTATGCAGTACCTTTGATTGAACCACTATAATGAAAGAATGGTGAGAAAAAATTTTGTAACAATTGACAAAGTCTGTAAAACATGCTCATCTTAGTTTCCTTAGAATATCTTTATGGATGTAATCCAAGATGCTCTGTCATAGTTGTCTCAGGAAAGAAAACCTCTGTGGTGGAAATAATGTTTCCTTCAAGCCTGACAAAGCTTGAAAAAGTTGTGAAAAACCTCAAAAACAGAATATGTGGCCAAAGCAGACAGTGGCGGTTGTGATTTCTTACTGAGCTTTTATAACATGGATGCAATTCAAATCCAGAATACATGCAACAGATATGAGAAGATTTCTGTGATGTAGTGATGAGAAGTAGAAGAAAACAGTAGCTGTGATAAGACATTTAAGCTGTTTTTAATAAGAACGTTTTGAGTTTCTTGTTTTGAGTTCCTTTCTTGTGGGGCTAGATAATTGCATCACTCCATCTCCTAAATGATCTTAGTTTGGATTTAGGTACCCTGCCTCCTGCAAGATGCTGATTTTGTAAACAAAATGCTAGCAATTGTTTCAATGGTACTGGGAGATGACAAGAAATCTCGAACTAAAGATATTTTTAGAAACTTCATCTCTTGATATAACAGTTTTAAAATAAGAAACACAATAAGTGAATATTAATATCAAATCATGCCTGTTTCATCAATTAAGGCCCATAGGATTGCTTGAGATAGCTGTGGGGTTTGTGCTCATAAGTGAGCTCAATTTTGACTTTGTGATCTTGAGGCATTGAAATGCCTGAATTGCTATCTGTGCCCACTAGGTTTCATTGTGTAGCTATGCAAGGATGTTGCTGGGGTGATTTATTGTTTAGATGCCCCCTAAAATACAGCATGGTTTCCCACAGTCACAAATGATAACATACATGACCCCATAGTTTGTGACTATGGCTGGCAACCAACAATGAGCTGCAGAGGTCTTTTCTAGAAAGCAATAAACTACTAGGGTTTGTATCTCTAAAATTGGAGTTCTCAGACTGAAAGGTACCAGAAAGTTGTGTTTGACATAAATGAAGATCATTATCTGACCCTTCCCATCAATAAAAGGCACAAAACTGTGCTCTTCAACTATATTTTTCACGGGTCTTCTTTGCTCTGCCATCTGTGCTGCCAACTGTTCTACTGTATATCGTCTGCCTGAAGAAGTGCTAAGCAGGTGTGGCACATGTTTGGCTCATTCCTGCTTTGCATGTGTAATGTAATTAGGTTTGACAGACTTGGTTTGATTGAGAGAAAACTATGAATTGGATTAAATGTTTTTTGTTTAGACTTTATTAGCTAAAGATGCCATTGCATAATTAATTTGTGAATAAGCAGCAATCTTGCAAATGAGGCAGTGAATCAAAAGCACAGGGAAGACATTACAGCCTCTTCTCAGGATGAGTTTACATGTTTCTTATTTGTAGTATTCATTAAAAATACATAACGGAAGGTTAACAAAACATTGCAACAAAGAACCACAAACAAACCAGCCAGCCACAGAAGCCTTCATATATGCATAAGTCAAAATACTGAAAGCGAGCCAACTCAAAACCATAAATGAGCCTGTGCTAGACAGTAAATGCTTTAATGATATTTGAATTCTGCTCCCAGATGCTTTCTGTTCAACCTCAGTGCTTTGGTGCGAGGTTGTCAGTAGAACCATATACTTCTAGTTCTGATATTTAAAAAATTTAAGGGTATTTTTAAAATTTAGAGAATTTTTTGGTGCAAACCTCTCAATTTTTACGTGCAGAAGATGCTAGTATTTATATTTCAGGGATGCTAAGTGGCTGTTTTAATGCCTGTCTTTCAGATACTTGTGTTTGCATCTCTTTATACTTTGTGTTGAGGTCATAAAAATCATGCAACCATGCAATCCATACTACTCAGTTATAAAATGAAGATAGTCTGTAGGATGCTGTTTGAACACACCTTTGTTGCAAGTTAATGCTCTTTTTGTAGGCCTGCCTAGATCCTATCTGGAGCCAGGGTGGGGTATGGGCCTGACCTTAACTCTTCTTCTTGGCCCAAAGAAAGAGGGTCTGGGGGCTCCAGTGAGGCTGCTCAAGGACAAAAAAATTGCTTGGTTATTTCAGATTAATCTACTGCATTTGACATCAGTTTTTCTACCTTAAAGACAACCTAGTGTTTGTCTTTAAGTACTTATCATCATCTCAGACATGTGTTGTCCCAGTCAGTTTACCTTCTCAGATGTGCCACCATTGTATATACCTCATATGTTCCTTTTGGGTGCAATATGCCACTTTAGATCAGTTCAACATAAATAGATACAACTGGCTCCAATGTGCAAGGACATTTTCACTCTAATATAGCAAAGGTTTTCTTGAACCAGTGGCAAGAGATCAAAGTGAAGGTGTCCTAAGGTAAAATGTTACTACAGATATTTGTCATGTATTTGTTTATTGCAGTAGTATATATAGCCATTTATATTTATCAATAATGTTGAGATATGAACTTTCATATTAGCACTCTGTGTCAGCAGTAGTTCTCAGTCCAGACAGTAATCTTCAAATAAGCAAATGTAAAAGCTGGTCCTCTGAAAGAGAGGTTAAGGCATTAGTTTAGTTTACCAGTGAGAACACAATACCTTTGCAACAACCTATGTTAAACTTTGGCATTATTTCAGTTGAAGAAATTCCTTTATGTCAGCCTGTGAGAGTAAAATCACCGATGCCTCCACACTGTGTGAGAAGGCAAACAGCTTTTTCCAGAACAATCATGTTTCAAACACATCTTCTGTGGTAAGAGAATGAAACAAATAGTTTAGAGAATTCTAGATGGGTTTAGCTATCTCCCTTCTTCCTGCTGTCTCTCTTTCAGTTCAGTTCACATGAAGCACTGTGCTGCTGTTGCTTCCCAGCAGTGTTGCATTTCTTCCCTCAAGAGTAGTAATTGCAGTCTGGCAGGACAGAAGATTGATGCAGGGTCATTTAGTAAAAATTTTTCTTTCTTCAAATGAAGTTACTTCCTATCCCTTGCCAAGGGTTTATGGAGTGGTAAGATGGCTGATGTCCATTTTTATTCTAATTCTTTGGCCACCACTCAAGCCTTGCCTTCAGTCACACGCTCTCAATGATTATTATGCTCTTCCTCTGCAGTGCTTTGAGACTTGAATGTTTGTGACAATGTATTGCTTTTGCTACTCCAGATAATGGGACTTTTAAAATTATGTCTCCTTCCAATTTTTCCATAAATTTCTAGCCACCTTGGGTCTTTCAGAGAAGATGCTCAGAACGTTAATTTTTTTCCAAAGGCTCTGATCTTTGTTTTGGGAATTCCATAATGCTTAAACACAGTTTTCTCTCCTTTGTGATTTTTATTACAGAATTCCTTTCTTTGTTGTTTGAGATTCAATTGACTCCATTGCTTTTCAAATCCCTGCAGCCTTCCCTCAATTTTATTTACTTAGGTCTCAAAGGAAGCTGTGGAAGCTTGAAGTTTATCGATTTTTAAATGAAGAGATTGAAGAAGTTCTTTTACTGAGGTGTCTTGTAAAGTGTTTGAAGGTGGAGAGGTTGTGCTAGGCATGGTAGATATTGTACGCCCAGGGTGGATTCACTTGACCCATAATGCAATAAGTTTTATTTAATCCATGTGCTGCTTCTCAGCACCTTCTGGTGCACTTCTTTTTGGCTATTTGTCTCAAGCAGTGTCATAACACTTGAGGAGACTGTTATCATCGGGGTTTCAGAGCTGGGGTGGGCATTTAGGCTTGTGAGTGTGTGATGGGAGTTAGGAACCTTTGCAGGAAAACCAGCAAATGATCCCTGCTTTAAGTGCTGCATGAGGCTCCTGTGGTCAGCACATTCTGTGTGTCAGGGTGCTTGGCATGTCCTCCTTTTGTCTGGGGTCTTAATGGGGCCCTGAGCAAACAAGGATCTCACCTCCTCAATTTGTTCAGAAACATCCAGAAACAAAGCAGGAGGAGGAAGAGAATCACAGGCCAGCAGCTGGGAGAAAAGCTTTTGCTAATTCAGGGTGTTTTTTACCAAATTTGCTTAGAGCAAAGCAGACAAAGATATTTATTTTTAGCAGATTGGAAGCTTGAGACCATGCTGACAATTTAAGTATTAAATGTAATACTTGTGGCTTTGTAATTTTACATGTAACCAAAAAAATTGTCTATGGAAATTAAATATCTAGTTTATTTACTGACAAGAGTAACAGCCTTCTGAAGCTGTTAAAAGGATAGAAAATAAGGAGGTTTTTACTTTGAAGTAACTTATTCAAAGTATTCTTGTAATGCTGTAGGCTGGAATTTTCAAAGCAGCACAGAAAAGCCAGATACCAGGCTCTCATTGAGTTTCAGTAGAGTGATCTGGAGAACTGAATTTGAGAAAATCCTTGGAAAAAGGAGATTCAGTAGGTCTAGAGGGAATCGGTCTGTCAGCTTCTGAACTACCTTTTAACAATGAAGAATAAAATTATTGGTACATGAGGGTTGGGGTGTGCACCTTAATCATCTTTCCCAATTTAGCAATGCTAAAAAGAGGTCCTGAGTTACTCTTGCACATCTCTTTCTTTTTTAACATTTAAAACTAAGATATATAGTGATAAGAATTCTGGACAGAGCACGTAACACTGAGAAGCATCCTTTTCAAGCTCTGCCATATCTTTCTTGTCTCTGAGAAGTATCCTGTATATTTAATAAGTCTGTGGTACCTGTAGTTTGTAAGTTACTGTTGTGGCTCTGGCTTCTGAATTCTGGCACCAGTTCTGGTGACAGAGTGAAGGACACTAACTGGTGATTTTATTCCCCCCTACAGCACCAGTTAGGGACAAGGTAACTCTGGTGGTTTGTATCACTTGCTCTGCGTGCTGATCTCATATCAAAGGTGATACAGTGTGCTTTTAGAGAAACTAGGTGACAAAGAGAAGGCAGGAGTGGAGGATGTTTTTGTTCTACATAGCAGGTAAATGTATGAGGAAATGAGAAGAAAGGCATCTGGAAAAGAATTATATTCCGTTCTCTGCTTTTCTTAGGGTTCCTTGACCCGGTGTAGTTTTCTGGGTCTGCTCTGTTTTCCACTAACACTAAGTTACCTGAAGTTTTGGATGGCAGAAGACCAATGCCTTTTCTCTATAAAGAAAAGGATCATGTCATGTTCATTAAAAAAGAATACTACTATTTCAGGCCTATTTTGGATATAAATCAGTATAAGTAATAATAAGCAACTTATGTTTGATGTCTGACAGTTGGAAGTTTTTTCCTCTGCTTGTAGCGTGCATTTACTATGGGTCATGCTACCCATCTTGTTTGAAAATCTGGTTATAGTGTTCCTGAGGCATTAAACCCTATAGAATTCTTCTAAAGTGTTAGAAGTGCGTTTCCTAATTTAGGGGGGAAAAAAAGGCAAGACAAAACACAACACCAAACTTATATGTGCATCTGCTTCAAACATGGCTCCTACCTATTAAAAGAAGTGTGTAAAAAGTAGGATAGATATTTTCTGCTTAGCAAATCTTCCTTTATGAAGCCAAAGTTTGTCCTGTTCTGCCATGCAACATAAATACATGAGGGTCAGCTTCCGTTGTCAATGTTGTTTTGTTAGATTGACTGGACATTATATATATCATAGTGTATTTTTTTGCTGTGCCTGGATGAAAAGCAGGATGTTATTGTATCACTTCATTGCATATCAAATTACATTGTCATATAATGATATAATTGCCAAACACGAACAGATGCAATTGTTATAGTGCAATAAAATGCCACAACTGAGAAAATTGTTTGTATTTTCATTTAAAAGTATGGTTTTCAATATGAAAGTTTGTAACATAGTTGGAATGTGAGTTTCAAGATGTCTGAATTTCTCTTCAACTAGTGTGGTTTTAGTTAGGTTTCAGAATTAAGAGTACTGAAAGTATCAGTACCCAAACTATAGAAAATACAGAGGTTCTGCTGAGGAAGTACTTCAGTAGTCTTAGTGCCTTCTTCAGGAAGGGATGAAAGAGAGAAAAAGAAAGATGCAGTGCATTATGACAAATCAGACTATATGAATCTATTTGAAATACACAGTTATAGTGAGATTATTTTTTCAAGTCTGTGGAAAGAAATTGTAAAAACAAGTATTCTCTAAACAAGAGACCCACGATTTCCTTTCTGAAGTTATTAAAGTATTAAACTAACATTTCCTTTTAATTGTTTTTCTGAATGATTTCTTTTAATTGATGTGACTGCAAGTGGAAAACGTTTGAATTTACAGATATTTTAATGGATATCAGCTCTTTACATTTTTTTCTCCCCCATCCTGTCTGCATTCATTACAGGCAAATCAATGAGAATTGATAAACCCATGATGGAGAAAAGGAATGTATTTGTATTCATTACAGGGGATCGGAGATAATAGTAAAATGAAATGTTGTTATAGTGAGATATAAACCCAACCTAAGGAATTGTTCAATATGTGTATAGCTAGATACATTTCATTACTGTGATATGGAGCAGCTTGATAGCAGAAGCCAATAATTTAAAAAGTCTTGAGCACAGGGTTATGCTGACTATCCAGTTCAATACGTTAATTGACAATAAATCCTGCTTGCCTATAAAAAGCACTTGACTAGTCATTTTCAAGATGGTCATGATTTTTTATGATGCGGAACTTTTAATTTACAGGGATGATAAAAATAGATTTACTTTCAGCCACTTGTATTTGATTTAATTACCTAATCAACTATAAATCATCTACTATTGAAAAAGTAATTTAACAGAGATGATATTTTGCCATCATTTTTTTCTGAAGTAAGAGACTATCTTTTGGAAAGGAAGGTGAAATAGACTTTAGTGAAATTAAAAAATTCTGTTCTTAAGCAAGAGTTAGTAGTTCAGAGTCAAGAGATTTTGATTTACCCAATAAAGGCCTTGATTTTTGGGAAGACGTGTTTATGGTTACCTAGTCTCCTGTTAAGTAAGCAGGTAGCAAAACTATGGCAAAAGACTAGGAATGGGTTTTGGTGATCTGAAATGAGGCCTGAGTGATGGAACTTCGGTCTGTCTAAGGTCTGAGTTACCACTGTGCCATTCAACAGTCAGGAACATACAACATGGCCATGGGCAAAAATCACTCCACCTTGTCCAGACAAGGGATAGAGAAACCAGCCTAAGCCAGAATAAAAGGAACTTAATAGAGGATTGTTGGAGTTTCTCTTTTGTGAAGTAAACAGAACATTTCAATCCCTAAATGAAAATGGGATGATAATTTTTTGCTGTATTTTAATGGTTTTCTCTCAATATCTGACATAGAACATGGAAAAAAGAAAAAACTGAAAGTGTAGATTGAAAAACAAACAATAAGACCAAAGAAGGAAGAAGGGTGAGGTTTTATAAACCAAAGGTAATAAAGTTTTTCATGTATAGACATGTGTTATTAAAGTGGCAAACTTTATACTGGGGTGAAAATATTTCATTCTGTAACATCCAGGTTCCTGAAGTCTTACTTAAAAGAAATTATGAATCTTAGAAATGTTATTAATGAGAGAATGGGCATGATGTCCTCTAAACAATTTTAACTTAGTGCTGACAGTGCTCCAGATGAAAAACCCTGCAGATAAAGGGCTTTTGAAATATATTTAGAGAGGAAATTTTGGTCAGATGAATTGCAGATACCAAAAAGAGACTCAAAGATTGCAAAGTAAGAATTTATTGTAAAATTTTTGCTGGTTGATATTTGTTTGACAGATAAAACTTCATATTCACTGCAGAAGTTGACTCCTACAATCACAGTGGAGCAGAGTGGAGAGAGGAAAAAAGTTCATAGTATTATTACAGGCTATTTTTTTTTCCTCATGAGGTTCACAAGGTATTTTTATTATTAGTGTGTGATTATGAAAATCATAAAACCCAAGAAACTAAGAAAATATAGAAAGTAGAGATAGGAACAATCATGCCATTGACATTATGAATAAAGAAAAATTAATGCTAGAATCTATCTCCTGGGGAATACAGGTCATTTCTTGAGTTGGGAATAAAGCCAGATTTTGTAATAAAGGCAAAGGGATCATGAGAAATAATGAAAACTGGACTGGAAAATGTAGATCTGAGACTAAATTACCCCAATAGCTAGAAGACTTTATTAAATTTAAGGAAATAAACACAAAGAAAAGTATTTACATTAATAAAAATGTGCATTTTTCTTGTGTGTAACAACAGGTCTTAAAAAGCCTGAAGGAACAGATATACTGGAAGTCCTATAAAAAAGTGTAACTGTAGAATCATAGAGTTGGAAGGCCTTCTAGTCCAAGCCTCTGCAGTGAGCAAGGACATCTTGCAGTAGATGAGGTTGCTCAGAGCCTCAGCAAGCCTGGCCTTGAATATCTCCAGGGATGGGGCCTCCACCTGCCATCTGGGCAACCTATTCCAGTGCCTCAGCACCTTTGTGATGCATAGGAGTGTAACACAGTCCTCAACTTTTAAGGTATTTCCACTAAGAACTCAATATTTTCTTTATGTTCAAGGGACACTTTTCAAAATTACATTTTTACAGTCATTTACATTTAATCTTATTTCTACCTTTCTATACCTATAACAGTCTTGCTGTATCCCTATCACACATGCCCTGGTAGAAGTTTTACAGATGGACTTAAAGTTTCCTGGAACAAATGCTGGTCTAAGCATTTTCATCTTTTAACTGTATGTTTCCAGATGCTCTGTCCTTAAAAGGTGCTCTGTTCCCCAATGAGGGCTGTGAATGATGCAGTGCTTCAGCTGCTTATGTAGAAATTAGACAGAATTTTGACGTGTTTTTTTCTGAGGAGGTCTGAGTTCTCTAGATTGAATTATGTAGGAAAAGTTTCAGGTAACTGGAATTTGTTCTAAGATAATAAATGCTTGTTTTCTAGAAAAGAACCAACAAAAAGCCAGAAGTAACTGTTAGTATCTCAGCTTCAAAATAACTCTAACATGAGAGTGGAAAGAAAGATGATTTTCATTATTGTGAAGAGATTTGATCCTTCCTGAAGGCACTCAGTAAAAGGTGTAACTTTCTTCTGTTATTACTCCAAATACAAATTCAAATTAGGGATTGACCTGTATAGCAATTCCTTTTGTTTTAACCTTTCAAATCTTTTCCTTCACTTGATGTTTGCTGAAAATGGTGATTAAATATTTTTCACATAATGATCAAGATGTTCCCTGAACAATCATTTAAATTGTTTCCAGGTTTCTGATTTGGTTCTCTAATACTGATTCCCCAATTCCCTCTCCCAGAGCAACTTTGTGTGTCACATCTGTAGTGCTCCTAATGAGTTGCTAATGAGGCTTTGCAAATGTGGAGGCAGAGTTGTTGAGTTGGGGGTGCTGGGAGGCTGATCTAGAGCCGGTTTGGTGAGCAAGGATTTGGGATCTGTGAGTTTAAACTAGTCTCTCTCCCTGTGCTTCTCCACAAGTGTTTACAGCATCCAGAGCCTTAGGGGAGAGTAAGGAAGATTCCTGGTTCTCCTCAATTAGCACTTTTCCCTACATAGAGCAGGAGTCTTGTGGTTTACATTCCTACATCTTGTAGCTGAAAAAGGAAAAAAAAATCCTCAACCAACAGTAAGAAAAGGTTTGATTTACCCAAATTAGTCTCACATGCAAAATTGATGAGGATCACATTTTGAATTGGTAACAGATGGGGAAGTGCTGAGTTCTGCCTTAGTGCATATAATGCTTCTTATTGCTAGAAAGTGTTTTTATTTCTTGTGCAGCTCACTTGAGTCTTATAATTTGAGTAAGGTGCCCCATAAACAAACCAAGGCACTTTTAGAGTCTTCAGTGTCTACTGACTCCCTTCTCTAAGGAACAGCAAGTCTGACTTTGTTCAAATGAAATATGAGCTAATTAAGGTGAAAGCATTTCATGCTTTTCAGCATTTATTTTGGTTAGTCCAATTATATTAATTCAATCTGCTTAGTCTGAACTATCCTCTTTAATGAAGAGTAAGGAAAAGAATGGTGGTGCAGAGCAGGTTACTTGGAAGTCTCAGGTTCTCAAGAAAATTAGTAAAAATGAGAGACAAAGTTAGTTAGTGCGATTGTCTTTTCTGAATTGCCATTTTGGATCAAAATAACCTTTTGGTGTCTGTCTTTTATGTCAAATGTTGACAGCTGCACTAGTCTGGGAAGAGTCTATGGCCTGTTGTAATTATGGAACATGGCCATGGACCATTATTCTACATTTCTGCAAGTTAGGAAATAATTTTAATATGCTTTTCCTAACTGCTTAAGCTACTTACTTACCCAGTTCAATCTTCTTTCTAAAAAGGACTCTTTATTTGGGGAAGTATTTATACAAAGAATACTGGCATTATTTTATAGTGACTTTCTAAAGACCCAGACAAGTCTATTTGGAGCTTTTCTTTGGCATTAACTAGATATTTTATCATAAGTGAGCAGGGCGTTTCTGGTTCACTAGTCTTTATTGCTTTCTTGAATGCACTTCAACCTCATTCACAGTTCAAGTCTGTATAATCCTTATGCCTTTCATACTTTTAAATCCTTCACAGTGTTTTCAGTATATCTGGCTCCACTAATATCTACAGGACTCAGGTCTTAAAGCGCTCTCCTGAGCTAGCAGAACTCTACACTGAGTGAAACACACATTTTCACCAATCCCTTTACTGCTTATAAACAAGGGCAAGGTTTTCTCTAATACTTAGATCCCCTAACCTCAGTTTTCCCCTCTGAAGCCCCAAATGCATTCCTCATAATGAAAATATGAGCTCTAGCTTGCTTATTCATTTATTCTTGCTCTGAGCACTAGTTATGAATCTGCTGCCCTTTCAGTATGCTGTCAATTTGCTGCTTGTTACTTTCTTCCCCATAATATTTTCTCCTTGAACTTGAAATGAAAGGAGAATTTGTTCTGTGTAAATATGCAAACAAACTTGATAAAGGCCAGTTGGGTTACAGCTTCTTTTCTACACTAGTAAAAGCTTGTCTGTCTGTTGTACGATTACTTTACATATTCCACAGTACACAGCCCTGCTACTCACTAACCAGTTAGATTTGTTAGTAATTATTGGTGTTCTCCTGCATGTTCTGTGGCATCTTTAGTGTGTAGCTGAATATGATAAAATGTGCATGAATCTCCAGTGAAATCTTCTATAACTGAATGCCTATCTTGGAATAAATGGGAAAATTCTTCCTAATGTCTCATCTACCCATGCTCTTTTCTAATTTAAAACAATTCTCCCTTGTTTTATCTGTCTATGCACTGACAAACAGTCCATCTCCAGCTTTCCTGTTGCCCCTTCAGTATGGGAAGGCCCCTTCAGGTTCCTGTGGTTTGGGTTGTTAAGAAGAGAGAGGATCTCAAGACACATAATGGCAAAATGTTTGCAAGGATTCAGTTTACTTAGCAGTTCTGAGAGTGTGTTTTGGTCATCTGTTAGATTATAGATTTTCACCATCACTTATCTGTTCCTCATTTGAAATCAAAATGAAGGAATTGTTTTTTGTATGTATATTCATACATGATATCAGGGAGAGATGGAAACAAGCAGCCATGTCACACAATTATTTCTAAGCTTGACAAGGATCTTTTATAGTGCAAAGTACCTTACAAACAAAAAAAATCAGTCTTCTGCTGTGATTAGTTTTGTCAATAAGCAAATGAAACTGTTTTGGCTTGAGGTTTTAGAAGTAAAATGGGAATAATATTTCTCAGCTGAAATCAATATAATTACCACTGTCTAATCACAATGCCTAGATCCATTCTCACCATTTCCACTTCAGCCTTCCCTGGAAGTAACTTTGGTTAGCTAAAATACAAGGTATTTTAAGTAACCAGAAAGAACAGACTAGACAGTCATGTGTGAGACTCTCCTCTCTCTTTCTGTATACTAAGATAGTAATATTTATACATTTACTTATCCGAAGATTACTCCTTGCTGCACTACCATTCAAGTGAAAATTGAAATACTGGCTACTGCTAAACAAAAATTTTAGTTTATTTTTATGGACATTTAAAGGAATCAGTGAAGAATACCATACTTCTATTCAGGTGAACATAAGACTAATTTTTTCTTAGATTTTGAGGCACTGCAAATTATAACTTTGCAACTATGCTGGAATTAAACAAAGGAAGGCATGAAATAAAATATCTTAATTGTTCCACATTTTCAGGCAGTAGGTTTGATCATGTGTTTGTGTATTACCTGCTCTCTTTAATAGTCACTAGCTGGGAGAGAGACATCTATGTTTTATAAGCCACCTGTACAAATGCAAGGCTATTAAATTGCCTTCTGTTGAGAGTATGTCACATTTAGTTTCAAAAAACCCACACAGTACAGTTTGAAATGGGTTCTTCATATTCATATTGCAACTCTGCTTTTCTGCAACACCAGCAAACCCTTACATGACAAATGTGAGTGCAGAAGTTCTTTATCACAACTGTGTATCTTGGCTTTGGAACCCAGAAAGGCTTTAGTGGGTCTGAACTAGTGTGGGACTGAGGGCTGGGAGGTGATGGAGAATTTTTACCTTTAGAGAAGCAACATATATTCTTTTGCTTATGGTTTGTTTTTTAAGTTTATATCATTACTTCTAATTCTATATACTAATAATGTTACAAAAAATTTAAGCATGGACCATGTTTTTTTATGGTTGTTAGTTGAATTAGCTGCTGAAAAGCAGATGCAAAATTGTGATGCAAGTTATTTTGCCACTCCCTACTGGTAATCAGTGAGGGGAGGGGGGAAAAAAGATCATCAAATGATTTGGCTTTAGCCAGGTCTTTCTGCCCTTTAGGGAGCAAATTCAGCTAGTGGCTTGGACAGTGACCATGACAAAAGTTGAGTGGGAAACGGTGACACCATTGGCATTGCACTGCAGATAACATTATCTTTTTATGTATAGTTTGATGTAAAACTGAAAATCTGAGAAGTTACAGAAGTAGCAAGCTCAAAGAGTAGAACATGCTGTATTCTAGGTCACTGCAAAACAGTTCACTCAGAAATTAGGAAGCCCAAACAAATCAAGCACATTAAAGTATGTCAGCAGAGTAGAAGCAAAAGTGCCCATCAGGATTTCAGCATGCTGCTTGAACAAGGTAAAGTGAATTTAATGAGAAACAACAAGGAATAATGTGATAGTTCCATCCTGAATGTGAATGGAGATTAATTCAGAATCTGGAATTCCACCAGAGTTGTAGGAATTAACAATGAGCAGCATAAAAAAGAATCATCTGCAGTAGATGAAGACATCCTTCGTACTTTGAAAATATCTGTGATCCAGGAAGACTGTTAACAAGCAGAACTCAGTAGGACAGAAATGAGGTTGGGTTTTTTTTTTCTTAAAGAGCAGGAAATGAAGTCTGGTTTTCTACAACTTTTTTCCATCTTGAATTCCCAGCATGTCTCTACTTCAAACACTTTTCTTCTATTGTAACTGCCTTTCCCAGTTCCCTCTAGCACTCTTACTGTCCACCTCACTCTTCCCTGGGGAAGATGCTCATGTCCCCAGGGTTCCCCTTATAGGTCTCGACCTCTCTGCAGCCGGACTTCAGTCTCACAGCATGACAGCAGTGTTGGACTTGGTACCTCCACTCTAGTGACTGAGCAGATGCACAGATGCCAGCAGTAAACACATAGTGTGGATAAGGCTGACCTGAGCAGTATGACAAACCCCAATTCCCAAAAATTTTGGCAGCAGAGGTGTTGCTAAAAGGGGCAAGTTTCTTCTGTGACCCAATAACTGGTTAAAAAATAGCAACAAAGGATAGGCATAAAAGCTTAATTTTTATGCTGGAAGGAGGTTATTAATGAGGTCTCACAGGGCTCTGCACTAAACTTTGTGCTGTGTATTGAGGGAGAGTTCCTCTGACAAAGTTTGTTTGATGTAAATTTATGCAGGACAATTTAATCTATAGCAGACATGGAGAAGTTACAGGAGGATCACTTCATACTGAGTTATTTGACAATTAATTTCAAGTATTGTTTATAGAGAGGAAAGTAATTCTCACAGAACTTATGTTATTATGGGCTCCAAATTAAATATTGCCACTCATGAAAGGCATCTTAAAGTCATTATAAATTGTTCTCTTAAGACATCAAGTTAGTGCTGATTTGCTGCCAAAACACTAAGTAGAACATCAGGAATTGCTCAGAAATCAAAAGAGAACACAACAGAAAATACCCATATGAGGAAAGATTAAATAAACAAGGACAGCTTTACAACTCTGAGGAGTTGCTTGGAGGAGAAAACAACTTCTGCATTGGGGTTCGTTAATGCTCTGATGTAAGAATTTTACACATTTTCTGTGAGTAGACAGATGTCTTTCCCTTAAATAAAAAAGAAGTTCTAATAAGCCGATGAGGGATGGCAAGAGGAAAAACCTCAATTCAGCAATCAACTCCTAGTTTTGACTGAGCAGTTAAAGATTCCTTTTTACTTTCCAAAATGAACACAGCCCTCTAATAGCCAACATTGCCGGTCTCTATGAAAATAGACCTGTTACCCTGTGAGAGCTTGATTTATGTGAATTCCTCTTCACATAGCATTAGTATGGTTTTGAATTTCTCTCGGGTTGAAATTGGTGTAGCCTTCCTGCCACTCATACCAAGTGGTGCAACATTTTAAAATGAAGTATCCCAAATACATGAATAGCATGTTTTGTTCCTCCTAGGTAACCAAATGCCCTTTATTGCTCTAAATAGGGGAGGGGAGGAAAGTTGAAGGGTGTTTGTTTGGGGTTTTTTTCTTGCTCTGCAAGTACTACTGCATTATTTTTTATGGAATAAGTAAGGCTAGTTCTGGTTTACCACTGCACAGAGTTAAATAATGAGAAAAGATCCAGGTTTTCAAGTATAGAGCCTTTGACCCACTTACTTCCACAGCAAACAATCACCTCTAAAAATATTCCTAACCTTTCTTTAAAGTTGCAGGAAAAAAGGCTAAATGGTTTAAAGCATTTGATGTATCAAGTAAAGCATTCATCATACCAAGATCCCTTATTCCCTTTCCTTTTAGCAGCAGATTTTATTTTAAAAACCCCACACCTCTTTAATCATTTTTCAATTGCAATAGTGATGGTGTTATTTGCTCTTTTCTGGGGAAGAAGAAAAAAATTAACTTTATAGAGGCTCATACACAGCTTCTGCTTGAGTTCAGTGTTTCCTTGAAGAGAAGAAATGCTTGCAAAAGAAATTAGAGCAGCAAGGACTGAAAATACATCTTCAGTTTATGGTCTGGGTGTTTGCTTGTGGCTGTGTTGATGGGACTGACAGGCAAAGGGCATGCTCTCACTTCCACAGTGGGTTCCATCTGGTGGGTCTGCAGGAGGAGGAAGCCAGGAGACATCCCATTAGTCAGGGAGAAATCTTTCCTGACTCTATTGAGGCCTCTCCTGTACTTTTCCAGCACTGAGGCCTCTCCTGTATTTTTCCAGCACAAGCAGCATGCTAATGCTGCCAGCTCTCCCTGACACTGCCTGCACATGAAAACCTTGCTCTTTACCTCCTATGAGTGTGCTGGCAAATGCAGTTATACTGCAAAATGTCACCCTTACTGGTTTGTGTTACTTGCAGGGTGGTTTTATGCTCTGTCTTTATTTGGAAAATGCTTTGCTGGCAGATATGTATTTCTCTCCATAAAGCAGTCCTAGTAATCTGAAAAATAACAGTTTTATCCTTAGTGCTGCGTCTAGCTGACAGTGCAAAGAGATTCTTCCACGTGTTCATGCACTATGCATGAAATGCAATTACTCAGCCCCAAATGTGATCAGGGCATCAGGCTCCTCATGTGAAAAATTTCCTTGTATTCTTAGTGATCCCAAGGGTCTTCATTGGTATGTTAGAAAGTAAGATAAGGGGAGAAAAGTACCTTTAAAATATGTCTGTCACAAAGGGTTAAACAAAAAGAAAGCTGCTCTGCCAAACTGGGAGTGGGTGAAGGGATTTGCAATGACATTTAAAGGCAGCTATGAAAATTTAGGGAAATGTAATATCATATAAAACCAAAACAACCCTAGAGGAATAGAATATTCAGAAAGTCACGGTGGGTAGAAAATGGTGGTTTGGGGTTTTTTTCCATTTCAAAACTAAGTAAACTGGATAGGAACTTGATACCCCAAAGGCTTCCACTGCAAAATTGCTCAGATAAGGATCTGAAAAAAAAAAAACCAAACCCAACCCATCCCATATTCTCCATGTCCACACATAACAGCTCACTATTCAATACCACCACCAACTCCTGAAGGATGTCTGGTCTCCTTATTCATGGATCTGTTGAGTCTGTGATTTCGGATTAATGGAATGAGCACAAAGCAGATACAGAGCCCCTGGCTTCATGCAGAATCTATTCCATTTCATCTTGCCAAGCTGACATCCAGAACTTCTTGCTCACGTCCACTCAGTAATTGCTTCTTTGACTGCTGAATGGTCATTATGTCTCATGGTTCATATCTTCTCTACCAGCATGTCTTTCAGATTTTAAAAGATAGAGGTAAATTTAAAAGGAAACTCTTAAGCCAGCATCATAACACAGTTGGTTCCTTCAATATAAATATCAGTTCATCTAAATAGGTATGAAGAAATGGAGTAGAATAGGACTTTCAGCAGTTTTGAAAGAAAACTAAGGAAAAGTTTCTTTCTGTGTTAGGTACATTAAAGTATCTGTGCCTACTGTGATGCTTAATACTGCAGACAGAAAGTGCAGATGGGTGAAGCAAATCGTGGCAACCCAACAATTTCTGCTATATAAACTTCTCTTTTTGAATCCTAGACACTAAAAAAAATTAACGTCAGCAATAAAACAAACAAATTTCAGGTTTAGGATGTCAGTATAGCTATTGTCGGTATTAATATTTGAACTGATAGCTTCTTCAGATCCAGATTAATAAATGAGCTGTAATAAAACCATGTGTGTGCACAACAGTTGGAACATAAAAGGTAGAGACTTCAAATCCTTGGAAGCACAGCCTATCTAAATTATCAATACCTCAGCATTAGCAATGCAACACACTGAATATCCATCATATTCAAACAACCAAAAAATAGATTGGTATACATTTTTAGCCTCATTTATATTAAAACCCAGTATGATTTACACTGTTTAGGTTGACTTCTGTATATATTCAGACAAGTAAATTTAATGGCAGTAATGTTGCCGAAACAGTAAAGTTTAAGTGATTAATAAGCAATGTTTATCAGCAAGTTAGTGTGAAACTTTGAAGCCTGAGTGGTCACAGTAGAAACTCCAAGAATTCTCCTCACCCAGAGGAGAAACAGAAACAATAGGATGAATATCAGATACTCATGATGTACGCTGTTGGTGTCCAATTAATAGCCTAAAAATTGGAATGAGTTTGGCAGATAAAGCAGGGATGCATAAATTACAGAATCGTAACCTGCCAACAGACAAAGATGTAGAAATTGTTAAATAGTTCTACTCCTAAACATTCACAGAGCATTTTGAATAAAACAGTCTTACACAGGGATGTCTCAAATCCCAGAGACCCTTCCCACCTGTGCTTATTGCAACTGCAGCCAACCCAACTCCACCCCAAAGCTGAGTCTCATCTTAAGCCAATTTTTTTCAAAAGAGCTAAACCAGACCCAGGTACCTCCATCTGCAAAAGAAAGTTTTGTAGGTCATGGTGCTCTTGATGAGGTTCTTGGAGGACAGCTGCCAGCCAGTATCACAAGTAGATGTCATCATTATTCCTGTTGTTAGCCTCAGCCAAAGGACCAATGTGTATGCAGTCAATATGCCTTCATTAATTGTCCTTCCTGAGATACACTGGGAATAAGGTAGGCTGTTCCCTTTGTTTGCTTTTGGTTGTAATGGAAATCATCCTCTCTGGGGCTTTTTGTCTATCAAACCCTAAATTCCCTCCCTGTGCTGAAGGCTCTGTGCACACACACGTGTCACCTCCCTGTGCAAACACAGGAGCTGTGGGGCTCTGAGGTCTTGCAGGTACAAGTGAGTTTGGTGAGTGCAAACTCACTGCATTTGGGAATAGCAAACAGCACTAATCTGAACTTGGGGAAAGTTTGTTTCAGTTTTCTTTTTCATTACGGATGCACTGCTTTGAAATCCATGAATGTATTTAAGATCTATGATGACAGGTGCATAAATAATTTTGAGGATGTGTGTCTTAGTGTTTCTGTCTCTGATTCCCAACTGTAAGAGTGTTCTGTGGCGTGGCCACACTTGAACTGCTGGGTAACTCTCTCCAAGTAGGTTCATTAATGTCAAGGGATTATCTGTAAGGATGTGTGGCTGCAGGTCTGGGGAGGAAGAACATAAATAGGAACAGTGAATCATGTCTTTTGTTACCAGAGTGAAACTTGAGGTCTGTGTGTGTGGGGGCATTTATTTAGGAAAGGAAATTAAAGAAAACCAACTGTCTGTTTGAAGATGTCTAACCTGAGGTAAGCATATGTGGAGATTCAGACTGAAGTTTAAGTAGATCACACCAAGTTAATGTTTTCAAGTGTACAAAAAGCACAGAGAAGTCTTCAGTAAGCACTTATGGACAGGACTTTGACTTTGTATCTATTCCAAGAGCAAGTAGCCAGAATTCTGTTGATCTGGCTTAAAGTAGCACAGTGGGTGAGTGTGGCCTGAAAACAAAAGGATGTTTTATTATTGTATAGTATGAAAATTACTGTGCAGTCTGGGATGATACCCAAAATTTATATAATGGGTTTTCACTATGTTTCCAAGATTCAGTAGTCTTACCCTGTTTTTCTTTTTTTATTTTTTTAAATGCAATTTGTAAATGGCTTAATCTGCCACTGCTGACATGTCACTTGTCCCTGCAGCACTAACACTGCTATGCTGATAGCTCATATTTTCTGGAAGTGGACTTAACTCTTAGAGACTGACAGGAACTGCTGAGTTTCAGGAATACCAGTTCTGCCTGAAAAGGTGCAGAAAGAAAGGGAAGTGACCGAAATACTGTGAACGAAGGGGAAAAAATAAAATAAAACTTGAGTTAGGGAAATAATGCTTTGGTGCTCACATTTATTTTATGTTGGCACTGAAATTCTGAATAGGAAGGGATTTTTGTTACCCTACTTCAAAGTTACTAGACAGTGTATCTCAGTTTGGGAGAGCATCAGATTCCTAATCTAAGGGCTAAGTGTTAAAATCCCTGTCCAGGTATGTGGCTTATTTGAGTTGGACTGGTGGTTGGACTCGAAGATCTGAAAGGTCCCTTCTAACCTAGATAATTAGGATCTTATGAGATGAGGTCTATGGAATCTGTTGCCCTATGTGCTCACCTGTAATATTTTGAAATATGTTGCACTTCTGAAAGTATAAACATTTTCTGTAAGTAAGAGAACCTAAAAGGAAATTAAAATCTTGATATTTATATTCTGAGACCCCATAGCCTAGCAGCATTTTGTACCCACTGGACACTCACTCATTAAAATGCAAGTGATCACAGAAGATGTAAGGGAAGACAGGATCAGAACTAAATGATTTAGACTCCAAACCTGGTTTAAGTCATGCTGATAGGAGAAGTGCATGTTTCAGTGGTCCAAACTGAGCTTCTGACATGGTGTTACATTTTGTATTCATGAGTTGTACAATTCTCTTTCATCTGTCAGAATTTGAGTATCTATAGTTTCTAAGACTTGGTACGTGTAATATTTCTGTCTTGGTATGTTTCAGGGTCATCTCAATTTGCTCAGATTAGAATGGATTTAGATCAAGTGATATTTATTGATCTGACCTAATGAAAGTATATGCATATGGATAATCAGGTTTTTGACTCTCCAAAAGCAACAGCAGAGTTCAGGCAAGATGAGGAAACAGAACTCTTTTTTTTCACTTTGTGAGCAGAGAGATTTATATGTGTGTGGTGTGACACATCTTGTGTATCATCTTTGAAAAATTCCATCTGTAGGTGAGGTGTAGACTGTTTATTACATTCTGGTGGATCACAAGGGTTTCTGACTACTTTTATCAACATCTGCACTAGTTGTCTGCTGGCTCGCAGTGCTGCAGCTTGTGCCTACACAGAATGGTTAGCAGGGCAGCGATTACTGAATTGTCACAGGGGGTTTGTCTTAGAACCAGAGTCCTACTTTCCCACTTGTCTGCTGAGTTTAATTGTTTGTTACTCAAAGGAACAATTCTGTCTAGCTTAGGCACTAAACATTTTAATATGCTGAAGGTTAACCACTGAAAAAGTTAAGTTTCTTCTTTAATGAAAAAGGAAATCCACATCTGCTCCTCAGGAGGGCTTCCTCTCCAACAGCTAACTTGTATTAGCAATTACCCTTCAGAGGGAAAAGCTGTCTAATTACTCTATTACCTCAAGTGCAGAGCACTCACCTGGGAAGCCACCAGATCAAGGTTCAGGTCCCATCACTGACTTTAATATTAATTTATGACTTGGCATGTGTGTCTGGCAATCAAATAATGATCTGTTCTACAGAGCTAACATGGCTGCATATTGGATTCTAGCTTTTTAGAAGACTATCCTCCATCTGAAAAAAAGGCTTGCAACTTTACGAACTGGTTTTTTTTAGGTCATGAGGTAGCAGAAGATGTTATTCAAACAGTCCAGTAATAACTTCAGAAAATATAAATAACAAAAAACTTGGAATTTATCTCTTCACAAAAAATATGGGTACTTAGGTATCCATACTTCAGATGGAAGTGTTCTGGAAGGTTGTGCTAAGATTTTTCCTAACTAATCTCTGTCTTATTAAAATCAGTCCACTCTTCCTGTCCCATTTTCAAGGGAAATTCAACTGTCCTATGCATTGGTTATTTTATTGCTGGGAGCTTTCATTTACCTGAAGAAATGGAGCTTAAATTTTTTTTCAGAGCTGCTTGTGCATGGACAACCTTGTTACTTAAATATTTTTTTACCAAAAGGTCCATTAGCCCTTGAAGTCTTTCTTTCTAGTGGTTCTGCCTAGTGGTTACAGATACTTCATTGATATGTCATGCAAACATCTTTCTCTGGAGAGAAATAGGATTAGTCCTCACCGAATGAGTCACAGGCAGTGATTTCACATCTTCCACTGTCACTGTGTTCATCTGCTAACTTCACATTCATGTAACCCAGTTGCCATTTAGGTTTCTGGAGTGTGATGTGTATTTGAAGAAAATAGGGGGAAAAGTCCATTTGCTCAGAAATATTCTTAGAAGCATATGGCTTCTAAACTTAGCTATGAAAAAAAATTGAGGTACATGCAATCTAAAGGTTTTTAGATTGTAATTCCTATGATAGGATGACTTTGGGGCAATTCTTGGTGCTCATGTCATTTATGATGGCCCTAATATGATACAAATAAAATCAGTGATCATTATCACTCATTATGACCGTGAGCCATCAATGTGGCCTGGCGGCTAAGAAGGCATCCTGGGGTATATTAGGAGTGTGGTTAGTAGGTTGAGAGAGATTCTCTGCCCTTCCACACTACCCTGGTGAGATCACATCTGGAATATTGTGTTCAGTTCTGGTCTCCTCAGTTCAGGAAGGACAGGGAATTGCTAGAGAGAGTCCAATGCAGAGCAAATTAGATGGTTGAGGGGTTAGAGCATCTTCCTTACGAAGAGAGACTGAGGAAGCTGGGTCTCATTAGCTTGGAGGAGACTGAGGGATGACCTCATTAATGTTTCAAAATATGTAAGGAGTGTCAGGAGGATGGAGCCAGGCTTTTCTCAGTGATGTGCAATGACAGGACAAGGGGCAGTGGGTGCAAACTAGAACACAGGAGGTTCCACAGAAATAGCAGACAAAACTTTTTCATGCTGAGGTTGATGGAACACTGGAGCAGGTTGCCCACAGAGGTTGTGGACATTGAAAACCCACCTGAACATGCTCCTGTGTGACCTAATCTAAGCATTCCTGTTCCAGCAGGGAGATTTGACTAGATGATATTTTGATGTTCCTTCCAGTTCCTGACACTCTGATTCTGTGATTATAGAATGAGTCCTGAAATAAGTGTCTGCCCTTTCTTTTCTGTACTAAGTTAGATTTCAGCTGGATATCCTGCCCAGGCTATTACAAGATAAGTGACAGTAGAAAAACAGGCTGCACTGGTGATACCCTTAGATTGGTATTTTTAAAGCAGTTCAGGCAGTGCAGCTACCATCCTCTTGAAATGAAATAGGTATGTTCAACAAAATATTTGACAACTGACATTTGAAAGGTAAAATTCTTGTTTATGGTATTTAAACCGCAGGCAATATCCAAGGTGTTCTTCTCTCTTTTTATAGCCACAGTGTTTAATAATTAAGAAGGGAATTTCACTAAGTTTATTAAAACACAAGAAGGTCAGGTATTAAAAGAGAATTACATCTTGCAGAAATGTAAGAAGTTATTTTGTTATTTATACAGTCATTAATATTACTGAACAGAACTGCTCCTCAAATAACACTTAGACAGTCCAAGCAAATTCTCCTGTTGCTGGTGCCTGCAGCAGGACTTGAGCAGTATGAAGGCTTTAAAGGGCACAATGATGATTCAGGCTTAAAAAAAACCCACAGCCACCTACTTCCTCTGGCTGTGTGACCAAGGTGATGCAGTGACTGCACAGGAAGGTTGTGAGGAACAGACAGATATTTATGAATAGTGTAGGAAATGGGACTTCTCTCTGTCTGATGAGCTGGTGGATGTCACCAAAAAAGGGTACATCAAAAGCTGCAAAAGCTAATGTGTAGTATTTGAGAACTGATCTTAGATTATTGATAGAGACAGAAGCCTGAATACATGCCTAGGCATTAGCAGTGATTATGCAGTCAACAAGTACAGAAAGAAAACTGAGACTAAAAAAAGTGCTAGAACTGGCAGGAGAATGTGCTGAGATGGCATGTACTTAACTAACTGTATAGGAAAACATCATGAATCATTAGATTTATATTATTAAACAGATAGATCTCTTTGGCTGAAGGATGTTTCTTGGAAAATTCAGGTGAACCCAACAGTTTTTGGAAAACTCTTACTACTTCAATAATCTGCTTATGGGAGGGATTCCTAAAGAAACTAATTTGCTCATCTGAGTGCTGCAGTATTGTTTAATTAAGGTGCAAATAATTTTAGATGAAATCTTTCTATAAGAAATTATATTTAGATGAATAGTGTTCGACCACAAGCAATTTCTGTCTTGCTTATGCTCCCATAGAGGAGCGTCAGCCAGATATGGCATATCTCATTGTCTACAGGAACCACTGACAATTGTAAAATACAGAAAAACAACTGGTAAAAAGAACACACATCTTGTCCATCCTGCCCAGTCTGTGCTCAGTCAACTTCAAATGCTCCCACCAGCGACTAGAGAAAGATTCAATCAGAAAAAGCAAAAAAAGGGAGGCACAGAGTTCTTC